>OZ010583.1:34959931-35149931 GCA_963932145.1 Acanthosepion lycidas | reverse complement strand
GTTTGCATTAGTAATTCTTTAAATATTTTCTTGATGATTAATCTGATTTTCTTGTTTTTACTTCTTTTAAAATTTTTCATGTCTCTTTTGTTTGCCAGATTTCTCTTCTTTTCACCTCGACAAAAGCTTTTTGTAAAGATTATATGATCTCCCTTCTTCTTTTTCGTAATTTACGTATTTTATTCACTTCACGCAATAAAAATATTATCATGTTTCAGGAGATCCAAAGAAATCTTTATATATGTGAAACGAACCATGATTATGAATAACTAGACTATTATATATGTTTATTGTCAAGTTGTTTTTTTAAATCTCTCACCTTCAAATAATTTATTGTAAATATTTCTTACAAAAACATATTATAAGCCGAAACTCACATCTATCTTTTTCATATAAATACAATCGCTACTCATTAAACGACTTACCAGTGTATTGATAGACGTAATTTCGATCAGTTATAAACACTGATAAAATAATAAAAACATTCCGTATTGAACTTTGTACGAAAAGCTTTGATCCTTTTTTTAAAATCATTTCACCCCGTGCAAGAGAATAAAGCCACTAAGACGCAAGTGTTTACTGAGTGTGGAAAAATATGAGAAAAAGAAAAAAATAGAGAAAACAATAAAAGAACAGGAATTAAGAAGACCGAAGATAACGATTAATATGACATTTAAGTTTTGGAAAATCAAAATTGACTGAGAAGCAAGAAAATGGAAGATAGTTCTTTTTTCTTTCTTTTTTTTTTTTTTTAATCATTTGACCCCAAGCAAGATCATTCTTCTATTGTTCTCGCTTCTGAATAATGTTTCTCTTTTTTCTTATTTTTTCGCACTCAGTAATTCCTCGTGATTAGTGGATTGCTTGGGGTGAAATGATTACAAATGTCGTTATTACAGGAATATGACTATTATATCATTTCTACAGTGACTTACGATTTTACCTCGAAAGTTAGGAAGAAAGGTATTGTCAGTGATCAAGAATCAGTTATTTTACTGACTTGCTTCGGGTGAAATGATTCAAAATAAGACTATTAATAATGATAGGTTTGTCAGATATGTCCGAGATTATCAAACGGGGGTACAAGATCTCTTAATAAACTGGTGATATGATTCAGTCGTTTTTACGCCTGATTTCTGATTGGGGAAGGTCACCTAGCAATACTAAAATCATCCGGAATGCTTTATACAGGGTTTAAAAATCAACCTTTGGTATCGTTGGGATGTGTTAATCTATCACAGTGAGGAAGCAGACTCGACAGCGACAGATAAAAATCCTTTTTTTTTTTTTGTTTTTTTAATAGTTGGTGTTGTCGATATTATGCAGCAAGAGAGTGATTAAAACAACACGTATAATAATGGAAGTTGTTGTTGCAAACCAGACGCAATCTGCCCTTTCCATGTCTGTCGGTGTGATTCGTATTCAGACTCTGATAGCTGACTGTTGCAAAGAGTAAATATCAAAGGAAAATAAACATAGAGCAACGAAGGCACTTTCCTGTCACTTGAATCAGGAAGGCTGAACGAAAGAAAACGAAATGAAGAGAAAAATAGACAGGCAGAAAGAGAGAGAAGAGAGAGAGAGAGAGAAAAGAGAGAGAGAGAAAGAAAGGGAGAAAAGGGGAGAAAAACAGAAAGAGTAGGAGGAAAAGATAAAGAAGAAGAGAGCAAGAAAAAGAGAAAGAAAAAGAGAAAGAAAAGGGAGGGAGAAAAGGAGAAAGATAAAGAGAGAGAAAAAGAAAAAGGGGGAGAGAGAGGAAAGAGAGAGGTTGAGAGAGAAAAATAGGAAGAATAAGTGAGAGATAAAAGAAAGAGAGAAAAATAGGAAGAAAAAGGGAGAAAAGAGAAAGATAAAGCGAGAGAAAAAGAGAAAGAAAAAGGCAGAGAGAAAAGAGATAGAGAAAAAGAGAAAGATAAAGCAAGAGGAAAAGAGAAAGAAAAAGGGAGAGAGAAAAGAGCGATAGAAAGAGAGAAAGAGAAAGAGAGAAAGAAAACAGAGAGAAAAAGAGAAAGAAAAGGGGAGAGAGAAAATTGAGAGAAAGAGACAGAGAAAAGAGAAAGAAAAGGAGAAAAAAGAGCGAAAAAGAGAAGAACAGAGAAAACGTGAAAGAAAGAGGAAGAAAAGATGAAGAAAAAAGAAAGAGAAAAAGAGAGAGAGAAATGAAAATGAAGGAATGAACGAATAATTAAGACTTTGTGCTATCACCTGTAGAGAACTTGTGAGCTGGACGAGAGATTATAGGAAGGGTAATAGCAGCCATGAGACAGAGACTTGAGCAAACCTGGCTATAACAAGAAAATTATTCAATTTTCAAATTTCCATAACAACTGCAGATTCGAACAACGAATTGGCAACACCTAAATCCAGCAAGTAAAAATGTTTATATATCTAGGAAGTTTTTTTATCAGAGGACGCAAAGTGTGACATCGAAATCCGAAGACGCATTGGAATAGCGAAAGATGCCTTTCAAAAGCTAAACAAAGTATTAAGAAAGGAAAATTTCGTTGGAAACAAAGAAAAGAATTCTGAAAAGTTATGTAATATCGGTTCGCCTATATGGCAGTGAATACTGAACAATAACCTCACAGGTAAAGAAGAAACTTGAGGCAGCAGAAATATAGTTCTACAGAAGGATGCTGAGAATACCATGGGCTGAACATTAGAGCTACGGCGAAATTTTAGAGAAAATAGAAACAAAACGAACATTTATAATTAAAATAAGAAAAAGAAAATTGGAATTTCCAGGGCACACAATAAGGAAAAATTTGCTGAAGATCATGAATAGCCCAAATTATTTCCAAGGAAGTTATTTATCACGGTAGTTAAATATTTATTCCCACATAATATATATATATATATATATATATATATATATATATATATATATATATATATATATATATAAAAGCGAGGTAAATCAACATTTGGTAGTAAACCATAACGTGGTTATGCCTCTTGTTCATTTTAATAATCTATACAAATAAAATGAAGTGTCTCTATTGTTGTCTTTTTACTTATCCAAAATTACTAAACAAAAGACTGCTAGCCACTATTAAAACTGGACTTCGTAAAATACATTTATCTAAAAAAAAGAAAACAACAAATGTTGTTTACGCCTTCTCATGCAATTTCGGATTGTGTATACTGACTCCAAACAAACAAAAAATTAAAGCTCACATTGGTCACACAAATACGACACACTTTCGTCGGTTAACTTGTCAAAGTTTCACGCTATAAGTTACTTATATCAATCAAAATATCACCACAATAGGACAATTAATATTAGACAAGTTCTAGTCTATACAACTAAAATCCTATATAGGGCTAATTGCAAAATTGTACTTGAAACTATTGATATGAAAAAGGTACAAAGCAGATTAGATATCATATTTTTCATTACAGGGCAAGACATGTTAAAATATATTTAAAATTTTAAAAAGTTAATATATTTTTTCTAATTTGCTGCCAAGTTATAAGACCCTTAACTCTTTGAGCCCCGCGTTCCTGAACAATTTCAACCCTTCTGCCTGAGCTCCTGAGTCAAATTTCGCAAATAATTGGTATTTAATGTCTCACGGTAGATATCAAAATAGTTTCCTACCATTCAGTCAGTGGCTGGGTATTACGCCATTTTTCTCTACCTCCGTTCAACTGGTGGCTGTGTATTACGTCATTTTTCTGTACTGCCGGTAAAACGGTGTTCACAGCTCAAAGGGTTAACAAACGCATCTTGTACTGTGGTAGTCAAAAGTACTGGCAATGTTCAATAAAAACATTTTTTTCTTGCTGTAATCATATTTTAACATTATTATTATTATTATTAATAATAATAATAATAATAATAATAATAATAATAATAATAATAAGAAGAAGAAGAAGAAGAAGAAGAAGAAGAAGAGGTAGAAAACAATATTTTAAAAAATGTATGCCAAATGCATGGCATACAATAAAATCATTTAGAAGTTATTTCTACCACGCATACTTAACTAAAAATTATTGTTGGATTCAAAATTTAAAAATAAATTCATGAAAATGTTGTATATTATTATTAGCGTTATTTATAAAGTTAAAATGTAATTACACCTTCAAAAACTACTTTTTAATGAACCGTGCCATTAATCTTATTTAAGATTATTTTCAATCATTTTACGCCAAGCAAGGCAACAGAGCTACTAACACTAAGTGGGAGGGGACGGGGTTACTGAGTGTGAAAGAATATAAGAAAAACATTATTAAGGAGAGAGAAAAATAAAAGAACTCAATTTAAGAGGAGAGAAAATAAGAACTGACATTGAATTTAATTATCTAAAGATCCAATTTGACTGGAAGGCAAGAAGTCGGAATAGTGTTCCATAAGCGATAAATTCAAGAGAAGAAACTGTTAGCATAGAACTTACGGTTGCATCTAGCCATTCGGCTATAAAATTATGAGACCTAGCTGTCAATCTAGTACTGCGCTTAAATTCATAAAGTCTAGGTAACATAGAGAAATGTTAATCTGAATATTTACAATGAAAGTATTTATCGATAAAGCACAGCGAAGCTCCATTACAGCGTGTGGTGGGGGAGGGAGGGTGCGAAAGAAGCTGAAATCGAGATGTCTGATCAGGACGAGTATAACTGGAGATTCTTCTTTGGATTTCATCAAAAATCTCTAAATAAATAGCAAGAACACCAGATCATATGTGGCAGCAATATTTTAAGCATGCTCTTGTGGATATCTCAGACATTCTGATAAGAAAAATTGTCTGGCACGATACAATGAAACAAGTTTCCTTGCAACAGACCAAGTAATCAATACGAAATAGTGTATATATATATATATATTATGGCAGGTTGACTTTTACTTTTTTTAAAATATCAAAAAGAATAATGTACCGAAAGTTGTGTATTGATCTATTAAGAACTGATGAAAAAAATTAGATCTGTCACTTCAATGGTTTTTGAGCTTTTGGCATCAAAATCGTAGACAAAAATACACTGAAAAAGCCACGATTTTACAAGATTTGGACTAGATATTGATATAAAAAAACAAAACAATTTCACTATTTAAATCAGGGAATGTTGTTATTTTGTTTTACCAAAATGAAATAAAATGTAGAAATTATAAGTAAACTTCAAATTGAAAATATGCACCCCCCATAATCACTGTCGACTTTGAAATGCTGTTTTTTACCTCATTAATTAAGCAGTATTAGATGAATACATTAAAAAATTGAACTTTTTCTGTTTTGAATGAAAATACAACAAACAAACAAATATGGAAAAATAAAGAATAGTTTAATAGGGATTAATATATAGAGCGAAATAGCTCCATATAAGAGCCCTCAGATGAAATTGATGGTTTCAATTTCTGACACAAAGCTTTTGCTATTATGTGCTGGTGCCATGCTTCAAAGCCATACACAGATTGGGAAGCTTCAGTCCATAACTTGACTGCCTTTTCCATCCTTTGAGAATGTGAAGGCAAATCTGGCAAGTGAAGCTTCGTACCATTTAATAATTATTCCCAAAGTTCACTTTCAGAAAATTCTTGAGTGGTGGTTCACAAACTCCACTTAATGACATATCTTTTAACTGTGTCCAGTGCATAGCTTTAAAATTGATAGTTGTGATTCTTTTTAATTTTTTCTTGGTTTGCTCCTCACTCTGGAAAGAATATGAAAATTGAGTTATTTTTTTTAAAAAATGCACTCTGCACTGCTTTAGTATTTATGGTGAAATTAGATAAAATCCTTAAAATCATTCCATAAATCGATATAACTAATTTAGTCAATTTTTTATGAATAAATATTTACTAACCTAATGGCCAAAATTCTTTTTATAGCTTCTTCCCTCACTTCCAGTTCATCAGATTTGACCATTGAATATAAGATATTTTCAGGCAGTAAGGCGAAAGCATTGCATTGTATATTTTTCAATGTGATCTGTTGGATTTTATATGGTTGCTTCCTTTGGATTATATTGAAAATATACATTTGCTGATTGTGGAACTTGTTATTTCTTTTATTTTCGAACCAGCAAATGGCATACACATTCACAATAAAGTTTATTGAACTGCAGAGTTTCGTTAAAATATTTCGTGGGTATGCACTATGAGTCCATAAAGACATCAGCCTGATAGCTAAATTTAACCATCTTGCCTGGTTTAATGGACCAATTTTCCATGATGCAAATCTAGAGTCCACCTTATCTCTAGAAATACCCACTCTATATTCATAAAGGAGTCTTTGGTCACAACTAAGGGTATCTGCATTTTCAATTTTAAAAATAGAATCCAGAGGACTGCCAACAGTTGAAAATGATATTTGGGGTAAATTATGGTAATCATTTGCACGTAATGTACCCAGTGGACCATAGAATGTGGCAGGTGTTTTTTTGTGGTACCATCTACATGTTTAAAAAGAGCTTTAAACGGAAGTTTATTTTGGTGCAAGGAGCAACCAATAGCGTGAAGATTTCTGTTAAGTTTTCTTTCTAGATTTGCAGCAAATCCACCTTCACAGCCTGAATTGGCATTAGTATTTGTCAACAAGGATAGCCTTGATAGTGCTCACACTGTTGAATTCATGCAAAACATTAGCCACTTGCTCGGCAAGAACCACACCAATTGCACCAATATCAGGAAGAACCCTATGTGTCAGATATTCACTTTCATATGTTATCTTTGTGACAGCCAAGTGGCGTTCTGGTCTCTTGGTTTTTTTTTCAATCTTCTCTCCATTTTCCTCCACTATTTCCTTGTACATTAGTGTGTCTTTGTCAGTTCTCCCATCAACTCCAATACAAAGAAGATTTTCCACCTTTTCATCATCCTGTTGATGGGCATTTGTCTCTTTAGCCTTTGCTCTATCAATTTTACATTTATCTATATAAATATCTTTTTATATTAATATTGGGGATAAGAAGGCCCATAGCCGTGAAATCCAAGAGCAATGCATTGGCAAGGCTGACTCTAAGATTGGAAGATACATCACACCTGATCAACTAAACAGCATACCGGGGGATTTTGATAAGGCTATCAAAATTCCACGGTATGCTAGGCCCTTTGGGATGCATTTTCCTGCCATTGTCATTGAAATATCTGACAAAGAAAATGTATGTATTATCAGAAATTACAGAAAAGTATTTTTCAAAATAAATTGGAAAATAAAGTTTGAAATGCAATATTAAATTATAAAAGTAATGTTTATTTACATAAAAGTAGAGTCAGTTCCGGGATTAGTTTGTAAACAGGCTTTTTAATAAAACACCAATTTCCAAAAATATAAACAAATTTCAATAATTATAAAAGTTGTATTTTTTAAAATAGTTAAGTATATTTTGATGAGAAATAAAATAGATATTTGTGCGAGTTAAAAGCTTAAACAGTAAACAGTAAACAAAAATAAACCAAACTTGCAAGAGGAGGTCATTACTACCGGAAAATACCGAAAAAATATCCAGTAAAAAAGATGCCGTTCATAAGTAGTTATTTGTATTTTAAACTAAATATTTTAGTGTGTTTTATTTTTTATTTCGAGTAATTTCATTTAATTTATTAAGAGATTAGATAATAAGCTAAAAAATATCCATTATTAAGCGTTATTTTCTTCCTTTCTTTTCGTTAAAGCTTCGGTTTTAATTTAACCTACACATGTCTCCGGTGACACCGACATGATGATAAAAATCGCAATTTATTTTGTCTTTAAGTTCGATTGCTCAAATAAATACGAAGTTTTGAAGAAAAATAATTTTTTGTGGTAATTTTTGACGTTATCTTGCAACTTTCCTCAAGTTATTCTTTACACTTCCAAAATCGACCTACCCTAATATATATATATATATATATATATATATATATATATATATATATATATATATAGTCGAATTCGATTCAAGCAGGGTCAAGCAGATCAGTTCACAGGAATCTGACAGCCCGACAACAGCACATGAGATTTGATTATTGTGGAGACTCGTCTTTTTCCTATCTATCACCCCTAGTAACAGAACAGTCTATATCTTACGCTTACGTACGGAAAACTTCAACCAATTAAAACCGTACTAGACAAACCAACAAATCTCATTGGTCAATCTGAAAGTTTCACGTGCAAAACGAAATTGCGCCAAAACTTAAGTGAGCCGATTTCGGACTTTCAGAACTTATAAAAGTAGACGCCGACTGACCCAAGCAGTCAGTGACGAACACCCACAGGGAAATTGCCAACATATTCCACGTCACTCAAAATCACGATTTTACCGCGGAAAGGTACATCAACGCTGACTCACTCACAAGTAAAACTCAAACAACTCTGTGGACATCGATTCTCAAACATTGCTTATCTGAATTATTATATTCACTACCTATTAAGTAAACATCAATGTGCGAACGACCTTAAAAACATTACAGTCAAAGGTAGATCACTCCTTAAGAACTCCTTCTAAAAAGACACTTAATATTGACAATTCTAATACCAACACTAATCTAAAACGGACTGCAAATGAACGAACGATTACAAAGAGAGACATTCTGAAATCTAAAACATCATACACATTTTACCAACATAACATATACCAATTATCCTGCTTGTATATTGTTTTGAATTGTATATAAATGTTTTATTAGTTTCTAATTGAATATGTCTTGTTCTTAATCGTATTTTAAATTTCGTTTATTTATTTGTTGTGGATGCAGAAAGTCACGCAACCTACACAAATTCCTTCTGATTCTTTCAAGCATAATTAATAAATTCTGCACATCCCCAACAATAGTGGTGAAGGTTTCGTGCAGGACAATCAACACTTGTTGAAGGGCCGAATACATAGACCTGGTGCACTACGTGCCACAAGGTCCCCAAACGACCCTCCGCAGGTTTTGAAATCAGAGTTGTCCTTCTCCTAGAGCAGTTTTCATCCAAGGCTATAGAACCCAGTCTGTCCTGCAATTTATCCATAGCTGGAGGGAGAAGAAGAGGATTCACACCTTTCCCAAGGGTATTAGCACGTAAGTGAATGTAATGGATTCGACTCGAACTCGACTCTCCGATTTAAGAGGAGGCACGGTGGAGCAATAGAGGCTTGGATTGAGGATATATATATATATATATATATATATATATATATATATATATATGGTGTCACGTCGCGGCGGTGTAATGGTAAGCTTGTCTCTCTAGAACATTTACGACTGAGTAGTGCGATCCTCATTGGGTGCCCCATACATTAAGCCTTGTGCCACATCTAAGCTACGCTTGGAAAATCTCTATATAAAAATGGGCATGAATTACCTGCAGTTATTAGGTTGGTGCAAAAATAATGACGTAATAATGTCGTTTTTCGACGTTAAAAAAATACGTCAAAAAACGACATTAGTACGTCATTATTTTTGCACCAACCTAATAGAAACCGTTGTAAACATGCCATCACTTGCATTCGATATACGGAGTTTAAAATTCCAGGAAGTAATTAATCAAAACTTTTATCTTTTGCAACTGATAATATTGACATTGTTGATAATACTCGAAACAAACATGATGAACATTGGACAGTTATTTTTATAAATTTGATCTCTTTGTGCGACAACTTATATGCAATTTTTAATATATATCACTGATTACTATTATTGTATATGAGGGAGGGCGTTATTTTGTGTTTAATCGAAAATAACTGACAGTATAATTCTGTTACTGAGATTTTATTGCATGCGAACAAAAGATTTCGTTGAGCGAGGGTCATCGTGTATATTGACATTGTTAGTCATTCTGCGTACTTTTGGATTATTAGTTAACCATTTCAAATGCAGGGATTTGTAACGCATCGCCTATCAATTCTCAGTTGCGTCTCTGTCATTGGGTCGAGTGCGCTGAGGGGCTTCTCTGTCAAAGGACAGAGGGACAACTGAGAAAATTATATTGAGAGACGCACAGCCCTGGGGAACAGCTGCCCGAAGCCACGCCCTCCCATTGCACAAGATGGAGGGATCGGTGCTCGCACCCAGGCCAGCGCAACAGACGGTTGCGGGGGCTGAGGGGAATTTTTGTCCCATGCCCGAGTCTACACGCTCCTTGTGTCACATCTCGTTCTGGCGGGGGAACGAGTAAACACCGTTAACCATTTTCAAGTATTTGGGTTGTCTAGATTGTTGATAACATAAATATATTTTTAATTCTCGAATACGATTAAAATTAATAGAAGCTTTTAAAATCCTGTAAAATATAACCACCGAACATGGCTACAATGTACTGACATTGTGGCCGTGTTCGAGGGTTATCTTATAAAATATTTTATGATGACGGCTTCTATTAACTTCAGATGTTGTTTAGAAATAGAGGCGAGTATTTATGTTTCCGACAACTATTTTGCACATTGAAGTTGGTATGTTTTTTTAACATGAACACGTACGAATTTCACTATATATATATATATATATATATATATATATATATATATATATATATATGGGAATGTAGTGTTAAAAGTTAAAAAACGTTCACTCGAATTCCAGCCGGGCTCAAAAGTTAAGCCTCGGAATAAACGCTCCTATTCAAAACAACGCCAGAACAAAATGCAAATAACAGTAAAAACATGAAGAAAAACAAAAAATTACCTAAAATACTCCCAACCCTAGAAAATGGCTAAATATATAACCGAAAGAGCTTGGGACAATGGACATTATGGAAAAGGTTTGCTCTTCCTTACTCCAACCAAACAGAAAAAAAAACATAAGAACACAGGAAACAGGTATCTTTAACAAATAATGTTTAAAAGAAAGATTTCTGTCCAAATATACATTATATATATATTCAGCTTTAACTACGAACAAAGCCACGATCTGCTAACCGTATTCGGAAATTAAAAACATCCCTACAACACACTAGGACATACACAGAACGCGCACACTCAATTAAGCTGAAAAATCGAATCATCCTTGATAATGGCTAAAGGTATAGCCGAAAGCGCTGGGAAATATAAAACATTTGGACAGTTCTTACAGACACTTTGTCCAGAAAAGAAAGCTCTTGTTAGAACACAAGAAAAATTAAATAAAAAGCTTAACCGTAGTACCTTGTCTGTCGTTTTTAATGAAACATGCATAAAGGAAGGATTTCTGTCTAAATATACTATATATTTCCATTCAGCAACTTCTTTATCACAGACGGGACGTCAGAAGCCTCACGTTGCTATATCGCTATTTCCATGGATATTGTTCAGATGAACTACAACCCTTAGTTCCACAAGTCGTATACTTGACGGCTAAGATCCGTCATACCAAGCACATTGTAGCGATCCATTTTAACTATGTGATAATTAGTTTACAAAACAGTTGTAAAAATAATATGCTATAATATTAATTTACCGAATGGTAGTAAAAATAATATGATATTTTAAATTACAGATAAATTTTAGATGTAATAAGAGATCATATTTATTTGCTGAAAAGCTCTAAGAATGATATAAAAAAGTCTCATTTACAGAAGGGTTGTTAAAGTAATATGCGATAACTCATGCGAAATAATTTTAATTTAAATAAAATCTGTAAAAATATTGGACGATCATTTCAATTTAATGAAAAGATATAAATATTTTAAGATATTTTATGTTTATACATTCTTTTTATAGATACAAATATTTAAGTAAATGCTCTGTTTATAATAAACAGTATTAAACAACATGTCTCAGACATTCAGGCCGGTAAATGTTGTTTAATACTGTTTATTATAAAACAGAGCATTTACTTAAATATTTGTATCTATAAAAAGAATACCCGCCCGACCCGGTGGCTAGGATCAAAGTGTAGTATCTGTGCTTTGTGAGCTGCCGGGTCGGGTGTCTGTCGAACTCTCTGCTTGCAGGGAGGAACCCTGACGTAGCTCCGCCGAAGGGTAGTGTTGCGTTGGGGGAGGTTGACGGAACTGGCCCCCCTCGGGGGGTTTGGATGGTTATTTATTTTTGGCTGGGCCTACGGGCTCGGAGATACCCACATTAAAAAGGCCTTGTGCCACATTCGATCCCCGTGGGTGGATTGATAAATACCATCTATAAAAAGAATACCCGCTTGGCCCGGTGGCTAGGATCAAAGTGTAGTATCTGTGCTTTGTGAGCTGCCGGGTCGGGTGTCTGTCGAACTCCCTGCTTGCAGGGAGGAACCCTGACGAAGCTCCGCCGAAGGGTAGAGTTGCGTTGGGGGAGGTGAACGGAACTGGCCCCCCTTGGGAGGTTTGGATGGTTATTTATTTTTGTCTGAGCCTACGGGCTTGGAGATACCCACATTAAAAAGGCCTTGTGCCACATTCAATCCTCGTGGGTGGATTGATAAATACCATCTATAAAAAGAATGTATAAACATAAAAATGTCTTAAAATAAATGTCTGACTTTTTCCATTTCATAATATAAATATTTGTACAAGAAAACATTTTTTGTTTTTAGAAATTTTGATTTCTGTATTTTGTTTTTAAAAAAATTGATTCCTGTATTTTGCTTTTAGAAAATTTGTTTTATGAATTTTGTTTTTTTTTTAAATTTTAATTTCTGTATTTTGGTCTTTGAATATTTTGCTTTCTCTGTTTTGCTTTTAGAAAATTTTTATTTGTCATTTAGGAAATTTTAATTTTGGTATTTGAAAATTTTCATTTTTGTATTTTGCTTTGAGAAAATTTTGATCAGCATTTTGCTTTTAGAATATTTTCATTTCTTTCTATTTTGGTTTTAGAAAATTTTGATTTCTGCATTTTAATTTTGAAAATTTAGATTTCCATGTTTAAAAATATTGATTATTGTATTTTGGTTTTTGAACATTTTAATTTCTCTATTTTGGTATTTAAAAATTACGATTTCTGTATTTTTCGTTTTTGAAAATTTTTATTTTAAAATTTTGGTTTTAGAAAAATTTTATTTTTGTATTTTAGTTTTTGAAAATATTTATTTTTGTATTTTGATTTTAGAAAATTTTGATTTCTGTATTTTGCTCTTAGAAAATTTTGATGTATTTTGATCGTTGAAATTTTTATTTTCCTTATTTTGGCTTTAGAAAATTTTAATTTCTGCATTTTGGCTTTTGAAACTTTTGATTTCTGTATTTTAGTTGTTTAAAATTTTGATTTCTGTGTTTTTGAAAACTTTGATATTTTATTTTGGTATTTGAAAATTTTAATTTTTGTATTTTGATTTTAGAAGATTTTCATTTCTGCATTTTGTTTTTAGAAAATTTTAAGTTTTTATTTTGGTATTTGAATATTTTTAGTTTTGTATTTTGGGTTTTGAAAATATTGATTTATGTATTTTGATCTTTGGAAATTTTGATTTATGTTTTGGGGGTTTATAAAATTTTGAATTCTGTAATTTTATCTCCTGGAAATTTTAATTTCTGTATTTTAGGTTTAGAAATTGTTGATTTCTAATGTAGTGGCGGCATTATTGCTAACAAGAAAACAAAAGTGGAAGTGACAAAACATTAAAAATGATAAGATGTACTTGTAAAAAAGTTTTTATTTCACTTGATTTCCAACGTTCAATCGTTTGCTCGTTCAGGGTAACGTGTATAAATCGTGGTAGACTGAGAATTTGTCCGAGTTATAAAACATGGTAGCAGTCACGGTCGACAGGTGGAGAAATCAACACACATACCCAGTCGTTTGAGTTAGACAATATTTCACAAATTGTCGCACTTTAGAAGTCAAGAGGAATCTTCTATGTCAACATAACTGATTATCGTTTTTAAATCTTTGTTTAAATGTTTGTCCGTATAACCACTCTGAAGATGGCTCATGTGAGCCGAAATCTTAGATCAAGGACCAGCTTAATAAAAAAAATTTCCAAATGTTAGACAATATTTGTCTTTATATTCACCCGAAAATACGAAGTTTAGAACAGCTCATGATCAAACATAATAGACATTCACTGGTTGTTATATTAAACAACATATATATATATATATATATATATATATATATATATATATATATATATATATATATAAGATTCAATAGAAGATTCAAATGTTTCAAACTTTAGTACCCACGAAGGTACTCATATGTTTCTAAGAGTTATTTTTGTTTCATACCTTTCAGGTATTCACTGGGGTGTTTATGAAAAATAAATACGCAAAAATTTGCCTTTCCTTCTGCCGGGCGCTGATAGCCTAGGGGTTAGAATCTCCGACTGATGCCAAACCAGCCAGGCCATGATGATTACGTTTAGCATGAAACAGACTGTATTTTCTAGGTGTTGTCTTCAATGTTCTCTTTTATATTTACACTTGCTTCATCCATGATATTGAACACTTTAACCATTAAACATACCATAACTTTAAGCTATATTTAATGGTTAAAGTGTATAACATATATGAGGCGCGGTGGAGTAAAGGATAGCGGCTTGGATTGAGGAATCGGAGAGCCGAGTTCGAATTCTAGTCGAATCCATTATATTAATACCCTTGGGAAAGGTGTGAATCTTCTTCTCCCACCAGCTATGAATAAATAGCAGGACAGACTGGGTTCTATAGACTGGTCTGGAAGAAGAAGGAGGAGGACAACTCTGAATTCAAAGGGTCGTTTAAGGACCTTGTGGCACTTAGTATTCGTGTGGTGGTCCTTCACCACTATAATCAAATCTCATGTGCTGTCGGTTTCCTAGGAACTGATCTGCTTGACCCTCATACGTCGAATTCAACGGGAGAGTATATATATATATATATATATATATATATATATATTATACTAATGGTAATACACGGTTGGTAAATAAAAAAAACAAGGATAGCACAACTTGTAAGTCTATCAAAACAAATTGGTATCTGATGAAATTGTAAAACAAGAAAGAACTGGAGACATCCGAACAGGGCGAAACTAATCGTCCAGTGCTTTAAGATTTTAGTTCAAAGAAAAAAGCCCAAGTGAATAATAAACCTAAAACGTAGAGTGCTCAATACGGTAAATAGAGCAGGGATAAATAAAATAAATCCTTAAAAGCCAGTAACAACCTACCTACGTTTCACCTAAACGGATCTTCAGGGTAATCTATATATGATAATATTTTTTACATATCCTATAAACATGGATAATGTAGAGCATATGTAAATATAAAATAGTGATATTTTCATTTATTCCTAAGCGTTCATCCATCTAAGTACTGAAGATGCTCGACATTGCTTAACTTTGGTGATTTTACGACAACTGGGGTTTCAACGTGATATGGCCTAAGCCTTTGTTTCGTCTAATGTTTAAAAAAAACGTATTGAATATTGACAAGAAGGCCTAAGAAGGAGATTTTGTTATTTCATAAGTCCTCGGAATTTTCAAAATTATTTAAACGTAAATGACAAATTAATGGTAAGATTAAACTTATAATAACACAATTAATTCAGGCGTCAGAAGACTCGGTTGTCCAAAAGATTACAACTCAAGTACCCGTTCCTCACTCATGTCAACAATCGCGATCTTGTAGATCAAAACATTATACACAGCTATATTTGCCTAGTCCCTCACAGGACGAAACGCGTCGACAAAGATAAGTTTTTGTTTGTCTTTGTTAATATGGCCCTTTTAGAGATATACTCTATCTTAAATTTTTACATACCTATATTATTATATCTAATAAAATAAAATGCGCTGGAAAAGATAAACAGTCAAAAACTTGAAACTGAAGGAGGTCAGGTCACTGTCTGGATGGGAAGGCATATTTGGGAATAAAAATAATGCTTCATCATGAACACATGTTGATGATACTTTTTTCTTTTTTTTTAATAAAAGATATCTGAGTTATTTTTTTTGGGTGGGGGTGGATTTTATGCTAAAGCCGTTTAGTATTAATGTGTATGGGTACGTGTGAAAGTTTGTATGTGGATACGGCGCATATGAAAGTAAAAAAAACCTCGGATAGTACAACTTGCAAGTATATCATCATTAGAATTTGGTGGTCTACTTGAGCAACAATACACATAGTGTGTTGATCTGCTGCCAGTATGTCTTCAATTGCAGAAACATTTACATAGTCTGATAATTAAATAACTTGAATATATATATATATATATATATATATATATATATATATATATATATATGAATTTGGATCAAATGCAGATCAAGCGGTCATCCACCGAGGTACTCAGGTCGACGTTGCTTAACTTCGGTGATCGTACGGGAATTTCAACGCTATATAGCTGTAAACCACATTGATTAGCATTACAAGGGATAGACAATGTTAATAGAAAATACTACCAAATTCTTATGGTGATTTTTCACGAACTTTCGTTTTCTGACCATGAGAGCCGGGCTCGAATCTCACCACGGTTGAATTGCCAGGAAGGAGACTTCCTGATGTTATCGGAATGGAGGTGGGGAGCCATCCCAGGGTGCCTGAAAACCATACCATGGGTTGACTCAAGCCTTGTGAGTGAAATTGTGTGGACGGAACCCTTGGTGGCCGTCGCTAGCTAATCATCGTGGCCGAGGGTTTGAGTGTGCTGGCCTTATTCAGATTGTTGATCACGCTAGATATCACTCTCTGTAAGGTCTTCTCAGCATAGTTGCAGTATAAACCACAGGTTGGCTCTGTGGGTGTTGAACAAACACGAATGTGCCTGAGCGAGAGTCTGCAATAGGGATTGACTAGCCGCCATAGTAGACGGGTATCCTCAAATGGCCACCTATTATTATTATTGAGGCATGTGCCTGTTGGCGTATATAAGAGGGGAACTGATTCTGATCTAGGAGAATGATCTGATGTGCTGAAACGTTTCTGCAATTCAAGACATTCTGGCAGCAGATCAAAACACTTTATATATTGTTGCTCAAGTACACCACCAATTATTCATGATGATTTTTCTAAGCATAGCTTAGATGTGGTACAAAGCCGAATGTATGGGACAACCATTGAGCCACTAAATAATTATGTGTTGTCATTGAAATAATGATATTGATTCCGGCTGATAATTAAATAACTTGAAAATTTGGATCAAATGCAGATCAAATATTTATGTGTTTTTTTCGTTTTCATTAAATCTGCTTAGCCAATAAAAATAATATAAATATAATATATATATATATATATATAAAATATAAAGGTGTACATTGACATCAACACCCAGCTTAAACGTAATCTTCAGCCCATGTGCACATGGCATGATGATTGCGTTTAAATATGAAACAGACTGTCGCCGCTGGGTGTGGACCTCAATATACACTTTTATATTATCTATCAATCTATCTATCTATATATATATATATATATATATATATATGTGTGTGTGTGTGTTTGTGTTTGTCTATATGTGTGTGTGTGTGTTTGTGTGCGTATGTATGCGTATGTGTGCGTCTGTGTCTCTGTGTGTAAAAATTCCAATAATATTAAAATATACCGATAAATACACTATAAATAAAAGTTAGAATTATAATTTTCTCAACATTTGTATATATAAGTAGAGGTTTTTTTCACTTGACATGATAAAGTCCCTCAATGAACGAAAAACACAAATACATGCATATATATATATATATATATATATATATATATATATATATATATATATATATATATATATTAATCAGTATGGTCTCATGCAGGGCAGTAAAGCTACTAAGATGTAGAGGGTAACATGGTGTGGAAGGACTAGGAAAAGAAACATTAATAATGATTGACAATAGAAAAGTGTAATCAGGATGATAATAGATATCGAATGACATTGCATTTAAATTTTTGCAGGGTAAAGTTGGCTGGAAAGCATGGAGCCGCGAGGGAGTTCCACAAGCGAGAAGTACTAGTAAAGAAAGTGTAAGCATAGGACTTACGGCTGCATCCAGCCAACCGAAATCTAAATTGGTGAGACCTCTACACCAGCCTAGTTCTACGCTTAAATTTATATAAAAAAAGTCTACGTACCATAGCAAAGAACTCGTCCAAACAATTACCATAAACGTATTTATAGAAAAGACATAGATAGGAAACCTTACGACGGTGGGGAAAGTGACTGAAGCCAAGCCGACAGATCAGGATCAATAATATTATTAATTCTTTTTTGGATTTTATCTAGGAGCTGAAAGTAAACAGCAGGGGCAACGGACCATATGTAGCAGCAATATTGTAAGCATGAACAAATGGTAGAATTATAGATATGTAAGATATATCCTAGAGAGAGGGACACCTCGACGTGGTGTAATGGTTAGAAAGCTTGTCTTGCAAGATCAATTACGACTGAGTAGTGATTTCGACCCTCATTGGGTGCCTCATACTTTTGGCCTTGTGCCACATCTAAGTCTAAATCACTATATCCTAGAAAGAGAAATTGTCTAACCAGACACAGTGAGCCAACTCTCTTAGCAGCTGATCTAGGAAAAGATTCAATATAGTCTTTTCAAGCCCTGCCAGCTGAGAACTTTAGCCCGAGAAGGCGCTACGAGTCATTTTTCTGGAGGAAAACATCAGCTATGTTGATGTAAGACAGAGAAGGGTTTCTCAGATGATTAATGGATAGAAGTTTCGTTTTGTAAACGTCAAAATTAACAAACCATCAACAGTTAATTACAGAATTGATCAGTCTTACTATCGAGTCAAGAATAAATAGTTGCGTCATCAGCGTAGATACCAAATTGGGAGCTAATGTCATCGGGAAAGTCATTAATGAAAATTAAAACAGAGTAGGCCGAGGATGGAGCCCTGGGGGTCATCCGTGTTAGTACTTCACCGTTTTTATTTAGAGAAATGGTTCTCAACCATTTTTTACTCATGGACCACTTTTACTCTTAATTCTTTTTGGTGGACGCCCATAACCATTCGATAAAAAAAAGCTTATTCTATTTTTTACTAGATATAAGTTTAGAAATTGTATTATAGAAATAGAAAATGTATAAGTTTTCTTTATATATAATCCTTGTACAATTTATATATCGAATTAATTTTATTATTGATATTTTATTTTTTAATATTTTATATTGATTAATTTATATTAATATATTAATATTATATTTTATTAATATTTAAAATTATATTATTTATTATTAATATATTAAATTAATTTATATAATAAATTATAATCTTTATATGATTTTCCTTTATATATATATGTTCACTTATATATATATATATATATATATATATATATATATATATATATATATATATATATATATATATATAGGTGAACATAGAAGCCAACACTTAGAGGCGATAGTCTGTTTCATGCTAGATGCAATCCTGGTGGCCTGATGATTGCATCTAGCATGAAATAGACAGTCGCCTCTAAGTGTTGACTTCTATATTCACTTTTATATTTACCCACGCACTATCTCTCATATTGAGTACTTTATCCCATAAATAACATTTTAAGGCTATATTTCTTCATATATATATATATATATATATATATATATATATATATATATATAATCCTTCTTTTATATATCCTTCTTTGTTTTTATTCAACTTTTACAATCAAAACATCCGGTAGAGTTAAAGCAATGCTAGCTTACATCGTTTGATCTAGTTCTCTGCTAGTTTTAGAGTTGTTTTCTATTTTTAGTATTTTAATATGGCATAGATTACTGTAGAAATTCCAAATCTCAGTTGTAACAATTGTTCCGAAGTGAAATTGGTCTATGGACCACTAAAATAATACGGTGAACCACCAATCTTCTATTTTTTTTTTTTTTTTTTTTTGTGTGTGGACCCCCAGTAATGTTACATGGACCCATTGGGTCCATATAGACCCCGGTTGAGAAGCATTGATCTAGAGCAAGGATAGGCTCTTTCCACATTTATTGTCACTACATCAACGGTTGACCTGGAGAAACTAAAGCTATATTCCTTGCCCGAAAAAAAAAGTCTCTGCGATGAGAAATGATAAACCAGTTCAGCATTGATCAGGGCCTTTAATAGTTTCCGAAAAAAGTGGCACAAGGCTATAGTTGGAAGGTTCGTAGGGTTTACAAAAGTTCTTAAAAACTGGATCAACAGATGATGACTTCCAGCAGTCAGGAAAGCGGGAGACAGCAAGGCATTTATAATACAGTTTAGAGAGAACAGGATCCATTTCATGAGCACACTTCTTAATGACTATTACAGTCATACCATCGGGTCCACATGCTTTATGGAGATCTAAGTTACAGATTATAGCAAAATACATAGAAGCGGTTATATGCATATCACTCAATAGAGACTCAGTTCTGAGTGTAAAATTAGTCAGAGATATACCAGATGTTTCAAGAGTAGAGTTTAAGGAGAATTTACGGGCAAAGTATTTAGCTTTAACAGCAGAGAAAGTTAACATCTCAAACTGATTGCAGAGGGGCGGAATAGAGTCATTACACTTAAGTAATACTCTGTTACACTGCCCAGTAAGCATTGGATTAAGTTACAGAGCAGCCAGTAATCAAAAGTTGTTAGATGCTATGCTGTGACTCATTCTTTCGGCAAACAGGGTTTAGCTGCTTCGAGGATTCATTTACATTTATTACGTGCTTGCACTAATAGGCGCCTGTTGTGACGAGAGCTCTCACGCTAGTATATAGAAAATAGTGGTTCCTGTGTACTAAATCGGCTGAGCATGCTGGTATGAAACATGGAAAGTATTGAGCTTTCACCTGGTATTCCCGAGAAGAGATGAAAGTGCCTATGCCGGCTTTGACACAAGAAAAACTTCAGTGTCTCAGTCCTCAATTGAGAGTTTAGAGGTGTTTCACGAAGAAGGTCACAAAGTGAGTCTCAATCAACATACTAGTAACGGAAAGAGGTCTTATGAATAGGGGCTTCTTGTTTAATAGATGATTGGAACGAAATATCAATAGACACCACAAAGTGGTCTGTTACCAAGAGGGCAGTGTTGCGAAGCTCGGCAAAAGCGACGAGTGGACATGAGAAATCAATCAAGTAGAGAAGAGCCTGTTGCTCAGTTTTGCTAGGAAAACAAACAGGTAAGTCCATGATTTGAGTAAGGGTTTAGACAATGGAAAAATTTAATGTCGGATTACCGGCAACATCAGTAACTTTAAAATGTTTAAGCCACATGTCATGGTAAGCATTAAATTCACCGAAGACAAAGATGTTGGCAGATGGATGAAAAGAAATTGCCTTTTCTATACTGTCAGTTATTAAGACTAATATACCGCAGTCCTGGAAAGAGTTGGGGAGCGAAAAAGGAAAAAAATTAGAGCTAACAGAGTTTGGTAACGAAAGACAGAATCATATGAAAGAGTTGTGAAACAATTACCTGGCCGTCGAATGATTATCCCAGTTTTAAACACCAGGCCTATGCTTGTGAATGCTGGAACTAATTCGGAAAATGGGAATATATGAATAAAGACAAAAGGAACATTTTTCTTAGTCGATGCGTTTCGACCTCTGATGGACTGATTTTATATTACATCAAGGATTTATAAACAGGAGTAAAATTTTACTGGATTTTCAAAATTTCGAAATTTAAAATGGCTCATGAATATACTTCAGGCTAAATGTAAGTCAAGTTAAACTATGGAGGATGCTAAGTAATATAATTTAATGTCTTAATAAACGAAACTGAATAAATGTGATTTTTTTTTATAAATTAATTTCTCAAATTAATATAATATAAATAATAAATAATTATTTATATTATATTGTTTTTAGAAATTAATTCATATATTTAAAATAATAGAAGGTTTTGAATTTAATCTTTATTTTTAAATTTAAAAAAAAATTATAGTCATGTTTGTTGACTTAGGAAAGAAAGGAGACATTTTTGTTGACTTAGGAAAGAAAGGAGACATTTTTAAAAATCCGGGGCGCAGATTTATATGTTGGTAAAACTCGATAGCATCACTCTCAAGAATTTTCCGTTTAAGTAAGTTACATTCTCTTTTAATAAGTAGCATTCTTTAGACTGAAGTTGTGATTGAATTTATTTCTATGATGATTAATACATTTGATAAATTGTTCTTTTGTGTTCATAGATCCTTTTTTTAAAATTACTGCAAGTTTCTCGAATATATTGTCGGGACCATTTGTGACAGTTTATTTTATACAGACCTGTAACAGAATTCTTATTATTATGGTTCTTTTTGGGTATATTTGTGAAGATTCTGTTTTGGGGGATTCTGAAGGCGGAATCATGCTAAACTCCTTGGAAAAGGGTAAAAAAAAAAACTATTAATGGGCAGTACTATGCATCCGGATTAAGACAATTGAATAAAGCAATTAAGTCGAAACGCAAACGGAAATCTGAGGACAGGTGTGCTCTTCTCCAGGTGTTCACATTGCTCAGGTTGCAATAGATGAAGCAGCCAAACATATACCACTTACTCACCAGACTTAACTCCATCTGACTTCTTCTGTTTCTTCAACTCAAATCCCACCTGCGTGGTCGGAAATTTGAAAACAATGTTGAGATTATATGTGCTTCTGTTATGGGATTGCAATGCTTAAGCTTCGTTCAATCAAGTATATTGATGTCAAGGGAGACTATATTGAAAAATAGTAAGGGATGTCGTGTTTCTTTAGTTGCTTCTGGGTGAGGTTTGGAACTTTTTGAACGACCCTCGTATATGCACACACACACACAGACACAAACACAGAAACAGATACACACACTTTTATTATTTATTATTATTTATTATCTTGTCGTCTTGTGAAAGGTGTTATTATTGTGGATAGTCGAAAAGGTTAATAAAAGGTAGATATATCCATAATTCCAGTATATGACTAGTACATTTATTTACAAATGTCAAATTTGAAACAGTGACTTTGGTAATATCTTGGAACGTCATGTCGAAATGTACCCTACACACTAAATAATCATGAGCTTAAAAGGTTTTTGTTAAATAATATTTTTCTTATGACACACACACACACACATACATACATATATATATATATATATATATATATATATATATATATATATATATATATATATAATATATATATATACCGCAGGAAAAACTTAACATATCACGAAAAACCAGATAAGAAATTTATTTAAAAGACCTACTTCGATTACGGATCTGATATTATCTATCTATCTATCTATATATATATATATATATATATATATATATATATATATATATACATTTGTTCTCTATTGAATAGATGTTTTTTTAAGAAAAATCTGTTTCGCCAATCAGTTTAAAAAATGAAGACAATCTCGAATAAGAAAACAAAGGATATTTCTAATCTGCAGTTATCAATGACGTGGGTACGTTTTAAAATTTGACATTGATACAGATAAATCTTTCTCCTCAAAGATTAAAAAGTCACTTGAAGCAACAGTAAAGTGGTTCTACCGAATGATGCTGAGGATACCAAACATGTGAGCAAAGACTAGGTTTTGGAAAAAAGTGAAACAAAAAGGATATGTATAATTAACATCAGAAAGAGGCAGTTGAAATTTCTGGGGCACAAATGAGGAAGGAAGGCTTGGAAAATCTGATACTCACAGGACAGATTGAGAGAAAAAGGAGCAGAGGAAAGCAGTGCGTAACATACTTGATGAGTTTGAGTAAATGGATGGTAGAACAGGGTCTGAGAGAAATAGCAAAAAGACAAAACTTATTGAGAGCTAAAAGAGAGAGGAAGATGTTGAGGGCCATGATCGCCAACATCCTGAAGGGACACGGCACATAAAAAGAAGAGTCTACAAAAATCATTTTCCGCCTTCCGTCAAAATCATTCCACCTGGAAATTTCAAAAAAAGTGAAAGAAAAATTCATTTTTTATGTTTTCTTTCATTGTTTCGTTGAAGAATCTATTTCGAATTTTGATAGGACCGCTGACGCTGCCATCGGCGGCCCGCCAGCAGGCCACTAGCGGCCTACGTGTAAGGGAGCCGTTATCCACCACACCATTACTGACCAAACTCAATGTTTTTTAAGTTCCATGATCGGATAGAAACGTGTGTTTTAACGTAACATGGCCGTAATCCAAAACAAAGAAAGACGAAAAAGTGACACTATTTACATTATTCGGACTATTGTCCTCATCCCTTTTTTTTTAAGTTTCGGCCGTTGTACGCTCCCGCCTTCTTCAGGTGGTTGGAATGTCGAACTGAACCCTTTATTTCGCTTACCTGGGGTAGACTGTTCTAGTTCCACGTGCCATGTCTAATGGATGTCTATTATTAGTTATCGCCTGTTATTAGGTTGGTGCAAAAATAATTTCGTTTTCTCACATTGTAACATATGTGAGAAAACGACATTATTTTTACACCAACCTAATAATTCCACTCTCCAAATTTCTTCACCGCCTTAACCAGGTATTCAACTTATTGGATGTAACCAACGCCTTTAACCACTGTGCCATGTGCCCTTGAAGCTGAAACGTTGTTATAAATATGGCGACAAAGATAAGGATAATAGTCCGAATAATATAAATAATGTACATAATACCTCATCTCAGAAATATAGACAGATACTGAAAGGCCGAAACGTTGTGATAAATATGGCGACAAAGATGAGGACAATAGTCCGAATAATATAAATAGTGTACATAATACCTTGTCTCAGAAATATAGACAGATACTGAAGGGCCCAAACGTTGTAATAAATATGGCAACAAAGATGAGGACAATAGTCCGAATAATGTAAATAGTGTGTATAATACCTCATCTCAGAAATATAGACAGATACTGAAAGGCCGAAACGTTGTGATAAATATGGCGACAAAGATGAAGACAATAGTCAGAATAATGTAAATAGTGTGCATAATACCTCATCTCAGAAATATAGACAGATACTGAAAGACCGAAACGTTGTAATAAATATGGCGACAATAATGAGGACAATAGTCCGAATAATGTAAATAGTGTGCGTAATACCTCATCTCGGAAATATAGACAGATACTGAAAGGCCGAAACGTTGTGATAAATATGGCGACAAAGATGAGGACAATAGTCAGAATAATGTAAATAGTGTACATAATACCTCATCTCAGAAATATAGACAGATACTGAAAGACCGAAACGTTGTAATAAATATGGCGACAATAATGAGGACAATAGTCCGAATAATGTAAATAGTGTGCGTAATACCTCATCTCGGAAATATAGACAGATACTGAAGGGTCCAAACGTTGTGATAAATATGGCGATAAAGATGAGGACAATAGTCCGAATAATGTAAATAGTGTGCATAATACCTCATCTCAGAAATATAGACAGGTACTGAAAGGCCGAAACGTTGTGATAAATATGGCGACAAAGATGAAGACAATAGTCAGAATAATGTAAATAGTGTGCATAATACCTCATCTCAGAAATATAGACAGATACTGAAAGGCCGAAACGTTGTAATAAATATGGCGACAATAATGAGGACAATAGTCCGAATAATGTAAATAGTGTGCGTAATACCTCATCTCGGAAATATAGACAGATACTGAAGGGTCCAAACGTTGTGATAAATATGGCGACAAAGATGAGGACAATAGTCCGAATAATGTAAATAGTGTGCATAATACCTCATCTCAGAAATATAGACAGATACTGAAAGGCCGAAACGTTGTGATAAATATGGCGACAAAGATGAGGACAATAGTCAGAATAATGTAAATAGTGTGCATAATACCTCCTCTCAGAAATATAGACGGATACTGATAGACCGAAACGTTGTAATAAATATGGCGACAAAGATGAGGACAATAGTCCGAATAATGTAAATAGTGTACATAATACCTCATCTTAGAAATATAGACAGATACTGAAAGGCCGAAACGTTGTGATAAATATGGCGACAAAGATGAAGACAATAGTCAGAATAATGTAAATAGTGTGCATAATACCTCATCTTAGAAATATAGACAGATACGAGAAAGTGAATAGTAAAAAAATAAAAATAAAAAAAATCAATGAATTGAAAAAAGAAAGGACGAAATTAAATAATTGACGAAAGGAAAAAAAAAACAGTAGCGTTTATCTTGTAGTAGATAAATAAAACCGGAAAAATATAAAAGTAAAACCTAAAGAAAGATAGCCCTTCATTCAAAAATTAATTTTCCAAGTCTGAGCTTAACGGTGGTTCAAACAACGAAACTGCGGCTTTGCTACGGTCGTGTCCATCACCCAATCCGAAAAAAAAAAAAAAAGCTGCCGTCTCACACGCATACCAACTCTTCCGATTTTCGTGCTGAAACTGTTGGTCGCTTCCCGAAAAGACATTCCCATGACAAATCCTCGTCAGGTCATGCCCCTAAATTAATTGTCAAAGTATTTTCAAGCCCTATGCGCGAACAAGCCTACAACGGGAAGGATACGTTTTCGCAGACAGGCCCATTTATCAACGGACCAATCGACGGAAGTGATGATTTCTTTGTGCGAGTGTGCGTTCGCTGTTTGAGAGGCACGATAACCGAATGGGAACGATTTCCGGTGTCGACCCGTCCCGATGTGCTGTTTTCAGCAGGAATAGTTATACGACACTGGCGGAAAGAATAGTTAAACTGGATAAGTGTACAAAACGAAGAGTGAGGCGATTACCATCTAAAATGAATTGCCCTTTTAGAGAACTCCTATTGGTAGCCATAGTAGTAAAAATAATCTATTAAATTCTGTCTATAATATAAAATACTTTCTAACATTGTCTGTTCATTGCCAAAAACAGTGTAGTTGCTAGCTATTTTTTTACGAATTCTTCACGCAATACCAAGCCTAAGACTCACTGAATGTAGAGGGTTACTGATTGAGGTTGTCGTATAAGCATAAGAGCAGGATTTTGTTTTTTTGTTTCTTTGTATAGAGGCATATCAACACATCATGGGTCATTTAATGCTGAAATTTAGTTTTCTTGAGAGCATTAGCAATTTCATTTAAAAAAGTTTATTGCTGATAATTTTTGTTTTTTAATTTATTGCTGGTAATTTTTTTAATGTTTTGCTGGAATTTTTTTCTAAAATATACATTGCTGGTAATTTTTTTTACTATGAAAATGTATAGATGATATTTTTACTAAAAACATGTATTTTTATAATTTCATAATGTTTTGACCCCAGTTTGGGGGTTGACTATTTACCCATAGCTGGGACCCTAACAGGTGCTACCACCCCAGGTCAGAATGGACCTGGAAAAAACTGCAATTAAGAGGTGGTTCCATGGTCCTCGAAACCTCCAGATCTGAAGCCTTGCTTGCTATATGTAGTTTATCGTTATTCCCAGGACGGGTAAGAGAAAGGAAATGCAGTTTATGAGGATATGTAGGGAACTTAACGGTTAACCCCAGACGTAAAAGGATTAATATTGTAGTTCTTGGGGAACTATCCTTTCCAGAATCTGTTCCACAATGTAGCACCTCATTGGAAGAAGCTATCCAAATGGAACTTCTTCTTACTAATGGAATACAAAGAGAATAGGGACTCTTCCACCCAGTGTAAGTTACATGATGGGTCTTAATTGTAAAAATCTGAAAAGGTGGAAATAATGAATGTTCATTTGCCATGGAAATAGTGAGAGACTTGAGATGTTTCGTCTGTAGCAATTAATTTAATTTTCCCATACCAATCTAGTGCGTTTGATCTACAGTCTTCTTCAATTTTGTTCTTTTAGTAGCCTAGAGAGAAGTGCCTAACAGATTAGTTTCGGCAAATATGAATAAACATTTTTTAATGCCATATTGACGTAGGCGTTCTTGGCTCTCCACATTTTCTTTTCTTTTCGGAAAGACAATGTTGTGGCTTCCTGTTGTTTTCATGTTTTCAAATTCAGCATAGACCTTATTCTAGACTGATTGTCACTTGCGGTTTGAAAGCCTAATCTGCCTTGCTAATTAACACATAGCATTGGGTAAGGTTAGAAGTGACTGATGCCTTTTCCAAAGGCATAAGTGTGAAAGTCAAGACCACAGAGTATCCCAGAATTCAAATTCAGCTTTCCAATTCCATGTTCCAAATGCATAACATTTACACTGCCAGAACACCCTGGAATAAACAATACAGTGTATAATTTAGATATTGAGAAATTCACCATAGATATTAAGCAATATATAATTGATATTAAGTATGAATATGGCTTTTGCTTCTCTAGGTCAAATGTTGATGTGCTAACAGTTATTACTGAAATTGTATATCAAGCTTTAGGTAAGAATGGCAAGGCTCAGGCTGTGGCTTTAGATATCTCGAAAGCGTTTGACAAGGTTTGGCATGTTCAAACTGAAGGATACCTAGCTGAATATTTGACTTGATCTAGTCTGTCTTAAAAATCATATAATGACAATTGTGTTGAATGCCCACACATCTAAACCTTTTCACATTAATATGGGTGTCTCCCAGAGTTTTATCCTGTTATGGGAACTTACCCATAATAATAATGGACTATTCCTGACATTATAAATACTGCGCCTCTCAAGAGGTATGCACAGAGATTGTAAGACGAGGAGAGATAATTAAGAGCATATTGTAAGGACATTGGAATAGGGATGCTTGTCGAGACAACATAGTTCACTCTAACCAAATCTGATAGTCATTACTAATACTTCTACTTCTTTGTATTATATTTCTGTTGTAATATATCTTTGTATTCCATACATGTGTTTGTGTTATTCTTTCATTGGTTCTAACCATGGACCATCACCATGGTACAAAGAACTTGGACCATAACAGATAGATAGATAGACAGACAGACAGATAGACAGATAAACACAGTGAGATAGATAGTGAACGAACACATTGAGATAGTGTTATGGGAACTTACCCATAATAATAATGGACTATTCCTGACATTATAAATACTGCACCTCTCAAGAGGTATGAGGATATTGTAAGACGAGGAGAGATAATTGAGAGCATATTGTAAGGACATTGGAATAGTGATACTTGTCGAGACAACATAGTTCACTCTAACCAAATCTGACAGTCATTACTAATACTTCTATTTCTTTGTATTAGGTTGGTGCAAAAATAATGTCGTCTTCTCACATAGTAACATATGTGAGAAAACGACATTATTTTTGCAACGACCTAATATTATGTTTCTGTTGTAATATATCTTTGGATTCCATACATGTGTTCATGTTATTCTTTCATTGGTTCTAACCATTGGACCATCACCATGGTACAAGGAACTTGGACCATAACATATCCTTAAAGCTACATTGTTTTTATCTTCAACTTTGTATTTGTGCTGATGATACAACAATTTATGCCTGTCTTAATAGGCTCGATTAAGTAAAACTGGCAGGTGATCTAAAAAAATGACCTCCTTCCAGTTGTTAAGTGGGGCAAGCAAGGGACTGTAACTTTTAATGCCTCCTGAATGAAACTGCTTTATTTCAGTCATTGTACAGGAGTATTTTTGCCCTCCATCTGCATGGCCACTGTTAACATTCAGAAGAGCAACTCATTGTACCATCTTGGTCTCATTTTTCCTACTGACATGAAGTAGAATGATCATATTGAATTACTTGATAGGTCTGCTGCTAGATATGTTAGTTCCCTGTGTTATGCCAGATAATTCTAGTTATTAGTATCCATCTTGCATATTTATAAATCTATCAGTCATACATTGAATCTTACTGCCATATCTGGTCTACTGCTTTTGTTATGTCTATATTTCTGAGATGAGGTATTATGTACAGTATTTACATTATGCGGACTATTGTCCTCATCTTTGTCGCCATATTTGTCACAACGTTTCAGCCGTTGTACACTCCGGCCTTCTTCAGGTGGTTGGAATTTCGAACTGAACCCTTTATTTTGATCTCCTATGACAGTTATCAAGGACACATGGCACGGTGGATAAAGGCGTTGGGAAAATTAGCAGGAGATAACTGATAACTGACATCCATCAAACATGGCACGTGGAACTAGAACAGTCTACCCCAGGGATCGAAATAAAGGGTTCAGTTCGAAATTCCAACCACCTGAAGAAGGCCGGAGCGTACAACGGCCGAAATGTTGTGACAAATATGACGACAAAGATGAGGACAATAGTCCGCATAATGTAAATACTGTGCTTTTGTTATATAATTTAAAATTCTCGACAAAATCCAAAAATGGGTCAGCGCTTTCCTGACCTGGTATCTACACTTCTGCCAATTTTCTACCACCATAATGTGGATTCCATCTCTCTTTTCTATCAATAAATTCATAGCAATTGTTCTAATGAGTTCACCTCCTTGGTATCTCAACCATATAAATTGAAGGGTACTACTAGATTAGCAAATAGGTTTCATATTTTTTACAGGTGAATTAGCTAGATGTAACTGTAAGTTTTATTCTGATAGTTTCTTTTCTCGCACTTCTCACCTGTAGAATTCTCTCTTGGTTTCTCCATCCTGGGTATGATGATAAACTACATCCGTATCCTGTGTAAGATGATAAACTAAGTCTAACAGCAAAGCCTCTGATCAGGAGGTTTTGAGGAGTGTGGAACCACCTCTTAATTGCTGGTGTTCCCAGGTCCACCCTGACCTGGGGTGGTAGCATCTGTTAGGGTCCCAGCTATGGGCAAAAAATGAACCCTGAAACTGGAATAAAAACACTATGAAAATGTAAAAATAGGTTTTAATACCAGAGATACTTTGTAAAAAATTATTACCAGCAATAAATTTTTGAAGAAAAAACTATTACCAGCAATAGGTTTTTGAAGGTAAAAATATTGCCAGAAATAGATTTTTGAAGTAAAAAATATTGCCAGAAATAGATTTTTTGAAGGAAAAAATATTGCCAGAAATAGATTTTTGAAGTAAAAAATATTGCCAGAAATAGATATTTTGAAGGAAAAAATGTTGCCAGAAATAGATTTTTTGAAGGAAAAAATATTGCCAGAAATAGATTTTTTGAAGGAAAAAATATTGCCAGAAATAGATTTTTTGAAGGAAAAATGTTGCCAGAAATAGATTTTTTGAAGGAAAAAATATTACCAGAAATAGATTTTTTGAAGGAAAAAATATTGCCAGAAATAGATTTTTGAAGGAAAAAATATTGCCAGAAATAGATTTTTGAAGGAAAAAATATTGCCAGAAATAGATATTTTGAAGGAAAAAATGTTGCCAGAAATAGATTTTTTGAAGGAAAAAATATTGCCAGAAGTAGATTTTTTGAAGGAAAAAATATTGCCAGAAATAGATATTTTGGAGGAAAAATATTTCCAGAAATAGATTTTTTGAAGGAAAAATATTACCAGAACTAGATTTTTGGCAAAACAAAATATTACCAGCAAAAAAGATTTTGTTGGCATTAAATAACCCATTGAGGTTGATATGCCGTACAACCAACCAAACCAAACCAATCTTGGTTTCTGGCCTCATTCATCTCAACATAGTAAGATTTATATCACATAGCAATTCAGCACTCTTTTCTTTGATTCTAATCAAATTTTTCCTCTTTCTTAGTACTTTGTTTAGTCTTTGAAAAGCATCTTTTGCTATTTCAATGTACCTTTTGATTTCAGTCTTATATTTCCATGATCTGTTATAACACTACTCAGTTGAATTTCTCTATATAATTGATTTTGATCTTTCCAATTTGTCACTAGCATTTTCAGCTAATATATTCATGATATAAATGTATGACTAAGGATTTTACTATAGAAATGTATTGAAAATAAGCAAGAAAAAGATTGACAATGATCAGGACAAAAGAATAGAACTTTTATACATATAATATAAATGCATTGCTAATGTCTTTGCTGTAGAAATACATTGTTAATCCAAAATAAAGGTATTTTCAATGGTCAGGAATTAAACCAGTCATCTATCTTACATAAATAAAAGGGGGCCAATGGACATACATGTCTGTTGTAACCTAGTGAAGGTTCCAATCCCTTATTCACATGATTTGTTTATCATTACTGTATTTCTAAAATTAGTAAAATGATAACACAAACTTTATTAAGGAGAAAAAATGTTAGTAGCATTTGGATTAGTTAAAAATTTTATAATTTTTTTTCCTGTCACTGGACATAATTTGGAGTTTTATGTTTTATTTTCATTTATATTCTTTCACAGAATGAAATAAAATCAAACAATTGCAAAATGAAAAAAGATAAATAAATTAAATTATTTAAAAAATGTTCCAACTTGAAAATGGCATTAAACTTTATGTTACAACCGCACCAATATTTATAATGATTGTAAGGACTTTGGATTTTAGCCTGATATTTTCTTTTATAACTCTTCTCAATTTCTGCATATGCTTGATTTTGATCTTTCCTATTTGTCGCTGGCATTTTCAGCTAATATATTCATATATTTATATAGGTGGAGGCACAGTGGAGTAATGGATAGCGGCTTGGATTGAGGAATCAGAGAGCTGAGTTGAAATTTCAGTTGAATCAATTACATTTAATTATGTGCTAATACCCTTGGGAAAGGTATGAATCCTCTTCTTCTCCAGCTATGGGTAAATAGCAGGACAGACTGAGTTCTATAGCCTTTGATGGCAACTGGTCTATCGCAGAAAGAAATGGTAACCTACTGCGGGAAAAAATCTGCCTCGTCAGTCACGTATCGAAAGATACATGATCGCCTAAGTATGTATCACACATGGCACATAACTGTCTGACTGATATTCAGGACATAAATTCATGGCTAAAGTTATTATTCTCGAAATATTTTGAAAGGGTTGTCAATGATCAGGATATAAAGCAAGTGATATTAACAAAATAGGACTTTTATATGTGTAACATAAATGCATTGCTAATGTCTTTGCTGCAGAAATACATTTTTAATCCAAATTAAAGGTATTTTCATTGGTCAGGAATTAAACCAGTCATCTATCTTACATATTTCTAAGTCTTTCATCCTTACTTTGAATACTACTGCTGCCACATCTATGTATATAGGGAGTATGACTGATTGAAGAAAATATGTCAATAAAACCTAGAATTAAAAAAATGATTCAATATAAAATTAATACATTCAAGAAAAAATACTGAATATTTCAATGAAATCTGATATTTCCATGATATTGGATAAATTTTTAAAATCTGGCTTATCGAATTTTTCATTTAGTCTGTTGAATTTTTCACTGGAAGTTTTGCAATTTTTTAATTAACAGTTTTGAAAATTCAAAGTTACTGTACTGGTATATACATACATATATATATATATATATATATATATATATATATATATATATGTAACAATATTTGTTACTTTAGTAAAAAAAACATATCACCACAAGGAATTGGAATAAAACTTTATCATTCTGATATTCTTTTCAGCCTACTTGAATATTTTGTTTCATTGTGTACATTATATAACAAATTGAGATGATTTTAATTTACAACATGTGAGAACACTATCAGTTTTGACATTAAAAGCCTCAAAATTAGATGGTTTTAATTTTCTTGGGATATATTTAACAAAATCTTTGAAAATAAAAAAAAGTGTATTCTTTTAGTTGATGAAGTCTATGTTATAGGTGCTCTTCCATATCATGGCGGAAATTTATTAATTTTTTTTTTTCTGAGAATTTAACAAAAACAATACAGGGCAACATAGTCAAATGTTTAAATGATGGACCAAAATATTTACTTAAGATGATACCAGTTGGTAAATTAGAGGCAAATTTTTACATCTAAAAGTTTCATATGTTGTTGATGTAATCATCCAATTAAATGGTCAATAAATTGCAATTGTATGTGATTATAACAGGACCAATCAAACTTTTATCAAAATCTTTGTCACTTTGTTTCTTGGGCAACTAAAATGGTCTATACATCCTCTCCTCACTTACTGACTTACACGTTTAACGACCACTCAGACTTACAACATGCTCTATGAACCCCCACCAGTAATTCAAGATATGATACAGTAGGTATTTTCAGATCACTGGAAAATGAGCATAGCATGATATAAATGGCCTTAAACTTGATGTAAACAAAATTTTATCATAAAAACGTTTATGTTACTATTAAGAGGAAAGAACAAAGTATTTTCTAATTATTTATTTTTCCATCCTTTTTAGAATGAACTTTTGATTAAAAAACCTCGTTTCTCTTTGCATCAGAGAGACTATTAAAATAACATAGCAAATTTTGGTTCATTTTTTTTTCAAATGACAGATATTAAATTGTAAAAAATAAAAATAATACCCTAAAATTTCATAAATGTGAATAAAATTATACAATTATGTAACTATTTTTAGGAAATTTTATCTCACTCAGCAGTTATATTTTACTTTTTTTTATAGTAATTTTAATTTTTCCAGAAAGTATCAACAAACGTAAAGTGAAAGGCTGAAAGCTGACTATTAAAATAAAATTAAAAAAATATTAGACTGTTGAAAGTTTTTCTTACTTTTTAAATTACGATCTAAATAAGCTGCTTCGCTGAAAACTAAAAGAAAATTACGTCACTTCTGTCACATTATCAAAAGTGTTGGATATTCTTGATATGAAAATGTGAAATATTATATAGCTCCTCGCTTATTGACCTGGTCACTGGAACGGAACCTGGTCGTTAAGTGAGGAGAAACTGTACTTACTTTTAACTTTTGTATCTGTTTATATTTCCTAGATGAGGTATTGTAATTATTTGCATGGTTCAGACTGTTGTCTCCATCTTTATTGCCATGTTCACAACGTTTCAGGCGTTGTACACACCAGTTTTCTACAGGCGATCGGAATTTCAAAATGAACACTTTATTTTGTTCACTGAGGCAGATTGTTCTCTAGTTTCATGCGCCATATGTCTCAGTTATCTCCCTTGAACTAAACACGACACGCTTTTATTCATCACTGCAGTAGTCGGGTATTGAACTCACAACTCTTGTCAATGGATCCAGCAAACGTTTTTAGCCACTGAGCCATGGGTCTCGAACATCGAGAATATACCAATAAAGATGAGAACAACATTTGAAGCAATGTAAATAATGTAAAATTTGTAAATACTTACTTTTTGATTCCGTTACGGTTCATTCATAGAAATAAATAATTGGATGTCTTCAATGAAATCTTTCCCAAATTAATATTTTACTCTGAAGACAGAAGGAATGATAACAAAATGGGAGATTGTAAAGTTTTTTGAGTATGGAAAACACAATTTGGTAAAATGCGACAGTTTACCCAAGTTCATTTCATTGAAAAAGTGTTGGAGTTTCGGGAAATTGTTACTTTCATAAAAGTACATGGTGATATTACGAAAAACCTAAGTTTAAAATGCATTTTTTTAAATGAAAAAGCATGCTTGAAGATTTTCATTTTAGTTTTACTTTTAATTGAAAGTTTAATCATTAAATTTATTATTTCCATTAAGTAAATAATTCTGGTGTATTTCAGATAGAAACTATATACATTGGAATGTCAAATTTAATTTCAAAATTTTAAATCTTAAAAACGGCCATTTTCTTAATTTTAAGAAATTTGTAAACAAACACAAATTTATCGATTTTAAAAATATTTAAAAAAATTTCTGACACGTTATTTTAGTAAAATTAGAAAATCTAATGTTAAATTAATCTGATTAAAAAGAAATATTACTTACTTATAGCATAAAAAAGTAATATACAACGAATTATTAACGATTGGTACTGTAATTTTGATCCAATATTTGATCTATGTGTTGATTGACGAGTGATGACAGCTACTACGGATGACCATAAATGAAAATTATTAGAAATCTGAGTGAACGTTTTTATTTTTAGTTTTACTGTTATGTTTATTTATTAGAATAAAGGGACAAAACTCTTTTTATAATAATGGCAATTTCAGTCTACCGTACATGGAAATAAGGAACGTATTAAGTAAAAAAATACACCATAAAAAAATAAAAAATTATTTGAAAAAAAATTAGCACCACTAAATTTATTAAACTTTGCAATTTTGAACTCGTAAATTTTGTTTCTACTTAATTACTAATTATCACAAGGAAATAGCCTAATACAGAGTTTTGCACGATTTTTAAACTATTATAAATTATTATAATTAAAATGTAAAACAAATAAAAAATTCTTGTAAAATTTAATTATTCATCAGAAAAAATGTATTTCTTCAGACAATAATGACCGTAATATTACTTATTTACAAAAGCAATTAAAAGCTTTTCTAATTAAGTATTATCATAGTTTTATTGGATTCATTATTTTTCAATTCAGAGCAGATTTTCAGTTAGTTGGAACAAATTTGAAAAAAAAAAGTAGGTGATTTACCATCTCTAATGATTCTTACTTTAAACAAAAAAAAAAAAAAAATCAGGAAATAAAAAGGTTTTGAACGAAATTTCAGTACAATAAGTAAGTGGGGTGTAACATATTTAAAAAAAAATATTTTTTACCAAAATTTTCTAAAAAGAAATATTTCAAAAATAATTTCATTCATTTGTGAATAAGTCCTGAAAATTTCATTAAAATCGGACAATTACTTTAATTTTACAAGAATTTCCAAATCAATCTGTTTTCAACGGGAAAAAAGCGCAAAAAAAAACAATGTTATTTTAACGTCCCCGCGATGACGTAAACGAAAGAAGACTTTAACCAAAATTTCGAACGTGTTAGAAAATATTAAAAAATTTCAAAAAATAATTAAAAAATACTTTGGTCTTTCATCTTAATAATAACATAAGCATTTTGACGATAAAACTTTATTTTCGTTAAGTTTGTGGAATTTTTTTATTACGCTATGCTGTTTTCCCGCGAAAAAAGTGGACGTACCTACGAAAAATGTTCCACTGAAAAAAATCGATTTAGATGATGAACATTTAATGTTTTCTTTCTAACTTCATAAAAGTAGCAAGGAGCAAAACAAGAAAAAAAAAAACCTTTACGAGGGACTCTAGTTTAGCAATTGTTTAATTGATCTTTGTAGATATTCGCTAAATACTGGATTTAATTTTGCTATGCTTGGTGATTTTATCTTCGAATAATGAGAAAATGAATTTGGAAAATTAAGACAATTTTCTGGCAGTGCATTTTTATGACAGTACAAAATTTGAAGAGGCCGAGTGGTTAGAACGTTCACATTCTGACCATGAGACCCGGGTTCGAATCTCACCATAGTCGATTCATCAGGAAGGAGACTTCCTGAAGTTATTAGACTGGAGGAGTCGACCCCAACGAGCTGCATGAAAATATACCACGGGTTGACCCAAGCCTTGTGGGTGAAATTGGGTAGACGGAACCCGTCGATAGCTGTGCTAGCACGAAGTCACAAGTCATCGTGGTCGAGGGCTTGAGCGTTTTGGCCTTGTTCAAATTGTTGATCATGCTAGATAACACGATAATTCCCAGAAACTGCAACTAAGGTCTGCTCAGTATATTTGCAGTATAAACCCCAGTGTGAGTGTTGAACAAACACAAAAATGTCCCGGAGCAAGCGTCTTCAACAAATATTGTCTAGCCGCCCTAATAGACGTGTATCCTTGTGGACGAATGGTCAGCTATACAAAATGTTAATGAAAAAAAATCATATTGAAAAAAAAAAAATTATTTGTTCAAGTGAATGTTAAAGAATTCAACTTTCATTCCTGATGGTTACTTGCTCGATGAAATATTTTACTAAACATTTCGTAATTTGTAAGACCTTAAAAGTAGGATCTCAAAAGTTATTTAAATATTAATTTTGTTTTTGTATATAGCAGGTTATCTTACGAGAAAAGATTGTCCGAAAGAGGAAAGATATTTGATAATATAACTTTTTATTATCAAGAACACGGACAACTCCACTAGATACCAGAGTTCAGTGAATGTTTTCTATTAGGTTGGTGCAAAAAATAATGACGTAATAATGTCGTTTTTTGATGTATTTTTTAACGTAAAAAAAACGACATTATTACGTCATTATTTTTGCACCAACCTAATATTTTATAATGTTGTTAAAATGAAAACTTGAAGGAATGCTTTCATAAAAGACTTTGTATTAGTTTTTAGTTTTTGCATCATTCCTTGGATTATATTGGGAAATATAATTTTAAAAATTATTGTTTTGTTTTGCAGTTCAAAAATTTGCACGTTATCTTAAAATTTTACTTAAAATTAACTTTAACATAGCAAAAGTTAACAAATTACTTTAACAAAAATCTTTAGACAGTTACCCTCTAGTCTAATTACCATCAGATCTATAAAATCAATTTTAAAATCTCATATATTTTCAAGTATTAAAATATGTTCATGAGGCTATAATAAAAAATGACATCCTTTGGGAAATCGGGTCTCCTGATTAGAAAACAAACATTCCAACCGCTCGTCCACATGCACTTTTTTATGTTTTCTCATTTATCACCTTAAAAAAACAAACAAAAATGAAACGTTGTCTTTTAATCTAAGGGAGACTACTCTAACATCTCCATTTTGTTTTACATTAAAGATTTTCACTAAACATAACATTCGGTCAGCTAGTCGAACATTCTTGAGTCTATCACGCCAACCATGTAGTTGCTGCATCAAGGTAGAAAATTCATTAGGGTGGCATTCAGTGTCATAACAGAGCTATTCAATGTCGGCAGTTTCTTGGCGACCAACCCGTCATGCTTCATGGTTAAGTGTCCAGAGCAGTAGATCAGACGCAAGTTCCTGCTTTGCTTGTCAGCAATGTCTAGCAAAGTGTATTCTACGTTCGTATAAGATTTCAGAAATATCCCATAGAACTGTGATTTAATTGGATGTTGTCTCCAAGATAATTTAAGTATAGCTCTCTGTGTGTGTGTGATCTTCCACAACAAACCAGCCTTACCTCTTTTTAGGAAATGCACTCTTCCTATCTGGTAAGTAAAATCCTACTTTCACATAAATATAACAAGTATTCATTGGTCAATCACCTCCAATCTAGCTTGCTGATTGGTCAGTCCCGACCAATCAAACCGCCTGCACGCGACCAATCTGTTTTTCCTGCTTTCTCCGTGTGAGCCTTCCACGTGGTACACGGCCATTATATAAACCGAACACGTGTGAACTTTTTGAGCAGTAGTTTTTCATTCATCACTCTTGCACGTCTCATTCCTTGCTACCAAGTTCCAAGATGTAACCTTCACCATCTTCCGTCTTAGTCATTGCTGACCAGACGTTAAATATAATTACTAACATTCACGAACTCTGAAATCACTCCTGAACTTTTACCAACTTTAGAACTCACAATTCCAAACTTTATTCTTCTAAATTACAAGTTCAATATTACTTCTTCTTAATATGAACTCCGGTACAACTAATACCGAATCAAAGGGACGCGACTCTGTCCTACCTTTTCAGTTTGCATGCATGTACATCAAACATTAATAAATCTAATTGTTATGTTTTGGAATCATTCAGTTCAGTTTTGTATCTTATTCTATGTGGTATTTACGTCAATTATAAATTGCATTGTGTTCACGCATTGTCCTGAATCACATTTTTCTTAGCCATCACACATATTGGTAACACATATTACTACATATATTGGTGATACTGACGTTCAAGCCATTACATATTTGGTGATTCCGTCGGAACTAAACAACAATGGTAAGATAAACCACTACAAATTGCAACCCCGACATTCGTCGTAGGACCATACCACTTCAAGTGCAAACTCCATCAAGCTTTCACTCTATTGTTTAAGTTAATGTCCAAACATTTACACCATACATTAAAAGAGCCTATACAGTGGCGCAAAAGAATCTTCGTTTGAGGTTGTCTGGTAGATCAGATTTCCAAATTTCATCCATTTATTCAAGGTGGCCCAGCTATGCGAATGTTCATATCCTTTCCATTAAAATTTATTTTGCTTCCTAAGTATGTGAAAGATTCGACAGTTGTTATTGATTCACCTGAGAAAGTTTGTATTGAGCCCTGTTGGTTGAAGCTTATGAATTCAGTTTTAGAGGTATCGACATAGAGTTCAACCTAGTTATCAGCATTTTCTAAATAATGTAGGGGAACTGTGGTATTGATAATGATGTCTGCAGTGATAGCTACGTCATCTGTATAGTCAATATAGGTCAACTTTTTTGCAGGACACCGACTTGAGAGTTTGGATGACAAAAGCAAACCTAGATAACGATGTCAGTCGAGGGAAATACTCAATACGTAACCAAAGAGAAATGCTGCAAGGGTGTCACCCTGAATGATCCCTGCTTTGATCTAAAAGAAGCTAGTGTCTCCTTTTGAGGATCTAACCAAAGATTTGGTAATTTTATTTGGAATTTTCTAGATGATGTAGAAGAACTGTGAGCTGGACCGTCATAATTTCCGCATCCATCGTCTTTTCTTCCGATCTGTTTTATATTCTGTTAGGTTTTATTGTGTGGATGGTATTGCATGATAAAGGAAATAAAAAGGTGGACAGGAAACTTATGAGGTTCTGGCTAAAATGTAACTTCTACTTTGACCTGAACACCGATGTTTTTCTTTTAGGCAAAGAAAACCTTTGGAGGCCATATAAGTATGGGGTGTGGCGACCCCCACCCCGTAAAAAAGCTCAGCACAATAGTCAGTGGTAAATGCTTGATAATGAGTCAATGTCGAGAATTATGGGTTTAATAATAACTAGCTGAAAAGCCGCCTCATCAGGCAGCATTTAAACTAGCTCTTGATTGGGCCTTCATCACAATAGGTAGGTAGGAGTAGATGTGATAGGCAACAATAAACTACAGAACTCAAAACTGATCACTGCATTTGAGTATTGCATTGATATTTAAGCTTACCTTTTAAAAATTCAACAATAATTATTCTGCCAACACTTAATTTAAAGACAGTTTGATGTATGTAGGTCCTTACTTTCCATACAAACAATTATTTTTATTTCGTGGATGACTTTCGCTGGATTTCGCAATTAATTTCGATCATTCCCAAATTTAAATGCTAGTTATAAAAATTTTTATCGTACAAAAAAAAAAAAAAAAAAATATCTCAAAAAATAACGTAAAAACATCATCGAAACCAATGGCAGTAATGAAAACTTGGGCATCCAAAATTTCAGGATTGGGGGTCTGGATCCGGCCCCCGGAATGTTTTTAATTTGCTCACTGAGTCGACCTAATTCATAAACGGTATGATATCTTAGACTGCGGCCTCGAGGAACCATGTTGAAAAACTGACACAGTGCCATTAGCATTTAGATTAAGGTTAAAGACAATTCTGTTCGCTTTGCAAGTAATCTGAGCATCGTTTTTACAAAGCCACTTTTTTCTTTTGCTTTTTAACTGAGTTCACCCCAAGCAAGGCAGTAAAACCATTAAGACAAAGAGGTTACAGAGTGTGGAAGAATTGGAAAACAGAAACATTATTAAGGTTTGGTTTGTTTTGTTTTGTTTTACGGCATATCATCCTCAGTGGGTTATTTAATGTCGACAAGTTTCATATTGCTGGTGTAGTGGTATTGACGGCATAAATCAACACGCACATCTTTTTTTTACTTTACGAATGTGTAAGCAAACAAAAAGCAAACAAGAGAAAGAACACAAGAAAATAACTTTTCATAACAGGCACAATATTTATATTTATAAATGACAACAGTTTTACAATAACTATTAATATGAGTTACTTCCCTTTGACTGGGCTAAATTCTCTTTACTAATAAAACATTTTTAACCTGAGCTCACAAAAAGCTGAATTATCTTGTCGTTCAAAATGTTCACTGAAAGAGAGTTTAAAGAATCTTTTAAAGCTGAAAATATGTTGATAAACTTTTAGCTTTAAAGAAGTTGGAGAAGTGAATGCTCCGTTTGTTTTCGTTGCTCGTAGTTGAAATGTATTGTTCGTAATTGTTTGTACTTAAAGTTTCGTAAGATTCAATAACGTGATTGAATAGTTTTTAGTAAGTTGCAGAAGTTGATGAGAGAGTTGTTTCGTTGATATTTTAGCTTGAATTACAGCGAAGTTATTTCGTGTTAAAGAACTTGAGATTCTAACTTTGTACTTCGCTGCAGTAATGATACAAGCGTCGTGAACTCGTTTAGCAAATTCTAGTCGTCGTAAATTCTCACTGACTGGGTTCGCTCGTACCTTCAATTTATATGTTTTATAATCACGTGATTGGATCCTGAGAACATTGTTTTTTCGTCAGGTCAAAAACTAGGTTGATGTTATTCGGACGTAGTGGTGAGCAGGTAAATTGTTTTTTTTAATATTTGTTAACCACTCAGAAAGCGCCTTACAAAACTCAGTCTGGAGCCTGATATGTTTTGTGTTGCTTATTGAGAGCAATGTACGTCAAGATATACGAGATCATTTTAATATTTATTGTCCAATGAGAAGTTCGGGTTTTCAGAAACATGTATGAAGATGTGATCTGCTTTTTGCACGAAAATCGACATTGATGAAAAAGTGGTAGCGGAAACCTAAACTGGTAATATTTTTTCTTCAAGAATGTATTGCTGGTTTTAATTTGGTTTATTTTTTCTTATGACATATCAACCTCAATGGGTTATTGAATGTCGACAAGGTACATATTGCTGGTAATATTTTTTCCAAAAATATCTTGTGGTAAGTTTTCTTTTTTCAAAAATGTATTGCTGGTAATAATTCTTTCTTCAAATATTTATGGTAGTTTAAAATAAAACGTATTGCTGGTATTAAAACTTATTTTTACACTTTCAATAAACGCTACCACCATTGGTCAAGGTGGACCTGGGAACACCAGCAATTAAGAGGTGGTTCCACGCTCCTCAAAGCCTCCTGTTTGTTGGATGTAGTGTATCGTGTTACGCAGGACGCGGATATAGTTTATCGTCATACCCAGGACGGAACATTACAAAAGAACGGGAACAAGAAGAAGAGTAACCAGGAAGACCGTATATAGTGATTGATATTGCAGTTAAATTTTTGAAGATTAAAGTTGACAGGAAAGCATTGAGCCGGAAGAGAGTTCCACGGGTGGTAAGCGCAAGAAAAAAAATCATAGAACTTGCAGTTACATCTAACCAACTCATCTGCAAATTTGTGACGCCCTGTCACCAGTCTAACCGATAAAATCTAGATATCATACTGAAAAGCTCTTTCGAACAATTACCATGAAATTATTTACCGATAAGGCACAGGCATGGTAAAGTGACTGAAGCCGAGCTGCCAGATCAGGAGCAATATTATTGCTGATTCTTCTTTGGATTTTATCAAGGATCTCTAAATATATAGCAGGAACACTGGACCATATGTTGCAGCAATATTTGTAGGGTTCAGCGTACCCGGATTAAAGGAGAATTTAATACGGGATACCCTGCCCACAAAATACAACGCAAATTTCAAGAAAAAACAACACGATAAGGAACGTTTGTAGAAAATAGAACATTGTATATTTATTATCTTGTGAATAGAGTAAAAAAGATTAATGTTTTAGTTAGTTTAAGCAAAATGTGATTTTGGCAAAAATGTCTGTGTTCGCTGGCTTTCAACAGAGTAGCAGAGTAATGTCTGTTTCTTTTGTTTTTGTATAGGTGTAAAGGAGAAAGGGGGCGATCAATTTAAGTTGAAAAAGAGAGTGTGGATAAGAAAAATAAAAGATAAAACGAAAATGTACTTATCGGGTTGAATTGTTTTGGAGTCAGTTGTAAATTTGTTGTTGTTGTTGTTGTTTTCCTTTCCTACTTCACTTTCGGCTCTTAGTGTCGGGTTGAGTCAGTGATGGAATTTACTGTCAGTCTTCTGTCCTCTATGAACTCTGCACCCTTCTGACTGGTGATTGACTTGAAACTCTCTATTTATTGTTGCCTTTTTTTTTTCACACTGGCTCGTTATCTTTTTTTTAGTTTAGCAAATCGCCTCCTTTCATTGGTCAGAAAATTAATTTCACACCTTATTGCGAAATCTGTTTTTAGTCGTTTTGATCCGATTTTGCGGGTGTGCAAATCTAATTTGTGTTTTTTAGTCATTTGTTGGAATGATATAGGATTTGTATCCTATATATTCTAAGTATGGATTTATAGATATTTAAGATAGATTCTGGAGAGAAAAATTGTCTAGGACGAGACAGTGAACTAATTTTCTTAGCAGCTGAACTAACAATGGATCTTTCCAGTTCATATCAGCCGAAAACATTAGCCAGAAAAAGGCACAGCGAGTCACTCGTCTGGAGGTTAGCATCCACCATGCTTGATGGAATGCAGAAAAGTTTCTCTCAGATGATTGATCCGGGAGCAGTTTATTCTTGGAGGCGTTAAAATTAACAAGCCATTCTTTGTTCTAAGTTCATTTTTGAGATCAGCCGTCAACTTGTCCTTATTGATCTTCTAAAAGAGATTCTGAAATAATTAAAATTACAAGTCAGAAGACAACGAAGATTATTTCCCCTTTAATTTTCAACTCATTTTTTTTCTCTTTTAACGAATGTTTTACTGAGAAAAATTACTATAACTTTTAGAGTAGTCTCCCTTGCGCAAGGGAAATAACAAAGACGAATCTTAACAAAGTGTTCTCCCTTGAAGTTAATTTAATAACGTTCCAAATTATGTATGAATATATGCGTGTGTGTCCGTATGTGTATCCGTCAAGTATTTTACGTTTGTGGCTGTATACGTGTGTAAGTGAGTGTGAATATGTGCGTACGTGTGCGTGTGTGAATGTGTGCGTAAAAACTCTACGTTTTCACTTAATTTTCGATGTGTATCAATAGAAATAGACTTACGTTGATGATGAACAAAGACTCCTTTTCTTCTTTTATGCAATCTGAATGTTGACGATCACAGCTCTCCACAACATCCTATCCGTAGTAGCTTTTAGCAATGTTTATTTGTTACTGTACTTTGTAGGGTTATTATTATTATAAATTAATAAATAATAATAATAATAATAATAATAATAATAATAATAATAATAATAATAATAGAAAAAAATGTTCTCACGAGTACAGACCATACCTCACGAAGGGGCTTTATCTATGTAAAATATGTGTGCATGTGCGTGTTTTTTTTGTTTTGTTTTGTTTTTTTATTGCTCAGTGGAAAATGTCATGATGCCATTTCTGACCTTAGGTCTCTGGGCGGGACCCGGAAAGAAATGAGTATACACCAGAAATCAAAAGAAATAATAATAATAATAATAATAATAATAATAATGAATATTATAAATAAAATAAAACAACATTAAAACATTGTTTAAAACAAATTAAATAAAAATAATAAAAATTCTCCCATGTCGGAAATACGGACATTCCACCTAAAAACGTTGAATTCAATCTCTTCGCTACGAAACTATGGACAGTCCACACGTCCAACTTCTCTCTCTGGATATGGTGTGTAATAATATGAAGTAACTTGCTCCCTTCGATACATGCCCCATGAAACATTTGTAACCAAATATACACACACCAGTACATATAAAAAATAACTATATTGTATACGAATGTACAATTTACTATGCTTTCATTGTTATCCCTTTGTCTGTTTTACTTTTATTTGTACGATATTTCTTTTTTTATTTCCCGTGAATACAAGAGAGTTTATTTCTGCTGCTATGTTGTTATTGACCCCACATAATTTGTTACCCCTGACGTGTATCAAGAACATATTATTTTGCACAACCTCCCGCTTCTTGTCCTGCCCTCCACTTTGAGCAAGTTCGTTAGGTAGGATAGTTCTGTTTCTCTCTGCCCCTATTGCCTCCAGTATGTCCTGTGAGTGTCAAATTCTCTAAGCCTTCCTTCCGCATTATGTGTACTAGATATTTCAACTGTCTCTTTCTGTTTCTGCGTATAAGTGTCCTTTTTGTTTCCATTTGTTTCCATTTTCCTTAAGACTTCACTGCTGCTCACATGTTCAGTTCATGGTATCCTCAGCATCCTTCTGTAGAACCACCTTTTCATCAGTGTGGCATTTTCCATCAGTCACTGTAATATAGAAGCATTTATATTGAAAAGCAATATGGCACTTTTTTCTTTGTTTGTTACAAAATTTACCTGCTTCTACAATCTTTGCTAAGCTTGTCGGAGTTAACATCCTCCTTAATTGTCCAAATATTTCACTAGGGCACGCTCCCCCTACACTATAAATACTGGGCGATTTCTCGCCTCGTTCTCTTTTCTACTTTGCATTTCAGCGGACACATTTAAAAATGTGATCTCTCACAGAGATCCACGTTTTCCACCCACTTGTGGGAAAATGCCATGAAACACACATACACATACGTACGAACATTCACCAAAATACAAACTCTTTACGTTCACACACAAACACAAATGTTGATATCTTTGTCACTTGTAAATTTGTTGTTTAATACATATATTTGTTGACGTATATATATAGGTCTTGTTTGTTTTCTTTACATCTTCGGTTGGACTCAACTTGATTCCGCCATTTTCTTGTAGTTGGACCGTCTTCTAGCAGGAATAAACAGCACGTGTTCCTAATTTAACAACACGCAAACCCACACACTTCTCTACAATATTTTAGAATCTTTTGTTATCCCAGTTCGTCTTCGGAAGGTGAGACCAATTCTCCACAGGAAGTAAACTTTGCTGAATTATTCAACTGATTGATTTTTAAAATCTTGGAAAGAACTTAGATATCGTTTGCCTAATTCACAACATTCCCTTATGTACAAAGAGTACACGTATAATAAACCATTATCGTTTGGGGTTTTCAAATATATATATATATATATATATATATATATATTGCGAATTTTTACCAGAGGAGATCACTCCACTCTCACCCTTTACGTTATGAAAGCAGCAACTTATCTTGTTCTCCATGATCTTCAATCCTATTACTATTTGTGGCAAAAATTTCTAATAACAGATATCGCTTTCCCCGAGGGGTGACAGAACAAATTCTCAGTATGTCTTTGTGACATCTTTGTGTCACAGTCATTCTAAGTGTATTCGTAAATACATTTCGTATTTATTAAATATCAATCGCAGCCCTCAAAAGCTTCCGAATTTCAAACTTATTGCGGAAGCCTACGTAATGGCGCTTTCTCGTACTTTCCCCACTGTATAAAATCAAAGTTATATTAACGTATATTGGGGAACTGAGGTATGCTATTAACTATTTTTCGCTTACATATGTGAGTGTGTGTATGTGTGTATGCGTGTGTGTATGCGTGTGTGTGTATGTGTATGCGTGTGTGTGTGTGTGTGTGTATGTATGCGTGTGTGTATGCGTGTGTGTGTATTAGCTTAAAAGGCGCCCTAACAAGCAGCATTTAAGCTAGCTCCTGTGAATAGTTCTTGATTGGGACTTCATTACAATAGGTAGGGAGGAATTAATGCAATAAGCAACAATAAATAAGAGAAACTCAAAATTGATCGCTGCATTTTACTATTGCCTTGATATTTACACTTGTCTTTTAAAAGTTCGACAATAATTCTGCAGCCACTTAATTTAAAGACAATTTGATGTACGTAGGTCCTTACTTTCCGTACAAACAATTATTTTTATTTTATGGGTGACTTTTGTTGGGTTTCGCATTTAATTTCAATTATTTTCTAATTTATTCCCAAGTTACAAAAACTGTTATCGTACAAAAAAAAGAAAAAAAAAAAAAAGAAAAATCATCACAAAAAATCACGTAGAAAAAAATTGCCGAAAACAATTGTAGAAATGAAAACTTGAGAATCTAAAATGTCAGGCATGCCGGTCTGGATCCGGCCCGGAATGTTTTTAATTTGCTCGTGGAGTTGGCCTGATTCCAAAATTGTCTTATATTTTGGGCTACGACTTCTAGGAGTAAAGTTTAAAAAATGTGACAAAGTCACATAGTGAGATTTGCATTATATATATATATATATATATATATATATATATATAGTTCTGGTGTTAATATAAAAGTCCTCGATGTAATATAACAGAGCTATTAAGTATATATTAATAAGTATATATCTATACTCAGCACCTGAAGTTTACTTTCCCGCATGAATCTCCGAGTCGTGCTATCGGTTAGGAATAACATGTATAAATATATATATATATATATATATATATATATATATATATATATATATATATATATATATTACATAAAAATGAAACTCTATTACCCCATTCAGATGACAATTTATGGGGTAAATCATTTATATGCTCTATAATAAATATATATATGTGTGTGTGTGTGTGTGTGTGTGTGTGTGTGTGTGTGTGTGTGTAAAAATCCGTGGGTAAGTAATCCAACTAGATCCTAATAATATAAAATATTAAAACTGATCCACAAAAGAGAGCTCAGTATGGATCAGTTTTAATATGAGCAAGTGGCAACACTGCGAGACAGTGACCTTGAGCAAACAAATTCGCCATTTAGAATTCAAGATGAAATTCACAGTATCCCAGCTGAGATGTTTGCAGCAGTCAATGAGGAATCTCAGCAGAAGATTTGAAGAATGCATTCGTACAGGAGGACGCCATCTACAGGACGTAAATTTAAAAAAAATGAAAATTCCATCATTGTTTCTTAAATGGCATGTTTTAAGGTTTCAATTACTATGAATAAAATATTTTTCTTCCATCACTCTTGGTTTTATTGGATTGTTAAAAAGTTCCCGTTTTTTTGGGTCACACTGTACAAGCACTTAAGAGGTTTTACGTGTCAGAGCAAAAGATTTGGAAAGAGTTGGATGAGTCTAGTGGTGATTCCAAATGTGTTTGGAGTGATCATTAGTGATGGCGACGTTATGCTTTCATTCACCTTTCCACAGGGCTCCAGACTCAACTTGAGGAGGTTGTGTTGCCCTGGGTCAAGAGGGTTGCTGCTTGAAGACCCTATGTCGGGCAACATGACTCTGCACCATACCACACAATCAGGAGAAGCCAGTCATGTCTGTCAGACAATTTATGCAACCGTATCAACCCTTACATTTGGCCAGTTAACTCCCCAGACTGCAACTCCCTTGATGATTATGTGTGGGGCACAGTTGAGCGAAAGACCGACAAAACTCCTTGTTACACGAAAGATGAACTGAAGGCAAGGATTATGGCAGCATTCACCAAATTAAATAAGAAGAACAGCCAGAAGAATTGCAGGAGATTCCGAAGTCGTCTGGTAGCTGTGGTAGAATCCAATAGGAATATTATTGAATAGATTTATATCAAGATGTTTTCTGTGTTATTTTGGTATATCTGTTAAAATGAGATGTCAGTGTTATTTTAATTTTTGCGTAATTTAGACGATAATTTATCCATCGCACGTATATGTTTTTGTAAGGGTCGCGGACACTTATTTCCTGTTTCGTTCGCTTTTTTACGTGTTTATATATCTATGTATGTCTACGTGTTTGTGTATTATAATCTGATTGTGTATGTATTGTCTTTTGCAAGATTTCATCCTCCCCTACCCATATCATCACTTCAAATGTAATCTAAGCTAAAATGTATCAGAGCAACATTAGATTTTAACGTTTATTCTAACTGAATTTTTGGCCTTTCGATAAAAAAAAAATGAATAACAAAACATGTTTTTTTTTTCCTCAGTTTCTTATTTAAATAATTTTATAATTTTTTAAAATTAATGCAGATTAAATTTATATTTCAAAATTGGTAATTTTGAATTTTATAGTAAAATTTAATATTAATTAGTTAGAAGGATTTTTATTTGAGTGTAAACCTAACATTAAAGTATTAATTATTATAACCAAAGTTCGTTGTCAAGTTTTTTTTAATTCCCACATACTTGTATTTTGATTGGTTATTGTAGCTTATTTAACAGCGTTTCCCCTAGCGAGGGATATTTGATTGATTTGAACCTTTTAAAAGCCTTTATTCTTTCAACACCATCACTTGATAAGACCCCCGAAGTGTTGAAACAAAATGGCTATTTTTGAAGTGATTTTATAACATTATTTTCGAATAAATAATTATATATATATATATATATATATATATATATATATATATATATATATATATATATATATATATATATGGGGAGGATTTAATAGTCCAGTTATTGACATTCGTGAAACAAAGAGACAACAAAATGATAATAAGACAGATAATATGTATTTTATATTAGTAGGTCTTTTGCCTAAACCGAAGCACGAAGGATAAGAAAATCTTTCTCTTCCTATGTTGATTTATTATAAGAAACATAGGTGGACGATCTTACGTTATTTTATATATATATATATATATATATATATATATATATATATATATATATATATATATATGCACAAATTGGTGAATAAATTCGTAATATAATATTTTGTATCAGTAAATGATATATAACTCTTACATCGACCGGAGAGCTTCATCGAGATCATTTGTATTGTTACATAGAACGTGTATAAGGTTTTGAAGTCAGAGTTTTCCTTCTTCTAGATTGGTTGCCAATCGCAGCTATAAATCCCAGTCTACGCTGCCTTGATTGATTTATTCTGTCCAACGGGATATTTGTGTAAAACGGGAACTCGAACAGGATTTGAACCCAGCCTACTGCAATTGCATCACCTGCACACCCACATGTAATACAATTCATATAAAAAAAGCGATTACCATTTTAGTGGATCCTCTCTGCCAAGATGCTTGTATTGACAAAAACGTTCAATTAAGAAACTTATTGAAAGTAAGCATTTATTTAACAAATTCCTGCTATGAGTTAATCCATATTGTAAACAGTTCAAATCATGTATTTACCGTATTGTAATATAATTGTTCTTCAGGTACGAAAAAGGATTTTTTTTTTTCTTTTTTTTTTTGCATTTCATCTGTCGATCAGGAGGCGCTTCCATAAACGAAGTCAGGACGCGCACAGAGTCTGGAGCAGTTGGGATAGCGAGAGACGGGGGGTGGGGGGTTGCGAATAATGTCAATGTTACACGGTGGCGGCGTTCTCTTTGAATATTGATTTTCTTTTTTTTTTTTTTTGACGCCGGGCTTCTTCGAAGTTTACAGACAATGGTGCGCCAACATATCCAATATAAAAATAATCGATTATTGATTGTCGATACTGTGACCGAGCCGAAAAATTATTAGATACGGTGTACGGAGCAGTTATAACAGATTAAGTATAGGAGATAAGCAAAATGAACAAACAGTTCAACACGTTTTGTTGCCATTTCTGAAACATCATGGTGATTTGCTCTTTTTAAGAAGTTAATAAAATTGAACATAGAATAAGCTGTACTAGAGACAGTTCCGCTCCTAAATTGCAAGTTGCTACAAAATCAAGACATTAGCTTCGAGCCATGTTCTTACATAGGTTCGCTAGATCGATACCTTCGTGTGGATGTCATGCATGGCAGTGAACTTGTTCAGAAATATCTAGACTGTCAGTAGTATACAGTCCCTGTCTCCGATCAATGGCTAAAAAAATTGTCCTTAGAAACAAAAAAACGAGTATTGAACTATGTAATATCAGTCCTCCTATATAGAAGTGAATGATGGACAAGCTCCTCACAGAAAAAAACAATAAGCAGACTTGAATATATAGAAATGTTGTTGTACAGAAGGATACTGAGAATACCATTAACCAAACATGTGAGCAACGATGAAGTTTTAGAGGAAATGGAAACGAAAAGAAAACTTATACTTAACATTAGGAAGAGACAGTTGAAATTTCTAAGGCACATCATGAGGAAAGACGGCTTTGAAAATTTGATACTCACAGGACAGATTGAAGGCGAGAGGGACAGAGGAGAGCAACGCATAAACTACCTAGCGAGCTTGAAAGAATGGATGCCGATTATAAAAAGACAACATTTATTAAGAGATACAAAGGACAGGAAATTTTGGAGAGCCATGATCGCCAACGTCTTGAAGTGACACGGCACATAGAAGAAGAAGAAGAAGAAGAAGAAGAAGAAGAAGAAGAAGAATGAAAGAAAGAAAGAAAGAAAGAAAGGAAGAAAGAAAGAAAGAAAAAGAGGAAAAGTCAAAGAAGATAAAGCAGAAAAAGAAGAAAAAAGAAAAAAAGACGAAAAAGAAGAAGAAAGGAGGAAATAAAGAAAGAAGAAAAAGAAAACGAAGAAAAAGTCAAAAGGAGAAAAAGAATAAAGAAGAAAAAGAAAACGAAGAAAAAGTCAAAAGGAGAAAAAGAATAAAGAAGAAAAAGAAAACGAAGAAAAAGTCAAAAGGAGAAAAAGAATAAAGAAGAAAAAAGAAAAGAGAAGAAAAAGAAGACAGAAAGAAAGAAGAAGGTTTAAGTGAATGATTTATTTATTTATTTTTTTTTTGCAGCAGATTATTAAAAGCTGAAACATATTTTGAATTGTAAGAATAATTCTATTTTGTAAGTGAATATTGCATTAACATTTTTTTTGAGAACAGTGATTGTCTTCAGAATACAAGTATTATTTAACCCCTAGCTGTGGAGAGGATGAGATGCGTTCATACATTTTTCTACCTGTGCGTCTTTACACATTTACGATAAAAAAAATCATGGGCGATTTTCGACATGCTAGACCAGACGCCTAAAAATCTCTTACTCTAGGGAATTGTTTATTGAGGAAACGCCACGCCTGGGATAATTTCCTCTGTCGTTTAAGAAATGTTCTTCAGTTAAGGATTTACTTATTCGTTCAGGAAGAAACAAACTGTATTGTTTTTAATCCACAAAATGAAAGACTCATAACCAAATTATTCTCATATGTTTAATAAAAATAAATATGACGGAATTTTTCGGTTCAGTTAAATTCGAAATTTGTGGATGAGTTGATATTTGAAATGAGTGATCGTTAAGTTTCAATTTTTGTTGGAAAATCTTAATAATCAACAAATAAGCATCCTAAAGCTAGAATATAAAACTTTTTAAAAAATTCAATTACACTTAACCGACAACGTATATTTAATAAAATATTTTGTCATCTTTTAAGTAAAATTATTAGGTGGATATTTGCGGTCAAGAATTCAAATCTGATTCTATCTATATAAATAAATAAATACGAATGTAAGTGTCTCAGTTGTCACACTTTTTCAATTTTACTCGTATACATTGATAGACAACTCAGAAAAAGTAAAGAAAATATCTATATACTGAACCTTACTTACTCTCTCTCTCTCTCTCTCTCTCTCTCTCTGTTTGTGTGTGTGAGTAAGAGAGAGACAGCACATGGCTGGGTTAAAATTTAGTAGTCGGCCGCCATCGGAATAGAATTTTCTCAGAGCAGACGAGATATATTCTACTTAGCGCATCCTAAAGCGAAAAGTGAGAAAAGAGAAATAGAGAGTTTATGTCCTTCCTTTAATAGTCCTGAATTGCACCAGTAGGCGGTGTCCTGGTTTTATTTTAATATTGACATTCAATCATTTATCAAATATAAATTTGTGGATTTGTTTACATTTGAAATGAACGATTGCTAAATTGTTTTCTGTAAATAAGCAGCAAATAAGGAACCTAAAGCTAAAATATAATAAAGTCTCCTTCGTCACCGAAAATTAAGCGACCGCGTAAGTGGTGGCGAGAATCACATTTTAGGAAAGTTTGCTCTTACCATCAACATAATGAGTTAGCGTTTCTGTTGGATTTGTAAATTTCTTGGTCTCTCGTTCTCCCGGTGACAATCATCGTATTAAGAAAGGTTAGAATTATTGATAATATTCTCTAAGAAAATAGCTTTAAACACAGGAAAAAAAGATTTTTCAAAGAAGTCGGCCTAATGCTTACATTTTTTTTTTAACCAAAGAAATTCATGATTATAAAGATATTTACAGACGGCAAAGATAATCACGCATGCGCACATGCATGCAACAAAGAAGAAACCACTGAAGCCATTGTGACAATAGTGTAATGCTATAAATAACTCTTCATTGAATGGTTATGCAGGTTGGCGCCGATTAGTATAAAGACCACTTCAAAATTGTTGAATGGAAAACGTCACAGACAAGTGCAAGTCAGCAGAATAGACTGTCGGAAAAGATAACTATTTTGACAGCAGCGCGGTCCCTAAAGTGGGCAGTGCGCATGTCAGAAGCGTATAATCAACATAAGGTTTCTTCGCTGCAGACATTGTTATTAGGCAGGCGATGATGACGTCAGAACGAAACGTTTGTGTCTACTTTTACGTTCAGTGTTGCTATTTGACTTTCTTTTTTTCTTTTTTATACTGATCGTTTCTGTTAACTTAAGAAAAAGATTCATCGGATAATAATGGAAGCAATTATGCTCGTAAGTAAGAGAAAGAAAGAAAGAGAGACATGAAGAAAGAAAGACGTGAAAAACAATATTGAAATCTATAAAGGAAGATAAAGAAAAGCAGAAAATGATGCTAATAATGTGTGAAAAGAAAGCAAAAAAGAAAGAAAGGGTGAAAGAAAGAAGAAAGCAAAGAAGGAAAATTATAAAAATTAAAACGAAACAAAGAAAGAAAGGAAGCAAAAGACAAAAAAGGAAAGCAACAAGAAAAATGAACGTGACAGAGTTATGTATGACAAGTATTTACAAAAAATTATTATGCTACTACTACTACTACTACTACTACTACTACTACTACTACAACTACTACTACTGCTATTATGTTGGTGCATTATTATCAAGCATTTTTGTAGGCGAGTTATTTGTTAATAAAAATTGATGTATTTTTTTAACCTTTTTAATAAAAATATTATTTTATTTTCAGGTTATAAAAATGTGTGTCGCTCCGGAATAATCATTTAAAAATGTTATTGTTGAATTGCTGTTTCTTTTTTCATAATAAATATTATTTAAAAACGCCTGATAATTATGCACCAACACATTATTATTATTATTATTATTATTATTATTATTATTATTATTATTATTATTATTATTATTATTATTATTATTTCCTTTGATTTCTGTTGTATACAAATTTTCTTCTTGGTCCCAACCAGCGACTTAACGTCAGCAATGGCTTCTTGAAATTTTTCACTAATCATTTTTGTAAAAACAAAAAACAAAAAAAACAAAAAGCAACAACAACAACAACAATAACAAAAAAAAAACAAACAAACCTTAATATCAAATGCTTTTTACACAGGTAAAGCTCTTCGTAATGTGTAAGCTGTACTTGTGAGTACATTTTTTGTATTACTTTAAGGCAAGGGCTACTATTGTTATTGTTGTATAGTGATAAAGTGTCGTTGCTGACACTGGAGTTTGAACACAGATCACCAGTGAGCAAACACAGGTGAGTCCATTTCTAATAAGTAGATCACGTGATCGTAAAGGAAAGGTTTATATAGGAATTAGCGTGGGCGTCTAAGTGATCGTGATTCACTATACTATTTCTTTATACTGATCACTCTACGGATTACTATTAGGCGGTTACTATTCGAACTAGTATTACTAGTGCAATTATTATTCGAAGGAGTTACTACTAGTATCTGCGATTCCAAAGTCTCGACTACAGCGAGAATTACGAACGTGATAACGAGCATTCCGTTGACATCACAAAAATGACAACGTGTGAGAGTCTGACATCACAAAAATTATTATTATTACTATTATTTCATTACCAGATCATGATTTTATTATTATTTTAAAACATTTCTTTTTTGCGTGCATTTGTTTTAGAATCAGATGCCGGGCCATAATCTTTTTACCAAACTATGTTAGGTTTATCAACAAGGGAAAAGCTATGCGAATGAGAAAATTGAATGTAACATAGGAACAACATTCGCAGACGAAATGGTAAAATAAGAACTGAAAGACATTTCTGTCCGCAATTTGCTTCCCTGTCCGCAGTACCCCGAGTTAAGGTGTGAACGTCAGCGAAACCTGAGAAATATCAACAACCATTCCATTTGGCCGCGGGCCGGTTCATCCGTGTTTATAAGACTGGCGCTGTGAACCGATCGACAGAATCATTTCCAAAGATTAGCGTATCGACGAACCGTAAGTTCAACAAACATGGTCGCCACCAAGCGTAGGTCACGTGTTCGCGTTTTGGGCTGCGTTTGCAAACAGGACTCATCTGAGTAACTTCTTTCTGATTCTCTTTCACGCCTGACTCTTTCTTTTGGCTGAAAAGTACAAAGCAGATTGCTTCGTCGCCAAAGATCGAACCATTTAATTCAGCCTTGCCACTCGTATCAAAATATCCTGAATATTTCTTTTATAGTTTCAATCTCTATCAGATTTCGAAAAAAAAAAACAAAAAAAACAAAACAAAACAAAAAAAAAACGAACAAACAAATAAATAAAAAAAAAAAAACAAAAAAAAACGGATCCTTAATTTAACGGAATAACAGTAGAAATTTGTTTCCCGTTTATGCTAAAAGTCCGTTAAATCTGAACGTAACTTAGGTGGTGATTTTTTAAAAATATTTTGCATTTTTCAGGTAGTGTAATGGATATCATGCTTGAAAGTTGAGTTAGCTCTAACTTCGCATGAATATTTTTGGAAGAACAGGAATCCATTTCATACCCCTCAGCTATAGGTTAAATAACAATGGCATTTCAGGCTCTGGGGGGTAACCACTTTAAAAGTAGAAATACTAGTAAATTACCTTTCCTAAGAAGTAATGGCATTTCACATATAATAAAGAAAAAATACTGTGGGGCAAGCATGATCACTTCCGTCCTGGAGGGATATGAAATCAAAATATATTTTTCAGTCGTAAAAATAGCTTTCATGTGATATACAGTTTAGTACAATATAAGACTATCAGAAAAAAACTATCATAAGAATATCAATATCATAAAGAATATTTAACACTAAGTTTGTTTTATTTAGATGTGGAGTTCAGTTTTAATTTTATTTATTTTTTGGCGGTCTCCCCCAAACTAAATTGGGCTGGAATCGACGCCGGCTGAAGTTGAGTTCGACGCCGGCTGATGTTGAGTTCAACGCCGGCTGATGTTGAGTTCGACGCCGGCTGATGTTGAGTTCGACGGCGGCTGAAGTTGAGTTCGACGCCGGCTGATGTTGAGTTCGACGCTGGCTGAAGTTGAGTTCGACGCCGCCTCACGGTCAGTTCGACTCCAACTCTAGTCCAAACTCAGCCTTGTGGTCAGTTCCATTAAATCCAAAACTCATTAAGCTCGTGTCCCTGAAATTCAGATGATGAAAACGGTATTGCGTTGTAATAAGAATTGCAATTAATATCAGGTTGAGTCGTAATTAATTTCAGATTTGAGGAGACAGTTGCAATGGCGAATGTATCATCTTGACTACGAATCACACGTGGGAGTTGAGAGTAAAACTGGTGTACACTAACATGCCTTAGTTTTTGAACGGCAGTGTTAGCGTACACAGTGGATTAAAGGAAACGGGGTTTGTTTTTCATGACAACGCAAAGATGAATGAACACATGAACATTTTGGATCTTGATTCGTCTGTTCCATCCCACCAGCCATATTCACTGACCTTGCACCAACCGGTTATTAGATTTCTCGATCGCTGCAAAATGTTTTGAAAGGGAAAACTTGCTTTAATGTAAACCAGATCGAAGAGTTCGTCGAAACGTTTTCTTTTTTTTTTTTTTTTGCATAAAAACCTCCTGAATTTTGTTTCAAATATATCAAAGTGCTGCCCGATTAGTGGCAACATATTGCAAATAATAGAGAAATAATAAGGGAATAAAAAGTAATTATACTTTATTTTCAAAAGAATAGATTTGATAATAAAACGGAAATTATTCATATCTCCCCTTAAACTTTTTAAGATACGCTTCCAAGTCTCGTTGAATTGATTGACTGATTTATTTCTTTTTACGGCTTATCAACCCTTTTGCGAGTAAATATTGCATTGATATATTTTTTTTTTTTTTAGAAAAAATGACTTTTCCAAATAGTCTTACTATTTAACCTATAGCTGAGGGAGAAGATATGAATTCATACCTTTCCCAAGGGTATTTTTGCTTAAGTGAATATAACAAACTAGACTGAAATTCGAACTCGACTTTCCGAATTTTCATATCGAATCACTATCCATTTATCACCGGAATATCGTCTCAAGTCTGTTTGCGATAATTTACTTTTGAAAAGTGCGTCACTTCTTTGGTATTAGTTACTTTTTTTTAGTGATGTTCACCCTGTACAAGTCGCTTGAAAATACCAAGAACACGTCTAAGTTCTCGGCTTTCGGTAATTTTCTGACGAAGATCTGTGGCTATATCGTTACACCCGAAAATTCCGTGCATTTAGGGCTTACGACCAAATCACATTGGATCACCAGTTCCTGTACAATTAGCAAAGTTAAGCAGCGTCAACCTGCTCAATACCTAAATGGCTAACAGCTTGAGAATACCAGTTACTGTAGTGATTTTCCAAGCGTAGCTCAGATGTGGCACAAAGCTGAAAGTATGGGGTACCCAGTGAGGATCGAACTCACTACTCACTCGTAATAGTTCTAGCGAGACAAGCATGCTAACCATTACACCAAAATACCAGTTACTGTATGCTTGGATGTGTGGGTGGTTCAATTCCAGTAAGGTTCGTTATATTCACTTACACGCAAATACGCTTGGAAAAGGTATAAATTCACCTATTCTCCCCAGCTATGGATTAATTAGTAAGACTTGTATTACTAAATCATTATCTCCCCCAAAATTCTTAAAAATCTAAAAACATTTTCTGTCTTTAAATAATCCGAAAATGGTTGATAAGCCGCAAAAAAAGAGTCATTCAATCTAGTACATTTGGCCTTGTAGACGTCGGCTTTCTGACCTGGCTCTCCGTGTAGCTCTTTTAGATTTAATCACCGGTATACAAACAAACGTTCTCACCTTTAACTTCGTATAAAATTTAAAAAAAGAACATTATTTACACTATTCATATTCGGACTGTTGCCCTCATCTTTGTTCCTGCTGTAGACGCTGATGTCAATCTCCACTACCCATACAGTGTGAAGAAAGGGATCGTTTCATACCTACAACACCGGGCAAAAATCATAAGTGGTGACCCAGATACATATCAGCATCAAACGCACCCTTGAGAATAACAATTAACCCGCAAACATAACCCCAACACCACGGTCTGTCTACCTTACGTCAAGGGCTTATCGGATAAGATTCAGAAGGCTCGTGGTCCATAGATAATCAGGGCCATATTCAAAAGCAGTTCCATTCTACAAAGAAATCAAACCTAATACGGTGGAGAATATGACTAAAAATTGCATGTACTTGATTCTTTGTAGTTGTGGTAGCGAATATAAAGAAAAAACAAGCCTCCTTCGAAAAGTAAGGCTGGAGGAACATCGAAAAGCCATAGTGTGAGGTGAGACAATGAAATCGGGTATGACTGATCATGTATGAAGGAAAAGTGGTGGTCATCAGCCCTTGTGGAATGAAGTCAAAATACTGGACAAGGAAGAAAACTGTGTTAGCCGTGTGAAAGACTCAAAGCATATACTAAGCTATGAGGACCTCATTAGTAAGCCTAGCATAGAAATAAATACAATTTGGGAGTCGTTAATAAAGATCGAATGACAACAAACAGCAAGTCTTCAACGACAGCAGCAGCATTCAAGACATGAGCAGCAGCAGTAGCTTAATCAGAAGTGACAGCCTCATCAGCAGTGAAGTCTGTTTAAATGTCTAAGTTTGCTCCAGTGTTTAAAAACGTCGGTTTGTGAATTTCGTGACATAGTGGTTGTGAGTTCAATCCCGTAGTCGGGCACTCAGTACTTTCACTCAGTGGAAACACGCAAGCAATAACTGAACAGTACTAAATAAAAATAAGATTTAGCCAATGTCCTTAGACATCAGAAGTGGAACGAGAATAGTCTATCTCCGTAGATTAAAGAAAGGCTTAAGTTCGGAATTCCATGTAGATTACCAAGATCGATATACACCAGAGGAAGGCCGGAGAGCACAACGGCGAAACCGCATAATAACAACAAAGATTAGGGCAATAGTTCGAATATAAATAGTGTAAATAATGATAATTCCGCATTCCAGAAATTTAGACAAAAATATAAACACTGTATAGAATTATTCGTAAAGCATGCTTGTCGGATTTTGTCACACAAGGTTTTGCAAAAATAAAAAAAATATATATATTGTTTTAATGCCAATCTTCCGCCCCGTCCTACATACTATTTTATAAACCCTTTTTTCCTCATCTTTCTCTGGATATTTTCCCTGCTTTTGTGGGGAGGATTACCGCTTACTTTGGAAATTCCAGATACTTTCCTGGTGTAGGGATTCGTCCCTTCGCTGGAAGTATCACGGCTATGACTAGCTTGGACCGGCTCGGCTCTGACCAGCTTGCATCAGCTATGACCAGCTCTGACTAGCTTAGACCAGCTTGGACAAGCTATGACCACCTAAGACCAGCGGCCCGAGTGAAAACACTCAGGTGCCCACGTTAAAAAATGACCTTGTGTCACAACCTGACTTAGTGTTGGGGGGTCAAGTAAATCTCTACTTTGGAAATTACAGATCTTAGAGAGAACAAAATAAAACCCTCTTAATTTCATAGTGTGGACAAGTCAATGAAAAACATTACCTTACACAAAATGCCATGACAATTCACAAATAATAACAAAATAGGATCTGTGTTCAGTAATTACCTATGTTTGGAAGGGGCAGGGAATTTAAAAAAAAAAGTATTTGATCCATCGTCGCTTTTTAAATTAGAATTGGGAGAGTTATAAATCCAAATTCTTGCGAAATGTTCTATGGCCAAATATCTCGACAAAATATGACACAGCATGTCGCAATCGGTAACAGTAAGAAGCTGAAACACTTATTGTCAACATTGACTGAGGACAGCCAAAATGCACATATGAATCTATCAATTTCCGTTAAAATCACAATCCCTATAGTCCGACCTTCTTTAAATCCCAGCAAATTAAAACCAAATCTTTCATTCATTTGTTTGCTTATCTGTTAATCCACGACACGACATTAAATCCTACTGTCACTTTTCAGGATGACCGATTAATATTTGAACATAACATTTCATTTACTTATTTCTATGTCCTATCAACATACACATCTTAAGACAGGGTCAGCGTGTAGTAAGTTTGGCACACGTATTTTGAGTTTCTGCTCAGTCTATTTTCCTGAAAAACCTGACAATCAAACTAAATATGTCACTAGTTCTGTCTAAGTTACACATACAAACGGTCATAACTTATATAAAGGCATATCATCTTCATATCCCTGAGCACTGACGAGTAGGAACAGTGCCATAGCCTGTTCAACTGTCGAACTCTCCGCCTTGAGCAGAGAGGAACCCGGACGAGGCTTTGCCGAAGGGCACAGTTTCGTTCGGGGAGGTATATACGGGTTCTAAGAGAATATTTTTAACGAGCCTACGGGCTCATAGAACCCACGGTAAACTCGGCCTTGTGCCACATACATCCCTTGTAGGGGTGGGGGCTGTTAAATATTAACACTAACGCGTGCCTTTCGATTCCTCGGGTAAATCGCTCGTGACTTTAATGGAAACATTTTTGTTTACTTTAGTTCACCCAATACAAGAATCAATAGAAACCGTTTCCTTATAAGGAAACATTCGGCATTCATTGACAGAGCATTGCTGTCGGTTGGAATTCATAAATTTTTTCTCTTAAAACAATTTTTACGGGGAAACAGATTTCTCAAATCCAGTAGTTGTTATCGCTCCTTCTAGTAATGATTGGAGTTTCCTTCCTAACCTTTTATTTGAAGTCGGGTGGAATGTCAGCACCTTGGTTATGTCATTATTTTCTCTCTGAGTTACAGATGCTATCCATTTTAGTTGTTACTGCTGTTGAAAGTTCTCAAGTGTTATTTGTTCGTGAATGTGTAGCGCCAGTTCACAATATTCGAAGTCGGATGGTCTTCGCAAAGGTTCACAGACTTCACTTACACAACACCATTTTGAACTATTGATCCGAGAAAGTGGTTGTATACAGCTGAAAGTTTAGTTATTTCTAAACGGGTTTTGCATCATGAGTGGCAGGGTTTACGGGATGCGGAACCTAGCTCAAACTAGTGGACGTGAAATTCTGTCAGTGATAGATTTACTTTGTTTAAGTTTTGGATATGAAACGAAAACGACGCGTCTATCGCACCCAGATGCCTTAGAGAGGCTAGCTGACACGTGGCGAAATGCTAAGCCAAGGCGTCGACATGCGTTCCACTTGAAGATCTTTCTTTCGCTATCTCCTAGAATCGATGTCACTCTCGTATGATAAAGTTAATATAAAACAGAAATCATCCTTTTTTGATACAGTCTATGATGTCTGGTTGGGGGCTGGAGAACTGAAACCAGTGTACGCAACACACATGCGCGCGCGTGCACACACACACATACACACACACACACACACATATATATATATATATATATTGAGTAAATGCCGTTTATACTCGTGTATAATGCGAAGTCTTTATTATCAGTTTTTTATGGACAAAAAAAGGCGATCCCACTATACACGAAATCGACTTATACACGAGTGAATATACGGGGTTTTGATTTAGAAAAACAAAGTTATCCAGCAAATTTGGCGTACTGTTATCCCCATCGGCATCCTGAACGTTTTGGGCCGCGTACCTCAGCTGCGCAATTTCCTGGCGGTAAAAATCAAAGACGCAAAGAAGTCTACGAGTGCCTGCCGCAAGTCTACCTCATTTGTGAAGGATTTCACACGAAGGTACTTGTCCAACGAATGGAATAGTTGGTAATCTTTTAGCGCAAAGTCCGGTGAGTAAGGTGTGGATGTCACAGTGTATCCCAGCCAAGTCGCTCTATGCCACGCCACACGAGGCCTACTATTGTCATCGAGGAACACTACACCGTTACGATACACTAATATTGACTCCTTCTGTCTGTTGTACACGTTTTAACTGCTGCGAGTACTGGCCGGCAGTGATGGTTTGGCCCGTTGGTAGCAGGTCATTGTGCCACCTTATTGACTAGCCTAATATATACAGAGCATAATATTGTATTGTGTGGGTGTAACGGTAGTCTTGTGGAGTGAGGCACGGTGTCCCGTGGCGACAACCAATGTCTGGTACGCTTGGGAGTGTCACACAAGATCCACTTTTCGTCACTGGTGTGCATTCGATGGGTACTTTGCGGTACCAAGAACGCAACGAGAAAAATGCTGTAACACGTTGTTGCTTGTTGGCTTTCGGCAGTGTGTGGGATACACGTTTACTCAACTTGTACGCCTTCTCTGCAGGTGAAGTCTGACAGTTACATAAAAAATCTGGAAGCGTTAGGCCAGCTCACTTAAAGCTGTTCTCCTCTATGACCGCCTCTAGGGCCTCATCAACCATGCATCTGTGGCTGGCCACTGCGAGGTTCATTACAAACAGACAGAGCTCCCGATCTGAACTTCGGGAATCAATGCCTTGCGGTGCGTTCACTCACAGCATTATCCTCAAAGGATTGAAGACAACACCGAACGAGCTGGTTCAACACCGCCACACGCGCGTGCGCGCGCGCACGCACACACACACACACACACACACACATAAATATTGTTGTGACCAAGTAAAAGGTTAAAGAAATAACAAAACAAGTGTTGCAGATATATCATATATTAAACAGTAATTACAACAGAAGAGTATTACACGACTAGTGAGTGTGTGTCGGTTGGCCCAGCGTTCAATCTATTCAACTGTTCCCCCAAGGCCTTCTATCCTACTAATCTTATAGTAGGCGGAAGAGTCCAACATAGACTCTTCAGAGGGAAGACACCACGACACACACACACACACACACACACATATATATATATGCAAGTATACATATATATATATATATATATATATATATACGCACACACGCGCACACACGCACACACACACACACACACACACACACACACATATATATATATATATATATATATATATATATATATATATATATATGATATTCCTGTCTTCAGTTACCCCATTCCTTTCACATTTGTTTATTTCGTTTTTTTTCTTTCCATTTTCAACAAATCCTCTACCTTTCCAAGAGCCAGATCAGGCCGAGTACTGCTGCTCTATATGCTCGCTTCAGAACTGCCCAGTCTTCACTTTAACCCCTCGAAAGAATCCAAGCGCGTCACTGCGTCCTTGTGGCTGACGAATTATTTTCAGCCCTACAATTCCTTTTCCACAGGTGAGATTTTGTAAGCCTCTCCCTGCTCTATCGCTATTTTCATGGAGATTGTTCAGATGTACTACACTCCTTAGTTCCACCCCTCCTAACCTTCACGACTACAATCCGACATGCTCCGCATATTTTAGCAAACTAGCCACACATTCCCTTCGGATTACCTTGGTGAGAAGTAAGTCCCACTCGAGCACTTTCTTCCGAAGAACCACTTCGTTGTGGAACTGACTCCCAGGGTGTTCCTTCCCCGATCAATCTTACCCTGTTCAAGTCTAGCATTAACCGTTATCTTCCACGCATACCCGCCTGAGATGTGCATCTTACTATGTAACCCTCTACCTCGAGTGGCTCATGTGCCTTGTAAGAAGAATAAATAAATATATTTAATTTAATGAATAAAATAGAGATAAGAAAATAGTAAAAATCTTTGGATTAAATCGTCTGTGATCTTTATTTAAATTTGTATTCATTAGAAATTACTGACGAAATGCAAAATTTTATGCATGTGGACGTGTATACGTGTGTCTTTTTTTTCGCCAAACAAGTCCCTTAAAAACACCAGATTATCAAACATTAGCAGCTGTCTATTCATAATCAAAAGCGTTGGATATTTCAAAACTATAATTACTTTGGGTTTATTCTGCTCAACACTGAGTCTTTTCGCAAACACATCGACCTGTCTCCGCTCTCTGCGAAGCGGCATGATTAACAAATATTGACATTATTTCCTGGTCTTCCTCACCCCACCTCCTTGAATCACGTAATCTTCAGGATTCCAATCCCTTAAGAGAGGATCTGTGGGTGGTGTAATGCATAACAGTTCGGAATGAGAAATCGGAGATCAGTGTTCGAATACCTATCCCTATCGTTACAGTCACTTAGGCGCAAGTACCCATGATTAATACATCTCTTTTCCACCCTCCTCCTAGCTATGTTTAAATAGCGGGTCAAATCGGGCCCTAATGCCTTGGTTGGTAATCAGTCTAGGAGGAGGCCAATACTGAATTCAAATCTTTATATGGCTTTGCGACCAAATCACAGGTCGCCCTTTGGAAAGATATAGCAACAAGAAGTCATTACTGCTACGGTTAAGTTAAAGACATCGACAGAAGGATGTTGAATGTGGGCAATTGTAGAATAAAACAGATAAGAATTATGGCTCTAAAATGAAATGGTTTCATGCAAAAGATATTTTATACTGGACAATAGATGAGATCTAATTCTTCCGAATCAGCTATGTATCTTAATTTATGCGCAATCACATTGTGCCTCCTAATATATCCACAACCGAAACCCCTTTGATGACACATGGGGGTGTCCCCACGTACAACCTTGTTAGTCGTAAAAAGAGGAATGACTGGTGACTTGTGTGGTAGACTATTAGCAAAATGAAATTTCTTGTTTTCGATTTCTTCCTTAATAATTTTCGTGTGGAAGTCATGAACACAAATGTCCCTGTAACTGGATTTATTTATTCTAATCTTCTTGGCATAACTTTGTCCGAATCATTATACCAAAAAAACAAAAAACAAAAAAAAAACAACATCTTAAACAACATCTTAATGACATCTTGTGGAAATCGGCTTCTCTACCACGGTTATGAGTGCGGTAAGAGCAGCAGCAACATAGGGAAATACAACCTGACGAACCCCATCCTGCTGCAGGTTCGTTTCGAACTCCAGATGAATTATGCTTAAGAAGCTTAAACTATCATTGTACAAGAATCAGGTGCATAATGAGGATCGAACTTTGGATCACGAGCACGAATCCTGTAATCTATTAATGTCGTAGAGGCTCCACATTTGGGTGTGTCTAGAACAAGGTTTCGGTTTCAGTCAATTTTCCCGCCGCAGTAACGTTGCTTTCCTGTGTCTTATGTATAAATACTTTCATGGTAATTTTCCTATGGACTTTCCCCTCCCTCGTTAGGGGGTCAGTGATGTCGGTTCGCTGGTGGATGCGCGGCGCCTTTCGTTTCGCGTGAGTGGCTTTTCGTATTTGTTGTTGTATCTGAATGAGTGCATGTCACTGTGAGTGCTTGGGATGAATTAATGTTTTATACTATTATAGTCCCGCATTGATTTCGGCCACTGAACCAATGTTTCTGTCCCATTTAGTGATTGTGGGGGGGGGTTATTACTAATTTTCTTTTAGTTTTCTTTAGTTTCTTGTAAATAGTTTTTGTATTCATATTGTAAATACTCATTGGGGCTAGTTTTTAGAATTGTTGTTTTATTCCCCTCCCCCTCCACAGACAATGAATTGTAAATATGGGGACTAGTTAGTATTTTCATAGAGACGGTGAGGTACTATGGTGGATGTAATAAGAAAGGTACGTATGAATGTGTTGTTTTGGTGTAAGGAATATTGTTCGTACGATTGAGTCAGTGTTTGCAGATAGCTAAGTTATAGTTAAGACAGAAGAAGACCGTCCTTTCCCCAATCCCCTTTTCGGCCTTGTGCCACATTTCTGTAGATAACAGAATAAATATCGCTCTTTGCTATGGTACATATGGGGACTAGTTAGGATTTTCATAGAGACATTGAGGCATAATGGTAGATGTAAGAATGGTAAGTAAGAATGTGTTGTTTTGGTGCAAGGAATAATGTGATGTGTTTGGGTCAGTAATTGTGGCTACCTAAATTCAAGTTAAGGCTGATTGAAGACCAGACTTACCATTTTTGTATTACTCAAAATATTACTTCCCTCTATGTTACATAGACTTTACGAATACTATATTGGCGGCACGGTTTCCTCGTTTTACAGTTGAAATTGCTACATGTAACAGTAAGTTCTATGCGAATAGTTTCTTTTCTCGCACTTTTCGCTTGTGGAATTTTCTTCTGGCCTTTTCCATTTCAGTTTACTTTGATCTTAAAAATGCAATGTCAATCATTATCTACTGTTCCTGTTCTTATTCTTGCTCCTTAATAATATTTTCTCATATTCTTTAACACTCAGTAATCTCTTACGTCTTAGGGACTTTATTGTCTTGACAGGGGTGAAGTGATTTAAAAAAAAGATACCCAGTTGAAGCCCATCATCCTTCAGGCTGGTGCCCAAATCCATGATTCGGAAGCATAAAGTATTGTAGTACAAAAATCAGATAACCAAGTAAGGATCGAACTCATCATTACAATAACAAGTACCGTGACCTATCAGGGTCAAAGGGGCACTGCGTACTGCATCTATAGCAACAGCGGATGTGTTTAAAGCAAAATAGCCTGATGGAGCCCTTCTTCAGGTTGAATTTTTAATTCAGAATGTTCCTTTTTGTAAAATGTTTGCCAGCCAAGTCGAGAGAATCCAGTCAGCCTTGCTATTTACCCAATAAATGGAAGTGGGAAAGATACGGATTTATTGTGCGAAAATGAATGCAGCAGTCTTATCTAGAATTTGAACATGTCTCTTCGATTCGATTTTCTGTGCCGATATACACAGCTACGCCCACATCTTTCTTCGGTGTGGCTTAATTTAAATAGGTGGGAATTAATACCTGTAGAGGATTGAGTCAAAAAAGAAAAAAAAATGACCCGAGCCAACCCTGTTCGAGAAAATTATCTGTTACACTTGTTTCAAGTTTAACACGCCCTCAGTATTTTATGTTTTATAGCACTGTGTAAAGTATTAGGTAATCAATATCGACATCAGGTGCAAGGTTAATGATTATCGTTGCCAGAAAGTCATGGAAAAGATCGATTGTCTTGCCATCTCAAAAAAGCCCTTTCAGTTGCCTGTCAATTTTGCAAACTTTATTGATTTAGACAAGCGATAAAACATGATATTCTTATAGAGGAAAAAAAAATAAAGAAACCCAGTAAAAATATTGATATTCATCGGGGCAAAACTACAACAACGCTATTCTTTAAGCCCAGATCAGTGAGGAGAATAGTGAGGTTGCTATCGAACTGACATTCGCCTCCTAAAATATATGTCTCATTTTCACAACTATAAAAGACGAATTTGCCTAGCAACGACGAGTCGATACATTTATACAGTGGGACATCGGTTCACAAATTTAATTCTTTATTGAAGGCCTTGCGTGACCTGAAATGTTCGTAAACTGAAACTTTTTTCCGTAGAGAAATCAATGTAAAATAGATTAATTCGTTCCTGAACCCCAGATGATTATTTATTTAAACTTTTCTTTGTGCAGGGGGTTCGTACACCAAACAAATAAAAATCATTAATTCGAATACAAAAAAAGATAAACACAATGATAAACATAATATATAGACAAAAACTTTACCGTATCTGTAAGGAGGGGAGTTGATGGCGTAAAGGGGACGTGCTGTGGAAGGCGAAGGGGAGAGATATTATTGTTTGGAAGGGGAGTCTCCTTCCATAACATCCACAGTTAGCTGTCTTTCTGAAGTTTCTTCTCTTTTTCTTTTCTGTCTCTTAGAACTTTTCTGTTTTGAGGCGCACTGGGCGTCGGTCTCACTAAAAAAAAAATATTCAATGAGATTTATTTTTGTCTACGTTTTAAAATGTTCATCGGATTGTCATTGAAAATGATTTTAATGCAGCTTGCTATTGCTTTATCAGGGTGATATCGTTCCACGAAAGTTTGCCCCTCAGTCCATCTCACACAAATTTCGACGATGAAAGAGCTAGGAGGATCCTCCCTTCCGATCTCATCCTCTGAAGATATTTCACCCACGGACTTTTGCTGCTGCTCCTGAAGATGTTCCTGTTCTTGTGTGTTGAGCTAATTTTTGCGTTTCTCTATCAAGTCCCCTGTATCTTCATTGTTAATTTCCAAGTCCATATTTTTGCTTAGGGTCCGAGTATCAGCGAAAAGTAAAACTCTTAGTATCAAAGTCCTCAAAGTTTCTGCCTGTAACACAATCCGCCCACAATTTCTCTTTTCTCCCCAAGCAAGGCGACAATGCCACTAAAATGCAAGGGGTTACAGAGAGTGAAAGTGAAAGTGAAAGTGAAAGTGAAAGAGAACAAGAAGCTTAAAGTTGGGGAGGATTGAGGAAAGGACATAGCGAATGACTTTAATTTCTTAAATATTATAGTTATCAGTGAAGCAAGAAATCGGAAGGGAGTTCCAGAGGTGTGAAGTGCGAGAAAAGAAACTGAGTAGAAATGTCGGTTGCATCTAGCTAGTCCAACAGTAAAACGGCGAGACTTAAGTATCAGTCTAGTATCACGCTTATATTCATGTAGTCTGGGCACCAGGGAAAAATGCTCACCCGAGCCGTTGCCATGAAAATATTTGTAGAACAGACAAAAGGAAACCACGTCACATCGGTGAGAAGATGGCTGGATGCCAATTCAGGATCAATTGTACTGCAGACCATTTTGACAAGAATCTTGAGATGCACAGCGGGAGCAGCAGACCAGATATGGCAACAGTATTTAATGCACCGGCGAATTGTAGACTTATACTTGCAAAATGGATTCTGATGAGAAAAAAAATTTTGGCTCGATGAATTGAAACAACCTTCCTCGTATCAGGCATATTTGACTCGATATAGTCAGTTCACTTAATGACTTTGGAAAACGTGAGGCCTAGAAAGCTTAGAATGTTGATCTCCTAAAGTTTATCATCAGCCACCCTGATGCTAGGCAGAAAAAAGGTTCTATGTAGAGATTAATTTAATGCAATTTTACTTTGGAGCCGTTGAAATTTATAAGATAATTCTTGTCCCAGGTAACCATTGATTGAAATTCCTTTTCACGATTAGTTGCCAGTTTTACTTTGTCGAGTCTGATGAACTTGAAGAATAAATGATTGCGTCATCTGCATAAATACCTAGTTGGAAACTGATGACATCATGAAGATCATTGACGAAGATCAGAAACAGCGTAGGTTCAACGAATTCCGCGATAGTATGAAATGATCTGGAAGCGTGCCCGTTCAGTACGACCATTTCCAGGTCGAATTCATCGCCTTGTCACTCGCTTGCCGCCAGGCTTTGTCAATGAGAGTTAATCAATAGAGGATATTAAAATGATGTTTCCAGAAGCCTCTGAGTGTTAATTCAAAGAGTGTTACAGAGATTACCTCAAAACACTTTGGAAAAACTACTTTCGTGTACAGCTGGCTGATACATTTCAAAGATATTAAAAGAATCACAACTTAGTAATTTGTTTGTAACTGTGTGTGTGGAAGTTATACAACAGCTAGAATTGATTAAAAAATATAATACTACCGAGGACAATGTTGAAACGTACAGTATAAAAAGAACACGCGAAATGCAATTACTGTAACTATAAGCATGAAACTGACAGTAAAAAAGTTTCCCGCTTTTTGAAAAAATTTGCCATAAATGTCGAAGAAAATCAATTTGTAAGCAAAGTTAAAAGTAAAATAGACAGCATAGAAAAAAAGAGATAATTGATGACGTTTTTTTTTCAATACAAAAACCTATGGAAATGAATTCTTTTGAAACAAAAATTACATGGATTTACATGGATTTTATTGAAAACAAAAAAGGCATTGGTCATTGTCTGGAGCAGAAACAGAGCTTGATAACTTTTATTAGATAAGAAGTACCTATTAGAAATAAATTATTCAAATATTGAAAACAAAAAAGGCATTGGTCATTGTCTGGAGCAGAAACAGAGCTTGATAACTTTTATTAGATAAGAAGTGCCCATTAGAAATAAATTATTCAAATATTGAAAACAAAAAAGGCATTGGTCATTGTCTGGAGGAGAAACAGAGCTTGATAACTTTTATTAGATAAGAAGTGCCTATTAGAAATAAATTATTCAAATATTGAAAAAAAAGGCATTGGTCATTGTCCGGAGCACAGACAGAGCTTGATAACTTTCATTAGGTACTAAGTACCTATTAAAGTCTTACCATAAAACTTTAAACTTTATTTTTGCTTTTGATATTGAGTACCTAAAAGGAAATACAATACTACATGGCGATGTGCTATGGTTACCATATAATAAGGAGAAAATAGAAAAAAAAAATGGAAATCCCGGATGAAGGAATATTGCATTGCGTTGAAACTGATATATTATCTCTACAAGGATTAGTATCGGAAAATATAACAGGATCCAATATTAAGCAATATTGCTGAGAAAGATGAAACAGGTGGAGTAATTGTTCCAAAGCAGAAAAAAACCTTATAAAGAAAAACAAAACAAAAGTTAACGATGAAAAATGGAGTTATATGAAATGGAGATGTGATAGTAGCACCAGAAACAGTAAGACAATATATTTAAAAAAATATACGATGTGTATTGTGCTACATAGAGGAGAGTAGAGACATGGTGGACAGGGTATTATCGCGATATAGAGATGTACAAAATGTGCAGAAATAAAGAAAGGAGAATACACTCATGGCCTAAAAAACGGAAGCATAGTTTCGTTTATATGGACCCTGTACACATTAATGACACTGGACTATTTCTAATTTTAGTAGATTCCGTCTCTGGATGGCCTTAAGTCGTTAAAGCTGAAGATAGAAATAAAAAAGACTATAATAAAACAAATACTAAGAATAGTTTTTCTAAAAATGGTTCCCCTAAAACATTAGTATGAGACAACATACCAACATTTTGTGATGACGGATATATGTATTTGTTGAGGAGGATTGGCTGCTTCCCTTACAAAACACCACAGTTTTACCTACAATCTACTGGGTTTGCAGAAAGAATGGTGCATACAGTAAAAATAGGATTAAAAATATTTTCCTCAAGTAAAGATTCTACAGACGGTTAACAAGGTTACTGCTTAGTTGTCGGACGATTCCACATGCAGACAAATTGTAAAAGCCATCTACGTTAATGGTAAACAAATAAGATCTCCCTTAACAATGTCTTATTCGGCAAACAAAAAAAAAGCCGCATAAGAAAGACAAAATAGAACGGGGGATATAACACGTCCATTATATCAACGAAAGGAAAGAACCTAATGGCCAATTATGACACATAAAGACCCAGAATTGAAGAAGAAGATGTGACGGAAGATGATCTTGACAGAGAAGAAAGGATGAGTTCTTCAGATTATGATAATGCAATAGAAGACGAGCCTATGAAAGATGAACTGAGACCAAGATCTCTATGAAAAATAAAGTTCAAGGGGGAGAGAAGGAAAGTGTTTATAGAAGTTCGAGAAAGTCCAAAGGCATTAAAACTCTTCGGCCCAGGGAGGTATATTGGATTGGTAAATAGGATTGTTCTTATTTGCATATGTTAAGTAGATGAGAAATAAAGGGCATAGTAAACTAAGTGACAAGCGGAAGTTGACTATTGATCACGTGTCGTGGAACAATACAATTCAACAAATGTGACATTAAAAAAAAAAGAATAAAAAACATTTTTAATTTATTTGTCTAGAAAATAATCTCAGTTGATCGTGACACTAACACAAAATCCACACACATAACCAAAATTGAAACTAATAAATTTAAATCTGGATTTCTACGTGCAAAAAAATAGAACAAGTCCGATTCGAAAAAAAGTGTTTTCGTGATTTGATTAAATGAAGATCTTAATGTGCTAATCTGTTGAAATCAGTGGGGCGGATATGATAAAATGTCCGTATATAAAGAATTAGTCACCGAAGTATTTTTACACTAAATGTGAGACTGCCTTGACATTCCGAAGAATAACACACTGCCAATTAAAGCGGAATATTTTTTGCACAATTTAATCATGTTTTCACTCGAATCTGAGAATGCGTGACCGTCTTGCACTCTTCTAAGAGTTCGTAGTAAACAAAAACAAATCAGCTTCTATGGAGTGGACATCAGGTGAGAATGGATGGCAACCGTCTACCAAAGCAGATCTTTTACTTCCAACTCAAAGAAGGAAATCGAAAAACAGGAGGTCAAAAGAAGAGATTCAAGAACGTTCTAAAAAACACAAAAAAACCCTGAAGATATGTAACAGCGATCAACAACTGGAAACCCAGTGGAATGGAGGGCAATTTCTGCAGAGCTATTGTCAGAAGCGGAACAACAATGTTCGAATCCAAACTTTCTAGAGGGAAAAAGATGTCGAACAGAAATTCAACAAAAACCAAGGGACTAATCCACCATCCAGAACAACATGTCCTCAATGTCAAAGGAGCTTTCAAACAAAAATCGGTCCCATTAGCCATCTCAAAGGCCATCAAATCGAACTGACTGAGGCGAACAGAAAAAAAAACCCATCATCTTTGACCTCAAGGGTTATTCACGAACGTAGTAAACGAAACTTATCGTATTCCACCCACTGCTCACAAAGACCTTTCAAGGGTAGAAATACAGTTGAATCGTTCACACAACAGAATCCTAGATATTCCAGCAGTTTTTGGTCACAAAAGTTACAAATTCTCTTGAAAAGATCTGTTGAATTAAATAGGTTCGCCTATCATCTGGCTCGCACTCCTCTCCGGTCTTTTGAATTGGAGTAGATGTTTATCACTTGTTTCTTTTTAGGATTGGTTTTCCAGTTTCTTCTAAATTCTACTTCAACTCTATATTTCTAAGGTCGTTTAAACTCTGAAATTTTTACTATTTATTCATTTCCGCAATAGACGATATGTTCACTTATCGTTAGGTTTATAATCTTCTCCGATCATTTGAACAGAAATAAATGTTCATCTCTTGTATCGTATTTAGGATTAGGTTTCAGGTTTCTTCTAAACTCTCTTCACTTTTTTCACACACTGTAGATCCTTATATATATATATATATAAAGTTGTACCCTAGTTGAAGATAGATCCTCGTAACTATATATATATTCTGAAACTACATTACCCAGGGTACTTGGATAAATATATTTCATTTTGAACAAAGGGAATCCCCGAGGGACACAAATACACACTGATTTTTTTCCCTTTTGATTTAAATTAAATTTAAATTTGAACAAAGGAACGACACCTATCCAAAATATAGAAGAAGAAAGCCAGAAGATGGCGGTTGGATCGGCAAGATCATTGAGTAATATTAAAGTGCATGATTTTCTCAACAAATTATAAGAACGATTTAAAATCAATTATCATTTTGTTACAAAAAATGTGTGACACGCAGAAAGACGTGGGTAATTCGGCTATTATATATATATATATATATATATATATATATATATATATATATGTGTGTGTGTGTGTGTGTGTGTGTTAAAGAAAAACAAAAATTGTCGATGGAACCAATGGACAGCTTGCCAATACCTAAAACTCTTATCCAGGAAAAGAAAAAGAAAAAAGCTTCTACTCAGTGAAGTGCTCGAAGCCTAGATTGCCTTTAACAACGTTAGATCAGATGATATATATATATATATATATATATATATATATATATATATATATATATATATATATATATATATATATATGCATACGTGTGTATATGTGTGATTTAATATCAGTGGTATTGAAAGCTCTTCCACGATAATTATAGAAAATTTTAGACAATATATTCATATTGATTTTGTTAATACTGGTGTACATTTATATTGAAAATGTCTTCATAGAGGAAATCGGCTATGTTATCTATGAATAAACCTTTTGCGATATAAAATAAACGTTTTCACATTATTATCAAGATTATTTAAATTTCCATTGGACATATAATCACCTCAAGGGCATGAGAATTCATATATTAGTTTTGTTTGATAAAAGCTTTACAGAGCAATTATTAATTTTAACTATAAGGTAAGCGTTTTAAATGATTTCCTTGTTGATGTTTAATCTTATATGCATATCTTTATCATTTGGGGATACGTCACTGCGTATTATATTCTTCATCTCTATTTCTTTATAATTTTGATGTGTTTCGTTGCAGCAAAGTAGCTTTATTAATTTCTTCATAACAATTCCGTGTACATTTCGTTATTCGTTTACTTTATAGCTCATTTCATTTTTTTCATCAACTCACTCTTTTGATAAGGCATTGTTAACTTGTATTTGTTTTATGTGGCTAAAGTCAGAAACTGGAACCGAACTAAATACACGTTATCTGGTATGAAAAGTCTTCTGACGAACTACATTCCTTGGTTGCCGTGACATTTGCAGCTGGGACCCGCCATGCCACATGTACGAAAGTGAATCATCCTCATTCCGTTCGTTTTCCATTAGTAAGACATATTCTTCCCAAGTACTGCTACTTTTGAAACAGACGCCCGGAAGGATGTTTTCACGATCTCTACAATCTTCATCTCTTCAAGGTTCTACGTTCTCGCCGTTATCTTTCATGCACTGCACTTCTTGCCTTTTCTTACTCTCATAAACATCACGCAATAATTCTCTACCTTGCGTTGTTCTCGGGTCTTGTATTGGGCGAACATCAAACAATTTCATTGCTCACTTTTACTCTCACCATCTCTCTCTCTCTCTCTCACCAACCTTGACCTTTGCAACTGGGACCCGCCATGTTATGCACCCAAGGATGAACCATCTTTATTCATTTAGTATTTCATATATTACTTTCGTTTTATTTCATTAGTAAGACAGCTTTTTCCCAAGAACTGCAGTTATATATTAAATTTCTAAAAGATAAAACATTATTAAATCAAAGAAATAAAATAGCTGTATTTTGCAGACATTTTCAAATATTTTCCTTAAATAATAATTAATTTATAGATAAGAAACTAATATATTTATAGTTGATCCCAAATAAAATAATTTCATAAATATGAAATTAAATAATAATATATTAATTATACAATTCTATATATATATATATATATATATATATATATATATATATATATATATATATATATATATATATATACTCTTTTAGTTAATATAAAATGAAGTAAATACTTTCTATTTGTAGGAATAAAGATATAAAAAATATTAATATTAAAAATCTGACTTAATAATAATTAATTAACCCTTTAAGAAAATCTTGATATTTATAAAAATAATTAAATAAAAAAAATGGAAAGGCCAAATATATTGTCAATTGAACCCAGACGATGTTTAAAAACAAGACAGTATCTTAAATAACTGCTGAAAAAAGGGAAGTAGATGTTAATGAATAGACACCCCAATCGCCCACCATAATTTGACCAAATTTACAATCATCATACATGCCGATATAAAAGTTAGTATAGAACCTAACCACCCCTAAATAATAATAAAAATTAAATTGTCTTTAACCCCCACCAACAAAATATTAAGATTGTCTACGCCAATATTAAGGAAATCGTTTAGAAAGTTTTCTTAAAATCGCTTGATAATGGATTGTAGATATAATTTCTAAAATTTGGATCACTCCGTTTTGAAACATAGGATGTTCTGTGTCGCGACGGAATCAAATTTAAAAAAAAAAATTATAATATTAAGCTCTAAAAAAATAATTATAATATTAAGCTCTACGGATCAAATTGGCATTGTATTTTAAAAATAAAAATAAAAGCTAAGTACTCTAAATTATAAATATCACTGTTCTTTCCTATTATTTTAAATATATATATATATATATATATATATATATATATATATATATATATATATATATATATATATATGCACACACACAAGGGGGTATTGATAAATTATTTTCATTTTATATTTTTGATTTTGCAAAAAAAAGAAAGAAAAAAGAAAGAAATTTAGCAGATGCGATATTCAGGACGGAGAACTCACCGGCCGTGATGCAGTGATCAAAAGGAGAAATGTGAAGATATTACTTGAAATAATTGATCATATATACTGTTTCGTTTTTATTTTATTTTATTTTTTATGCTGTGCCCGCTAAAATAAGTAAAGAACAATTCCGGTCTGTTGCTTCTCTTTATTCAACGCTTCCATGAAAGACTTCAGTCAGCGTTCGCACTCAAGACCATTTGAAAACTATCAGCTTAATCGCCATTCTACCTCTCTTTTGGTTTTTCTTTTATTCTCTTTCTATCTAGGAAGCAGTTACCATAAGCGAAGGTTAGTGCATCTGCCTGAAAAATGCATCATGGGAAAAAAACAACAAAAAAAAAAAAACACGTCTGACCCAATTTTTTCCCAGATGCTATCCTCTCCTCCCTCTATCGCTCAGCACGCATCAGCCTCTTGTTCGTCCGTTTCTTGACCCGCCAGGCGCCTGAGCTGCCAAATTTAGATCAGCTCTTTCGATCGATATCGGCCTGCGCAGCTAAATATAGATCCATTATTTTGATCCGTCCTTTCCTAAATATAGAAACGCAGACTTGACTTGCAGAGTTCTAAAAATAGAACTGTAGTCTTCACAAGCGAATCGAAAGTGTTAGCTTCAAAAGAATTTTAGCGTTCTGAACGAAACGCGTGAGTGAACTGCTGTCTGAGTATTCGCCTCAGGGTCGTATCGACTGACTGATTGAATGAATGGAATAATCGACCCCGAGTCAGGCGTATTTACTACGTCATTATTATGAGTGTCGAATCAAAAGACAAGATTATATCGATCAATCATATTTCTGTTGACGTCGATACATTTGCGATTATTTATTTAATTGCTTCTTTTGTTTCTCGGCGAATATGCCTTCTGCTTGGGTTGGACCGTTAAAAATGAATAAATAAATAAAAATATTATCATATTCTTATAATATTTTTAACGGTTTTACCATAATAAATAAAACAAGTGAATCATCAAATAATCAAAATTGAATGATAGGAAATGCAAATGTTCTCTGTACCATCGTGTATACGATATCTTTATTTTCTTTAACGAACTCACTACAAGGAAGGGAGTAAAGCCACTATGACATAAGGGGTTACTGGACTTAACAACATTACAAAACACAAGCATTATTAAGGATTGAGCCCATAGACAAATAATCAGGAAGATAGGAGATAACGATTGACATTGCATCAAATTTTAAAGCGAGATATGCGGGGAAAGAAACTGTTAGCATAGAACTTACGGTTGCATCTAGCCAGTTATTAAATCAAATAAATGAAACAACATTATTTTGCAGACATTTTCAAATATTTTTCTTAAATAAAAATTAATTTATAGATAAGAAACTAGTATGTTTATAGTTGATCATGAATAAAATAATTTTATAAATACAAAATTAAATTATAATATATTAATTTTACAATTCCATATATACTCTGTTAGTTAATATAAAATGAAGTAAATACTTTATATTTGTAGGAATAAAGATGTAAATTGATGAGACCTTGTTGACTAATCTAGTACTGCCCTTAAATTCATAAAGCCTAGGTACCATGGCGAAGAGATTATCCGAACTGTAATCATGAAAGTATAGAAAAAGTACAGAGAAGCTTTATTACGGCGGTGGGAAAGTGGCCGAAGCCGAGATACCAGATCAGGGACAATAATATTGCTGATTCTTCTTTGGATTTTATCAAGAATCTCCAAATATACAACAGGAGTACCGGACCATATGTGACAGCAATATTCTAAGCATGGGCGAATGGTACACTTGTAAATATGTAAGATAGATTCAGGAGATAAAAAGTCTCGCACGACACATAGAAGAAAATTTCTTAAAAGCAAAGTTAGCAATGAATACGATATAATCTTACCACTTCATGTCAGCCGAGAATGTAAGCCAGAGAAGACATATACACTCATATAAGTACATATATTTTTACACGCACACACGTATCTATATCTATGTATATAATTTACTAATTAATAAAACAGTAAAAATACCCATTAAGTGGTAGAATAGAGACATCGCAGAGATAAAAGTAGAAGTCCAACACACTCGGGCCCGATGACTTGTGTCTTTGTGCTAGTACAGATATCAGTGCCCCTCTCCCAAGTTTTCCGTCTACCCACAAGGTTTGGGTCAACCCGTGGTATAGTTTTCAGGCACATTCTAAAAGTTGCCGTACGCTGAGATAGTTCCTCTCCAGTCGGAAAACATCAGGAAGTCTTCTTCCTGACAAATCGACCATGGTGAGATTCGAACCCTGAACCTCATGGTCAGAATGCGAACGTTCTAACCACTCGGCCATGCACCCATATCCGGGTGATTACCGTGAAAGTATGTATAGAAGAGCCACAGAGAAGCTACATTACGGCGGTGGGAAAGTGACTGAAGCCGAGATACCAGATCAGGGACAGTAATATTGCTGATACTTCTTTGGATTTTATCAAGAACCTCTAAATGTATAACAGGAGAACCGGAACATAGTTGGTAGCAATATTCAAAACTTGGATGGGTGGTAGACTTAGAGATATGTAAGATAACTTCAGCAAAGAAAAATGGTTTAGCACGACACAAGTAAACCAACTTTCTTAGCAGTAGATCTATCAATAGATTCAGTATTTTATTTTCACTTCATGTCTACCGAGAATGTTAGCTCGATTTGATATAACGAGTCACACTACTGGAAGTTAGCATTAGCTATGCTGATGGAAAGCAGAAAGGGTTCTCTCGGATGATTAAGAGACAACAGTTTTGTTTTGGAGGCGTTAAAATAAACAAGCCATCATTTGCCCCACTTAACAACTGACTTTAGGTTATTTTTCACATCAACCGCCAAATTATCCTTATCGATGTGATTTATTATTGAGACAGGAGTTAGGAAAATCTTAGAAGCGTCTTGGAAGGTAACGTATTTTTTTGTATAGTGTAATGAGTTGTACGCCATCCATAAACCCTTTGAAGACAAGTACCTGAGACTTCATATGCTTACACGAAGAAACCTGTGTCAGCGTTTAAATGTTCGCTTTTCATTTTTACTCGATATAGAAAAATATTTTTTTAATCGAATAAACACAAGCTATAAAAAATGATTCATTACAAGATTTCTACAACACGTAATATATATATCATATTTACATACGTACATCATATATGTTCCAAAAGTTGTCATCATTAGGCAGGACATTGGGAACAAGTTCCCACTCTCTATAAAATGTTTCCATGGCATGCATCTCAAATAGGCTTCGACAAAGAAGTCCACCTCCAAGCCGGAGAATGGGTGGGGGCAGAAACTGATACCTTATAACCATCTGCTTCGAGCAACTGGAGATGAATATCCCAGGAAGGTAGTCCATCTAGGGGAAAGAAAACCCAGATTTTAGACCTCGTCTATCTTGGTGTCACGGAAAAGGCTATGGAAATAAATCCAGAGAGAAAACATGAAGTGGAACCTCGAAGGATGTTGATAGTTAACAACTTTCCGGTAGATCTTACAGCCAAGCTGTCCCCAAATGCAATGCCCTGCATTTCTTTGGATCTTGTTAGTACAATCGAGAGAGACATCATGTAGTGTGGGAAGCGCGCGACCTCTGTATACTATCGCCAAGGCTCGCAACCTGGAGTATCCACTATAGTTTCACTACTAAAGAATTGAATTTTGACCAAACAAGCCGCTACCTTTATCTCTCCAGATATACAGACGCCTTCGAAAATTGGGAAGGAAGAAAGTTGTAGCTGAATTGAGATCAGCTTTCAGGAGACTCTAATTAGAATCTACTGAACAAAAATGATTTTGTTGTTGGAGGGCTGATTCAAAACGAATTCTTTATTTTAAACAGTATAAACATGGTCAGCACGGTGCACAACGCAATCGAATGGCGCATTGGAACAATACATGTATTTTTCGTAGTGACGCTGACTAATAATTTTGCTGCCTAACAACTCTTGTCCTCAAGTTGTAAATGCGGCGCAGCAAACGATCATGACACTCGAATGGTGCTTCTTCGACATTCGCCTCCAGATTTAGACTTTTTTGTCGCATCGCACACAAAATTGCTGTCTCGATAGATCTCATCTGAGCAAGACTAAAAGAAACACAAACAGAAATCTTCATCATAGTTGTTCTAATCAGTTAACCTTTTCTGTAGCTCGACCGCGTGAATTTAAGCGTACAATGAGAGGGGAGTAATAGATAGCGGCTCAGATTGAGGAATCGGAGAGCCGAGTTCAAATTCCAGTCGAATACATTACATTCACTTACGTGCTAATACCCTGGGGAAAGTTATGAACCCTCTTCTTCTCCCAGCTATGGGTAAATAGCAGGACAGATCGGGTTTTATAGCCTTAGATGGCAACTGCTCTACCGCAGAAAAAATGGCAACCTACTACGGGAAAAAATCTGCCTCGTCAGTCATGTATCGAAAGATACATGATCGTCTACGCATTTATCACGCATGACGCATAACTGGCAGCGAGATTACAAAATTATATGTTGAAAATAGCTCTACGAATTATGTCAGAAGTTTTGGTTGGTTGTTTTTGTTTAGTGGCATAACAACATATTGGGTATTTAATGCCGAAATTTAATTATTTTGAACGTAATTGTATCTTTTCAACTGCAGATAAAATGTATTGTTGGTAATTTTACTATAAAGGTTTTTGTTAGTAATTTTTTTATATAAAAATTTATTGCTGGTATTTTTACTATAAACAAGTATTTTTTAAAATGTTTTTATAGTGCTTGAGGGTTCACAATTTGCCTATAGCTTGAACTCTAACAGTTGCAACTACTCCGGGTCTGGCTGGATCTAGAAACAACAATAAGACATGTTTCCACGCTCCTCAAAATCTCTAATATTCCGATCAGAGACGCGGATGTTTATTGTCATGCCCAGGACGTGCGTTAGAAAAGAAACAGGACTGAAATCTAAAAATAAACAATAAAAAAAATGTCATATCCAAAATGCGAACTACAAGTTTTAAGCTTCAAATTATCTCCGCCCACTCGAGTTTAACGAACTTTAGCATCTTTCTCCGAAGTGCCTCCATACACTCCCGGAATGATTCTCCGCAGCACCGTAGTCAGGGCCCACATGATATCTCCCATGTCCGGAAAACAGGTCCTCCTGATGAACAACGCGCGTGCTCGAGCAACCACCAAATCATACGACCTGGCATCGTGTGATTTTGACTTTTCCCCAAGCTCAGACTAATCCATGGCTGAGACTGACTTGCATCCACTGCTATTTAGTCCATAGCAAGGGGAAATAAAACGGGTTCATGCCTTTCCTGAAAAAAGCTGCAACTTTTAAAAAGTAAATGATGACTTTCTTACTTATGCAACAGAGATCAACAGACAAGGCGAATTCATTGATTATCTGTTTTTTTATGGCTTATCCACATTTTGAAGGTTATTTAAAGCCAGAAAATAGATCATTGATACAACCTATTTTAAGCAGAGAAGAAATGGTTTCATACCTCTCACAAGGGTATTATAATATATAAGATGACAAACCCAACTGGAACTGGAACTGGAACTCGGCCCTCCGGATTCCAATTCCCAGCCATTATCCATTACACCATTCGCACATCCAGGCTTACAGCACCTGATATTCGTAAACGGTCATCTGTCTGGGTACTGACCAGTATCGATATTGCTTAACATTGATGATCGTGGGAGAACCGGTGTTTCAATTTGATTGAGCCGTATGTCGTGACAATGTAAATACCATTTGACTTGAATGGATAGAAAATCAGTTCAAAGGTCTAATCCGCCTACTTGAACGTAGAGTAAAAATGAACGTAAATATAATCCATTCTCTGCTTGGAGAAAAAAAAATGTGAGTAGCTTTACTGGAAAAAAAAAGAAAGGCTTCAAATTTCAAATACTGGACCAAAAGATACAAACCAAATTGAAATAAACGTTAATATCGATTTTCATTGTATTTCCTCTTTTACATTTGAATTCGAAACTTAAAATGCGTTGAGAAGTAGGTTAAATAATATATATATATACATAATTTATGTCATTGGCAGACAAAACTGATTCACTGTATCACAACTTTTCAGTGCGACAAGACACCGGAATGCCTCAAGACAGGATTGAAACCTAACCGATTTGGCGCCAGTCAGATCTGCTACCACGGAGCCATCTTCACTAGGCGGAAGGAATTAGCCAAATCCAGCGTATAGCTTTTACAAATGTAATCAAATGCCCAACAACCGGAGTGCTCCATTCATTTTACTGAAGAGCTTCGCATTAACGGAGGCGGTTGTTGTTTTTAGAATTGGCTTGTCATTCAGCAGTATATATATATATATATATATATATATATATATACAATGAAAGTCACGGATAAATTGTCGCCACATTATATTTTCAATTTCGCACATGGCCGCTGTTTGTTGTTGATTTTCTTGACTGCACAGTATAATAGGGTCAGTTGGGCACCGTCTGTGAGAAAAAGAGCACTATGACGCAATTCACTCCGCCAGAAATTTGGAAATGGCATGCCTTACTGCTTAGAATTCGCGCCGGAAGTTCCAATACTAATATTTCAGAGTGTTTGGTTGTCAATCTGTGGACAGCGCAGATTTGTAATGAGTTAGATGAGTCTAATATAAATTATGAATGTCTTTGGAGTGCTCACTAGTGATGGTGTAGTTATATCTCCATTCATCTTACCTCAAGGCTTCAGACTCAACACGGAGGCCTACATCAAGTTCCTTGAGGAGGTAGTGCTGGCTTGGTTCAAATAATTGGCTGCTGGAAGACCCCGTTTTTGGCAACAGGACTCTGCACCATGTCACGCAAGTAAGAAACACAGTCATGGCTGTCAGGCAATTCCTGCAACCACATCACCCCTTACACCTGGCCGCCTAACTCCCAAAACTGCAACCCCCTTGATTATATGCATGGGGCGCAGTTGAGCGAGAGACCAACAAGTCTCCTTGTAACACCAAAGATGGACTGAGAGTAAGGATGATGGCAGCATTCGCCAACGTAAAAAAAGACGACCGCCCAGAAGTGTTGCAGGACAGTCCAAAGTCCTTTGGAAGCCGTGATTGAAGCCAATTGCGATTTTATTGAATAGATTTACTCTTTAGCATTTCGAGATTATTTTTGTGTAATTTTAGTAAGTATATCTGTTAAAATGAGATGGCAGTGTTATTTTCGCACCCTGCATATATATATATATATATATATATATATATATATATATATATATATATATATATACAATGAAAGTCACGGATAAATTGTCGCCACATTATATTTTCAATTTCGCACATGGCCGCTGTTTGTTGTTGATTTTCTTGACTGCACAGTATAATAGGGTCAGTTGGGCACCGTCTGTGAGAAAAAGAGCACTATGACGCAATTCACTCCGCCAGAAATTTGGAAATGGCATGCCTTACTGCTTAGAATTCGCGCCGGAAGTTCCAATACTAATATTTCAGAGTGTTTGGTTGTCAATCTGTGGACAGCGCAGATTTGTAATGAGTTAGATGAGTCTAATATAAATTATGAATGTCTTTGGAGTGCTCACTAGTGATGGTGTAGTTATATCTCCATTCATCTTACCTCAAGGCTTCAGACTCAACACGGAGGCCTACATCAAGTTCCTTGAGGAGGTAGTGCTGGCTTGGTTCAAATAATTGGCTGCTGGAAGACCCCGTTTTTGGCAACAGGACTCTGCACCATGTCACGCAAGTAAGAAACACAGTCATGGCTGTCAGGCAATTCCTGCAACCACATCACCCCTTACACCTGGCCGCCTAACTCCCAAAACTGCAACCCCCTTGATTATATGCATGGGGCGCAGTTGAGCGAGAGACCAACAAGTCTCCTTGTAACACCAAAGATGGACTGAGAGTAAGGATGATGGCAGCATTCGCCAACGTAAAAAAAGACGACCGCCCAGAAGTGTTGCAGGACAGTCCAAAGTCCTTTGGAAGCCGTGATTGAAGCCAATTGCGATTTTATTGAATAGATTTACTCTTTAGCATTTCGAGATTATTTTTGTGTAATTTTAGTAAGTATATCTGTTAAAATGAGATGGCAGTGTTATTTTCGCACCCTGCATATATATATATATATATATATATATATATATATATATATACAATGAAAGTCACGGATAAATTGTCGCCACATTATATTTTCAATTTTGCACATGGCCGCTGTTTGTTGTTGATTTTCTTGACTGCACAGTATAATAGGGTCAGTTGGGCACCGTCTGTGAGAAAAAGAGCACTATGACGCAATTCACTCCGCCAGAAATTTGGAAATGGCATGCCTTACTGCTTAGAATTCGCGCCGGAAGTTCCAATACTAATATTTCAGAGTGTTTGGTTGTCAATCTGTGGACAGCGCAGATTTGTAATGAGTTAGATGAGTCTAATATAAATTATGAATGTCTTTGGAGTGCTCACTAGTGATGGTGTAGTTATATCTCCATTCATCTTACCTCAAGGCTTCAGACTCAACACGGAGGCCTACATCAAGTTCCTTGAGGAGGTAGTGCTGGCTTGGTTCAAATAATTGGCTGCTGGAAGACCCCGTTTTTGGCAACAGGACTCTGCACCATGTCACGCAAGTAAGAAACACAGTCATGGCTGTCAGGCAATTCCTGCAACCACATCACCCCTTACACCTGGCCGCCTAACTCCCAAAACTGCAACCCCCTTGATTATATGCATGGGGCGCAGTTGAGCGAGAGACCAACAAGTCTCCTTGTAACACCAAAGATGGACTGAGAGTAAGGATGATGGCAGCATTCGCCAACGTAAAAAAAGACGACCGCCCAGAAGTGTTGCAGGACAGTCCAAAGTCCTTTGGAAGCCGTGATTGAAGCCAATTGAATAGATTTACTCTTTAGCATTTCGAGATTATTTTTGTGTAATTTTAGTAAGTATATCTGTTAAAATGAGATGGCAGTGTTATTTTCGCACCCTGCGTATATATATATATATATATATATATATATATATATATATATATATATATATATATATATATATATATATATATATATATATGCTTTGACTAATGCCGCCACGTCAGGTTTGGTGCTCTTGCGATATATTTTGAAGTTCTTGATAAAATGCAAAGAAGAATCTGCAATGATATTAGTCTTGACATGGAATCTCGGCTTCAGTTACTTTCCAGCCGCCACGATGCAGCTTCCATGTGTTTTTTCTATAAATACTTTTAGGGTAATTGTTCTGATGAACTTGCCTCAATGTCACCTAGACCTTACGAATTTAAGCTCAGTACCAGAATGGCGGCAAGGTTTCATCTCTTTACGTTTGAAATGACTAGGTGTATACAGTAAGTTCTATGCTAACAGTTTCTTCTATCGAACTTCTCGCTTGTAGAACTCTCTTCCGGATTCTTGCTTCCCAACCAACATTGATCATCAAAAATTTAAATGCAATGATAATCATTATCTACGGTCTTCTTTATTTATGTTTTTTCATTGTTGTAATGTTTTGTTCTCATATTTTTCTGGCACTTTCTAAACCCTTGCAAATTAATGGCTTTATTCTCTTGCTTGGGGTGAAATGATTGAAAAGAAAAACAGTTGTTATCACAGGAATATGGCTGTTATATGATTTCTACGCTGACATGATTTTACTTCAGAAATACATCGAAAATTAGGAGGAAACGTATTGTCAGTGATCAATACAAGCATTATTGTATTAGAGTTGTTACATGTCTATTTTAAGAACAATGTTGCTAATTTTAATCTAGAAATACATTGTTAATATTTTTCCATAAAAATGCATTGAAAAGGTAGAAAGAGTTCAAGAATGATGGTAAGCATTACTAACAAGCATAAAAGAAACAATTATAAGTACTGTGGTATATATTTCAGACTCGGAGTATTTTTACTAAGTTAAATTATGAAATGCAAAAACAAGCAACTGACAAAGTCAAATGTTCTTCAAGAGTAGAACCTGTTGAAAAGGCATTTTAATTTTTCTCTCACAACTTTATCCATTACCATAAAAAAATACTCAGTAGACTGTGTAAAACCATTGCCTACTCCTCACTCTTCTTCCTTCAGCTTTTACTTTTTATTGTCTAGATTAAATCAAACTATCTTTATATAAATTAAGATAATAGTCAATTACTTCCATTTTAGATCTCTATATAATTGTGAATGTTCTAAGTTTGGACAGACCGGTGATAGAATTCTGTTTATAATAGTTTATAAATTTAAAAAAAAATCTTTTATCAAATGCTTCCCCATCTCAAGAAATGTTATTGCCTGTTTTGAGCCCACATACTATATATATATATATATATATATATATATATATATATATATATATATATATATATATATATATATTGAAAAAAAAGTATTCACTTTGGTGTATGTACATTAAAACTTTGGATAATATCCTTTTCGTATAATGAGTTAAAGACATTGATTAAATCTGTCAAAATAATTCAATAAGAAACAAATAGGAAAGTCTTTATAAGTTTAACACGTTTCGATATTTATTTGTCTTCATCAGTAATTTTGAAAGTGAAATAAGAATATCATCAAAATGCTTTGTTATGAACATGTAACAATATTGCAATAGTTACATTCGTATTTTTTAAATTATTGTAAGATTACTCCATTTTTTTATGGCTTCAGTTTTAAATATCTGTATAATTTTGAATGCTCTAAGTATGAACTGATAGAATTCTGTTTATTTACAAGACTTATGTGATCACTATATGCTTCTGTTGCAAAGGCATTTTAATTTCTCTATCACAACTTTATCCATTACCATAAAAAATATATTGAGTAGACTGTGTAAAACCATTGCCTACTGCTCAACTTTTTTCCTTCACCTTTTACATTTTATTGTCTAGATTAAATCAAACTAACCTTGTGAGTTCTAATGAAATGCTTTAAAGATAAATTATGGTTGCGAGATTTACCAAAAATGAAATATTATTCCCTCAGTTCGGATTTAAATTCACATGGTTTCTAATTTGCACATTGACATAAAATAATGTTACTACAAAGGACAAACGTATACCGGCTGTTACAGGAAGATTGTTCAAATCGTGTTACGGCATAATCGTCCATCCCACAAAATGTTTAATATATAAAAAAACAATAAACTAATTGAGTTTGTTTTTCCCAAGTTTTCAGATAATACGTGTAGCCATCTTGAGACCATTTGTCGTAAGAATCACTGAAAATCCCTTTGAATTATTCATTAAAAAAAAAAGAAAAAAAAAGAGGTTAAAATCGTTTTGCGTCAGCCCCAGTGTCTTCTCAACTGAGCAATGATGAAAGAAAAAAGATCATTCAGACCTTAAGTAATGGTACGTAGATTGATACTCTGGCTTCTATCTTCAAAGTCCATTCAAGTAACCATAAAAAAAGGTGAAAGTTATTGTTTGACCACAATGACAACTATCAGATTAGTCTCAAAATATCCGATGATATACATTTATTTAGTTTTTTTTTTACTCATTTCAACCCAAGCAAGGCGATAATGTTACTAAGACGCAAGATGGTTACTGAGAATGCATGAAGATCATATCGCGGATTGACCAAAAACTTTTGAGTAAAATTAGGCAGACGGATTTCGTTGATGACCGTCGATCGTTGTGCTAGCATGAAGTGTTTGAGTGAGCTGGCGTTGATCAAAATGGTAATCACATCAGGTTAGACGCTCTCTCCCAGTAACTAATCTCCTGTCAGCATAGCTGCTGTATAAAGCAGATAAAATTGTATCTGATCAGGGATCTGAAACAAGGAGTGCCTTGGTTGCTCAAGCAGGCGGATGTTCTCGGAAACGTATAGTAACCACTACTATTTATGTAATCCATTCAGGGTACGCAGTGTAATCAAGAACACTTATCAGTTCATAAATAGAAAACGACCTTAGGTACTATTACGTCACATACCCTAAATTATATCATTCTAATTTCTCTTTCAGACATATCGACAACATTACACATTAACACAGGAAATGAAAAATGAGATTGTGCTCGTAGCATTAGCCGCTAACAAAATAGGCCTCTGGTAGCGAGTTTCTTGAAAGGTGACTGGAGCGATTGATAAGTTCACGGTATCTTTAAAGGTCCTGAGTAGTTAATCCACATCATTCTGTTATGCTTCTTCTCGCAGGGCTTCATGATCAATACCATTGTCTACATCGAGATGCTAAACCCGATCAATCAGTGGTCAGGACCTCACACATATTCAAACAGGTACGCACATAGTTCACATGTCGGGAGTTATAACATACCAGCTTTCAATCTGATACAAGAAATAAAACAACACGCTTTTTTCGTGGTACTATAGGAATTGATAGGTTTGAATAGGAGTAATTAGGTTCGCCTATCGGCCACTTCACATATCTTCCCCGTCTATTGGTGTATCCTTTGTTTCATGTTTAGGATTTGGCTTCCGGTTCGTTTAAAAGTCTTTTCATTCTCTTTCACTCCCAGTAGATCCCATTGCTTCATAGTAGCGTTATCATTTTACTAGGGTCATAATGATTAAAGTCAACCATAGCAAATCGAAGATTGTAATTTTTTTTTTTTTTTTTTTTTTTAAAGGGCATTCCTTTGTGCTAAATTTGAGGAAAGATCTGGTGACTTTTGGTGAGAAATTGTCATGCTCAGCTAAATGAAACTTTTGAAGCGGTCAAACTTCGTATGAAATTCAGAAATTTTCCAACAGGTCAATTTCTTCATCAATCATGATCCCCAGCGATTGTTGAGTGCCATGGCCGAGTAAATCATTGTAACAGAACCCTTATCAAATGTGCGGGGTGTAAGATCATCAGATGAGATTATGTGATGATGATAGGGAAGTATAAATCCGACAAGAACTTGTCGTTTTTTGACGTTAAAAAATACGTCAAAAAACGACATTATTACGTCATTATTTTGCACCAACCTAATATTTGAACATGCGCAAACACTACGAGAAGGTTGGCATGCTATAGTTTTATTTCGAGAAAAAAAAAATTTCGGTCAGGATCAGAAGTCGAAAAAAGAAACCGATATGTGATTTTGCAAGAATTACATGGAAGTGTCAACTAAGTAAATAGCGAGATGGTTCCGCCGTTTTTTTTAGCTACGCGGTAGATGTCATGTCGTCCCACAACTTCGTATGGGGCAATAGTGTCAATGCTAACATCAAGATTCTAGATGCGGTGCGAGAAGCGTTCGGTCGAGATCTTGACCTAGAGGAGGCCGTACGTATAACATCTGGACTATACAAGTCTCCTATTTGTCCCAGAAGTGGCTAGTCGAAAATTCTCACGATTATATCAACTCTTACACCGACTCTGTTTGCTCACACAATTTGTATTGTATAGACTGCTATGTCTGGTGTGTTTTACACAGGCTGGCTGATATTAAAAAGAATTCGTTGAAGATCGCCATCGTGGACGTAATGGTAAAAATAAATGAAAATTATTCCATCTGGTCTTGCAGTTGTTCTGTCTTCAGGCAGACGATGGCTTTATTAACCCTTCTTTAAATAGAACTTTGATCTTTTTTTCTGATGTATATCTTAATGTTTCTACGATAATTTCTTCGCAACCTGTATATATCTGTGCTAACAGTTAATACCATTCGGGTCATTAGACGTAGTCTTAAGGAACTATGGATACGGTGCCAGATAATGTACGAAATGATTGTATATTTATTTTTATTAACCCATACTTTTCCTTATGTCAATTTAAACTGGCGCCTTTATTATCCCGTCTTGGGTATGACAAAAAACTACATCCGCGTCCAACAGCAAGGCCTCTGATCAGGAGGTTTTAAGGAGCGTGGAACCACCTCTCAATTGCTGGTGTTCCCAGGTCTACCCTGACCCAGGGTGGTAGCACCTGTTAGGGTCTCAGCTATGGACAAATAGTTAAACTGGGGTCAAAACACTATGAAAGTGTAAAAATATGTTTTAATACCAGAAATACTTTGTAAAAAAAATATTACTAGCAATATATTTTTGAAAAACAAATATTACCAGTAATAATTTTTTTGAAAAAAAAAAAAAAATTACCAGCGAAGAAAAATTCTTATAGAGATTTGAAAGAAAATATATTACAAGAAATAGATTTTTTGAAAAAAAAAATTACCAACAATGAAAATTTTGTCGGCATTAAATAACCCATTTTATGCCGTAAACCAAACCAAACCATCTTTTATTATAATATATATAAACTGCAAATTCAGAAAGTGAACACATGATATGTAGGACATTTTCCAATCTCTACATCTACAATCAAGATAATACGAACTTTAAGGATAATGTTAATAATATATGCAAAAAAGGCGCCTGTTAAACGGATGCCAGGAGGATACGTTTCAATGTTTAATAAAGTAAAAACGCCGTCAGCATAGAGATGTAATGCAATCGTAAAAAGAAACAAAATGGACGCGATATATAAAGAAATCACTAAATGTATGAAACAAATGAAAGATTAACTCAATAAAAAATGAATTAAGATTTTGATATTTTTTGTGGAGGACGTCAAACTGATTGGATGTTTATCTTCGAGAATTCGAGAAACGTAGAGAAAACTAGAGAACAAAAAAGAAAGAATTTCTATAACTTGATTAATATAAACAAATCATTATGTTTTTTTTTGTTTTTGTTTATTTTCCTATAGCGTCAGTGCTGATGGCTTTTGATATAGGGGGAGCCAAATTTGCTTAATAGAAGAGCAGCATACGATAAACAACAAATCTTGAGGGAAAGGTAATATTAATAACTAGAGTGACCATTTACTTTTAAGGAAACAATCGTCCTTCAATGATATTTAGTAAAATTGATAATAACTTTTTAATTAATTTTTCAGGAAATCAGAGACTACGATAGTAAACATCATGTCCGATAGCACACGCCTTCTCTCTCACACAAACATATATATATATATATTTTAGTACATTTTTATGTTTATACATTCTTTTTATAAATACAAATATTTAAGTAAATGCTCTGTTTATAATAAACAGTATTAAACAACATTTACCGGCCTGAATGTCTGAGAAATTTTTACAGAAAATAACCGTCCTCCGACAGAATTCGAACCTATATCCTATACGGAACCGTCACTTAGCTTAACGTGCCTTTACCGATTTGGCCACGAAAGAGCGTTCGGTTAGCCAGGTTGAATTTACTGTATCTAAACTTCAATCTTGCATGAATCTCTCACGCGCATTCATATGTATATATATATATGTGGGAAGGTAATGGGATGCAGAGATTTTGGGTTCATTTTGGTATGCTTTTTTATTACTAATGTTCACCCAATACAAGGCTCAAGAGCCACTTAAGGTAGAGGCTTGCTGCGTGATGTTCTATTAGCGCAGTAGAAATCAAGGTGTGAATTTGATGAAGTTATGTAGGAAAGATAAGGGTTAACCCCGCATTTGAAGAGGACAAGAGCGTAATGATACCAGGAGATTTGCAATAATACTATCAAATTTGTTGTAATAAAAAAAAGACCAGACGTCACCTTTCGGTTGACTCTTGTTCCACGATAGATAAGGATTGATGGAGACTATATTGAGATCAAGATTTAGAGTGGAAAAATATTTGTTTATTTTGGTATGTTTTGTGTGCTTCAGCTATTATGTCTGTCGTAATTAAAGCACAAGCAATAAGTCTTTGTCAGATTCCCGTAGTTCCACGAACCGGATATTAAATATCAACGAGCCGTATTTGCTATGCAGGCCATGATTTGACCTCATTTGATTTAATCTACCCTGCTTGAATTTTAAAGTGGTAATTCTGTCAGTATATAATACGCAGCTCTTTCGGTATTTCCTTATCTATACATCTCAGGTGACCCTAGCTCTATCCTATAGGTGAGATACTGCCTGGAGAAAAGTGCTGCTCGAGCTGACCAGGCTAAAAATGAATGTTCAATGGGAAACAAGGTTTTGCCAGTCCTCCTGTCTCGTCTTTAGCCGTCAATGCGTCGTTCAAATTAGCTGTACCAATTCATATTCAAATCAGTGTTTAAAGAAATTCATTATGATTCGCTGATGGATGGCACCAATCTTAATGCTCTCTACCTTCGTCTGGTGCGGTTACACACACACACACACACACACACACACACACACACACACATATATATATATATATATATATATATATATATATGTGTGTGTGTGTGTGTACTTGTGTGTGTGAAGATATATAGTCTTAAGGTGTGCTATATTTATGGGATAAAGTGCTCAATATCAGAGATAGAGCGTGTGTAAATATAAAAGTGAACGTAGAAGTCAACACTTAGAGGCGATAGTCTGTTTCATGCTAGATGCAATCGTCAGACACGACGATTGCATCTAGCATGAAACAGCCTGTCACCTCTAAGTGTGGACTTCTATGTTCACTGTTATATATATATATATATATATATATATATATATATATATATATATATATATATATATGCATGTATATATTACACAACAAAATCCCAAAATACCTCATACCTCATACCTCATATGGGGTGGGGGTATAGATCTATTTCAACCAACGAGAAGTACATTAATTTTATTTAACCCCGGTGTATAGACTGTGTTCGTGTCGGAATTAGAAATTTAAAATTTAACTTTGACAGCAATCGAAAAATTGATGCAGAATTTATCCATTTCGATGTTTCAGCCAGACGAAATGCCTGAGTCGGTGGTGAGGGGAGGTTAGTCATTAGCCTTAAAGCGAGCAGGTTTTATAAAGTTAAACCTGGATATCAACCTTATGATATTAAATTGGGTTTATGTGAAGAATGGGGTGTTAAATCAAAGCTAAAACAGGGAGAAAAAGCGAGTTTTATATATATATTCTTTAAGTTATATAATTTAAAAAAATTATATAAAATATTTAGGTTCCTACTTAAAAAAAATAACAGATTATTCTTAAAAATGAGATATTAAATTGAAGTAACAATATGATTAAAAGAAATTATATTTAAGACTAAAAAAATTAATATATATATATATATATATATATATATATATATATATATATATATATATATATATATATATATATATATATATATATATATATATATATAAGAACAGTAAGATATATAATCCGGTATTCATATTGATATATATACATACATACATACATATATATATATATATATATATATATATATATATATATATATATATATATATATATAAGAACAAGATATGCAATAAAATTAGATTATTATCGTTATTTATAAGTAATTCTTTTTCCATCGATTTTTGTTTCTTTCCTTTTCTTTTCGTGTTTCTTTATCTTTTTTTCTTTATTTTATTTTTTTACTCCTTTATTTTTAACTTTTATTCTCGAATTTCGTCAATCCATTATAATTTCACCTTTATAATATACACACACACATATATATATCTATATATATATATATATATATATATATATATATATATATATATATATGTGTGTGTCTGGTGGGGTGACTGGTAATAATGGCACGGTAAAAATGACTTGACCACCAAATAAGATTCTAGTTATTAAATCCTGTCTATAAGTTTGATAAAAAACGATGTGCTCATGCTTAAACATATTTTATTTTATTATAATCGTTTTTGATAAATTTTAAAAGTCTAAATTTATATTAACAGGTGAAGTTAAGGCAGTTCTGCTTCTTTGCTAATATTGATAAATAAAAGATAAATAATATTATATATATATATATATATATATATATATATATATATATATATATATATATATATATATATATATATATATATATATGTAAAAGCAACAACAATCAGGTTTGGAATCAAAGAATAGTTTGAGGACAATATGTTTGAAAAGACCGAAAAATACAAATGTTTTTATTATAAATTAAATTAAAGAAATGTAAAAAACAGTAGAATCGAGTAAAAATTGAGTAAGATTCATGTAATATTTTCTTTCCGGCCATAAAATAATATGTTGCAAAAATAAATGAATAATAATGTGAAAAAGAGATGGAAATATATATATATATATATATATATATATATATATATATATATATATATATATATATATATATATATATATATTTTCACCTTATTTATTTAAGCATTTGTATTCATTCTATCATCACGTCGCATACTTTTCCTGATAAAACAAAATTAAATTAAAAAAAGCAAAAAAGCAACCTGTAATGGGAGATTCAACAAGTTAGCACCTATATATCAAAGTTGAAATCTAAGTTCAACTGAACCAATCTGAACTCTTGCATCAACTTCTATCGAATGTTGCTACATTGTATATAACAATTCACACGCTCAGCCAGAGGCTATCGGTTAAAGGTTAAAAGAACCAAAGCTGATTGGTTCTTTGTCCAGAGCTCTGTTAGCAATAATAATAATCTGTGCAGTTGCTTTAGGCGAAAACGATTCAACGAATAAAATTAAATGTGGCTTTAAGATTGTTTAATTCATTCATTTTATTTATTTGCATTCTTTCTTTCTTTTAATCTTTGCTTTTTCTTATTCTCTTTCTTTTTCTTTTCTTGTATTTCGTAAATTCGTTCATTGTTTACTTTAAAATGCATTTTCTTTCTTTCTTTCTTTCTTGTTTATCTCCTTTGAATCGTATATTTATTTCTTTTTTAATGGTATTTCTTTACTTGTCCTTTCTTTACTTGTCTTTTCTTTACTTTCTTTCTTTCTTTCTCTCTTTCTTTCTTTCTTTCTTTCTTTCTTTTTTCTTTCGTTCTTTCTTTCTTTCTTTCTTTCTTTTACGTTTCCTTTCGAAAATTTATTCTTTCTTACTTTGTTTATTTGTTTCTTACTTTCTTCTAGATTTGCACTCTTATTATTTTTATATTTTCTTTCTTTCTTTCTTTCTTTCTTTCTTTCTTTCTTTCTTTCTCCATCACTTACTTACTTTCATTTTTGTTTATTTTCTTCTTTTTTCTTACTGTCTATTCTTTCTTTCTTTCTTTCTTTCTTTCTTTCTTTTTTTTTCACTAATTATTCCATACACATTTAGACGTTTATTATTTTCTTTCTTTCCTTCTTATTTACTTTCTTCCACTTTCGAAATCTTATTTCCTTCCTTCCTTCCTTCCTTCCTTCCTTCCTTCCTTCCTTCCTTCCTCTTCACAATTATTTATTCTTTTATTTCAGTCTTTCTTGATTTATAATTTATATCTTTTCCCAGATCTTCACATTATGCTAGAAATGCCTTGTGGTAAAGGCACCAATAAACACATTTTAAAAGGTATTTCTTTTATGTTTAGGCAGTTCGCGTTTCTTAAAAATAAACAAGACAGGAACAAAAAGGGAATAAAGATTCCACGGATAAAGTGTTCACCGACGTATTGCTCTACGCTTTATTCGAATTGCACCATGATTATCAAAACTAAATAGCAAATTATTTTAACTTCGATCGACTTCTATACACATCGCTACAACTAACGTTCAAAAAGCACGATGAGAGTCTTTTGTGTGGGAAATGGACGACGCTATGGACGGTGTTTTATAAGCCGTGGCGTTGGTGGGTTTACTTAAGTTGTAACCAAACGGTTTCCTGAAGTGTACATATATCGACAAAGGCTTGAAGCACAGCTGTCCAGGTACGTGTCTTTCTCTTCGAATAAATATTCTTCCGTAGCAAAACTACAGAATTGTAACAGTGGCGGCGGGTGAAGTATTTAAAAATATCGGACCTTAAAAAAGGATTTGAGAATTAACACACCCCTTGCAGATCATGTTGGATAAAATGGCTGAACCAACAGCAATTTTATTTACATCGGATGATTTGAATTCCATTACAAAAATCTAACAACACAGGAATAACATTTGAATTATACTTTCAACGCCACGAAGAAATATTTAATAGCATTTCTGTTAACAGTCCAGTTGAGAAAAAATTATTTTGTTTCTTTTAGAGAAAAGGGTATTTTTCAAAGGAAAGGATCTGCCAAACAACGAATGATAGCTGCCAAAAGCAAGCAAATATAAAATTTTTAATACTTTGGAAGTGCTTAAATATAGGAGAAAGAATGTGACACCAACATTCGAATGTGCATTGGAATAGTGACCGATGCCTTCCAAAAGTTAAGCAAAGTAGTAAGAAACAGGGAATAATCGTTAGAAACAAAGAAGAGAGTATAGAACTGTTATGTAATATTGATTCTCTGATGTGGCAGTGAATGCTGAACAATCTCATCAAAAATAGAAAAGAGGCTTGAGGGATGAGAAATGCGGTTCGACAGAAGAATGCGGAGAATAACTTGGACTTAGGATTTGAGCAATGAGGAAGTTGTAAGGAAAACGGGAAAAAAGACTCTTATACTTATAGGATACGGTTGAAAAATCTAGGACACAAAATAATGAAAGCCAGCTTTCACACCAACAAGAACTATTGAAGGCAAAGTGGACATATGAGGAAAAACGAGTCTATCTAGCAAACAAGCTTGCATAAATGGATAGAAAAAACAGGATGTGGCAGAGATGGTGAAAACATCAACTTTACTCAAAGCTAAAAAAAAGTTGTTAAAATTCATGGTCGTCCACGTCTTGAAAGGGCGCGTCGTATAGAAGAAGAAGAAGAAGAAGAAGAAGAAGAAGAAGAAGAAGAAGAAGAAGAAGAAGAAAATGATGATGATGATGGTGATGATGAATCTATCACTTTAAACAGATTAATGCTTAAAGAAAGAAACAATTCTATTGAAAAGTTACATTGCATCGTGTTGCGTAACGGTTATCAGCACAAATAATAAAGAAATATGAGTTAAAGAAAGGGTATTGCCCTTAAGAAATGACATAATAATTCATCTTTTATTTAAATATCAATGAAGATTTAATGCTTTTTTAGAATATAAACAAAGACTGGTCATATTGGTTATTTATTTATGCAAATGAATATCTGCTATTGTCTATAGAAATTACCTCAGCTAAGTATCTTTTATACTCGTATATAAACCTCCTTCATGTGTAATACAACTCCTGATATTTTTGGTGAAAAAAAAAACAATTCGTGTATAATGTGATCCCAGTTTCTGAGCCATACTAATAAGCCTACCGTAGTCAAATATTTCAGTACTGGGTATCATCCTAGACATATTTTATAGCAAATAAATGATCTTCCATCTTTTTTGTACAAAAAAAGATAGCCAAAGGTACCGTGAGAATGTAAGCATATCAGGTAAGTTACGTTCACAAACAATTGAATGAATTTTAACATCCACCGAAAAAATCTAAACCTAAAAACTCGTACTATACGCGGGTATACGCGGTAATCCTTGCAGCTTTATTTACTATACGCGAGTATACGCGGTAATCCCTGCAGCTTTATTTACTGTTCGCGAGTATACGCAGTACTCCTTGCAGCTTTATGTACTATACGCGACTATACGCAGTACTCCTTGCAGCTTTATATACTATACGCGGTACTCTTTGCAGCTTTATTTACTATATACCAGTATTCGTGGTACTCCTTGCAGCTTTATGTACTATACGCGAGTATACCCGGTAATCCCTGCAGCTTTATTTACTATTCGCAAGTATACGCAGTACTCCTTGCAGTTTTATTTACTTTACGCGAGTATGCGCAGTACTCCTTGCAGCTTTATGTAGTATACGCGACTATACGCGGTACTCCTTGCAGCTTTATTTACTATACGCGACTATGCGCGGTACCACTTGCATCTTTATTTACGATAAAAAAACAAATACTAAACAAACAAAAATATGAATCTATGGTGTGACGCTCTAATTGGGGCTTTCACATAGAAGAGCCTGATTCTATCTCCTTCTGAAGTGTTCCGTGCTTTAAAACCATTAATAAAGTCTATGGAATGGCGTCTTCAAAGCGGCCAACCGTTTGGCCGAAAGAGAATCAGGTAAAAGATAAATAGATTAAGACATTTGCTAACAAACCAGACATATCTGTCTCTGTTTCTGAAATTAGGTATTACCATTATTTACACAGTTTACATTTTTCGGACCGCCGTCCTCATCTTTGTTGTCATATTTACAGCCTTTCGGGCGCTGTATGCACCGGCCTTTTTCAGGTGATTGGAATTTCGAAAGCGTTTGTTGAATCCAGTGACTTGAACCAAAGAGTTGTGAGTTCAGTATCTGGCTACAGCTGAGGTGAACAAAAACTTGGAGAGTTAAGTTAAAGGCAGATAACTGATACTGAGACATCTGGAAGTGGCATGGCATGTGGAAATAGAAGAATCTACGCCGGTCGTCGAGATAAAGGGTTTAGTTCGAAATTCCAATAAACTGAAGGAGGCCGGAGCGTACGTAAACGTCGTGAATATGTTAACAAAGCTGAGGACAACAGTCAGAATAATGTAAATAGTGTAAATACAAACCAGACATTAAAGATTTCCGGTTGCGTACCTATTTTAGCGGTTTGGTTTGGTTTGAGAATAGATATGAACCGCGCCTAGAGGTGTTCAGAATGACCTTCGAAGGCCGTTCTTTATCGGATGAAGATAGATCAACGAGGTAATTCCTATATCGCCCGTTGGAGTTACCAGCGGCGCGCCGTAAAGCTGAGATGGGTAGAGGGGTGGTAGGAGAATCTGTGTTCTCGCCGATTAAAGAAAAAAAAAAAACATGATTTGTAATTCTCAATTGTCACAAGTGACAGAAGTTGCTCTCAACTGTTAGTGACCAACTTACCCACTCACCCAGACCGTGGAGCCCTAAAAGAAAACGAAATATATTAGAGATACGCTTCGAGTTTTCATTTCTAACCTTGGCAGTTAATTTCACTTTTTGTTTCCTTGTCAGCAGGCAAAGCGGCTTTTCCAGTTTTTTTTTTGAACGAGGGTAGAGACTCAACATTTCATTGTTTTTTCATTATTCCTCTTTCTTTCTTTCTTTCTTTCTTTCTTTCTTTCTCTTTATTCCTCTTGCTTTCTTTCGCTTTAAATGTTTCCTTTCTTTCTCCTTCATTGTTTCCTTCTTTTTTTATTTCCTCCTCTTTCTTTCTTTCTTTTTTCCTCCGTCTATCTTTCTTTCTCTTTCGTTCTTTCTTTCTCGTTCTTGGTTTATTATTATTTTTCTTTCTTACACTTTCTTTTTCATTCTTCCCCTTTTTTCTTTGTTTCTTTCTTGCTTTCTTTTTCTTTATTCCTATTTCTTTCTTTTATTTTAAATGTTTTCTTTCTTTTTGTCTCCCTCTTTCTTTCTTTCCTTCTTTCTTTCTTTCTTTCTTTCCTTCCTTTTCTTTCTATATTTCTTCCTCTTTCTTTTTCCTCCTTTCTTTCTTTCTTTCTTTCTTTCTTTCTTAAAACGTTTTCCTTCTTTCTATTTCTAAATAGTTTTTGTTTTCTCCTTATATTTTATTTTCTTCGGTCTAAAGGTGTTTTCGTTTCGTTTTATAGTTTTTCTTTTTTACTTGTTTTACATTTTATTTTTTCTTTCTTTATGTTCACTCTTTTTATTATTATTCTTTCTTCACGTTTCCTTTCTTTCACTTTCTTTCTTCCTTTTCTTTATTTCCAAATTCTTTTCCCTTGTCTCCTTCTCCACTACTATATCTATCTATCTATCTATCTATCTATCTATCTATCTATCTATCTATCTCCCTGTTTTAGAACGATTCTCTGTTGCTTTACGTGGGGCTTCACCTCGGCCATGTTTTAAATTTTGTATCGCACGAATCTGTATGTTTGCCCAGTGCATATTACAAACAGTTTAGCAACTAATAAAATTCCTAACCTGTCCTCACCGTCTCAGCCGACAGTAAACTATTTTGTTACCTGGTGAGATGAAAGCGGCAAAAATATAATTGTTTATGGACAGAGCCAACCGGCCAGATGTTGAGACGTTGGTACGAGAGGCAAAGTATAGAAATATGAGAGCTTAAATAAACTTTTTGCGTTGGCTGATTGCAAAGCAATGAATTGAGATTGACGTAAATACACGTCTGAGACCTCTTTATTATTTCTTTTAAAATCCATCACTCTCTCTACGAGAGTTTTTCTTTGCCTGTCCTCTTTTTCTCTTTTCTTTCTTTGTCCTATTTCTCATTATATTGTTCTATCATTCTCTCTATATGTACTTTCTTTTATCTTTCTTCTCTCTTTCTCACTTTCTCTGTCCTCTCTCTTGCTTATTTCTTTCATCACTTTCTCTCTTTTCTTTTATTTTCTTTCTCCTCTCATTCTCCCACTCTGTGCTCTTTCTCTCTTCTCACTGCTTTTTTTTCTTTCTCCCTCTAGCTGTCCTCATTTTAGCTCATTATTTTTCTCTTTTTCCATGTCTGTCCTCTTTCTCGCTTCTCTCTTGCTCTGCCTCCTTTTCTCCTGTGTTCTCTTTCTCAGTTCTCTTTCTCTATTCACTATTTTCTCTTCTTTCCCCCTCTCTCTTTTTCCTTTTTCTTTCTTTCTTTCTTTCTTTCTTTCTTTCTTTCTTTCTTTCTTTCTTTCATTGCACTATCCTCTTTTTCTCTTTTCTTTCCTTTCTTTGTCCTCCTCCTCTCCACATTGTTCTATCATTCTCTCTCTTTCTCTGTGCACTCTCTTTTAACTTTCTTCCCTCTTTTTCGCTCCGTCTTGCTCAGCTCCTCCATATCTCCTTATCTCGCTTTTTCTTTTCTCATTCTCTCACTCTGTCCTCTTTTCTGACTGTTTTTTATTCGCGCCTTTTTTCTCTGTCTGTCCTCATTCTCACTTATTTCTTCTCTATTTCTCCATGTGTGCCCGTTTCTCGCCCCGCTCTCTGTTTGCTCCTTTTGTCTCCTGTTTTCTCCTTTTTTTCTCTTTACTTTATTTTCTCTTTCTCTGTCCTCCTTTTCCCCACTCTCTCTGTCCCATTTATCTATCCACTTTTTCTTTCTTTCTTTCTTTCTTTCTTTCTTTCTTTCTTTCTTTCTTTCTTTCTTTCTTTCTTTGCCCTATTTCTCTCTCTCTTATTTGTTCTCTCTTGCCTATTTCATTTTTCTTCTCCCTACCTGTTAACTATTTTTCTCTCTTTCTCTGTTTTACTCCTTTCCTATCACATTCCATCTTTCTCTTTTTTATTATCTATTTCTGTCTATAAATCTCTTCTACTCGCTGATTTCTTCAGAAATTTTTTTTTTTTTTATATTAACTAATGAAAGTATCAAGTTCATGTAGAAATTCCCAGAATGATCTTTCGGACACTATAATATTATGAGTGTCGTTAAAGTTTACTCAGCTTTTTATTGCTTGTGTAAAAAATGCAATAGCATAGGAAATGGCTTCTACATAAACAACTTCTTCTTCTTCTTCTTCTTCTTCTTCTTCTTCTTCTTCTTCTTCTTCTTCGTGCCGTGTCCCTTCAGAGCGCCAGCGATCATTACTCTCCACAATATCCTGTACTTTACAACTCTCAATATATTTTGTCTTTTTGTCATCTCTCCTAAAATCTGTTCTATCAACCATCTAAAAAAAAGCTTGTGAGGTCGGTTATTGGTTGCTTTCCTCTGCACCTCTTGTCTTCAATATATCCTGTGAGTGTCAAATTTTCCAAACCTTCTTTTCTCATTATATGCCCTAGAAATTTCAACTGTCTCTTTCTAATATTAAGCATAAGTACCCTTTTCGTTTACATTTTCTCTAAAACTTCATCGTTGCTCACATGTTTAATATTCTCAGCATCCTTTTGTAACGACATTTCTATCGCTTCATGTTTCTTTTTCATGTCTAAGGAGATTGTCCAGAATTCATTGCTATAGAGTAGGACTTTTTATTGCATGACAGTTCAGTACTCTTCTTTGTTTCTAACGAATTTTTTCTGTTTTTTAATACGTTGCTTAGCTTTTGGAAAGCATCTTCTGTTATCTCAATGCAACTACGAATTTCGGTGTCGCACTTTTCGTTCTCCGTTAAAGCACTTCCCAGATTTTTTTTATTCATTTTACTCCAAGTAAGGCGGGGATGTCACTAGTACACAGGGGATTACAGAGAGAGAAGATGAGTGAAAAGACTGGGCATTGTGAGGAGCAAGAAAAGGATAAAAGGTGAACTGGGTTCAATAAGATAGAAAATTGACGTTACATTTAAATTGACGTTACATTTAAATTGACGTTACATTTAAATTTTTGAAGATTTTAGTTAACAGGGAAGCAAGAAAACGGAAGGCTGTTCCACAGGCGGAAAGTGCGAGAAAATAAATTGTTGGAGTAGAAGTGGCGGTTACACTTATTGTTGTGGTGTCCTCTCTCTAAAGAATCTATGATGGACTCTTCCGCCTACTATAAGATAAGTACGCTTTGCCGCAGGGCAAAGTTTCGTCCGGGAAGGTAGACAGGCCCTGAACCCGTTTATGCGACTTCTAAGGGAATATTTTTGGTCGAGCCTACGGGCTCGGAGAACCCACTGCAAACTCGGCCTTGTTATACATACATCCCTCGTGGGGGGTGGGCTGTTAAATATAACAGTCAAACAGTTCTGTTCGCACTGTACTGGTCAAACTGGGTAGAGAAGATCCCCAGGCGAGTCTATGTCGAAGGTAGGGGTCTCGTCTCGGGAAAGAGCTACCCAACCCAGTTTTATATGGGGTCTATGGGGAATTTTGGCTGACCCTACGGGCTCCAACTGCCCCACATTAAACTCGTCCTTGTGACACATCCTACCTCGTCGGGAGGCTGGTAAATATAACAGTCGAATAGATCTGTTCTAGCTGTACTGGTCAAACTCTTTGCTTCCGGGCAGAGAGGATCCCCAGACGAGGCTATGCCGAAGGGAAGAGTCTCGTCTCAGGAAACAGCTATGCGACCCCGTTTTATACGGGGTCTATAGGGAATTTTTGGCCGAGCCTATGGGCTCGGATTGCGCCACATTAAACTCAGCCTTGTGCCACATACTACCCCGTGGGAAGTCTGGTAAATATAACAGTCGAACAGATTGAACGCTGGGTCATCCGACACCCACTCACTTGTGTGATACTTTTTCTGTTGTACTTATTGTTTAATATATGATATATCTGCAAGACTTGTTTTGTTATTTCTTATTCACAACACTTATCTAATTCTGCAGTAAAAGGGTAAGACCTAGATGCCAATCTAGTAGCACGCTTAAACACATGTAGTCCGGGCACTAGGGGGAAAAAAACATCGTCAGAGTAGTTTCCATAAAAATATTTGGAGAAAAGACAGAGAGAAGTTGATTTTGGTATCTACAATTTGTAATTTGCATGTTGGGCTTTTCTTTTTGCTGACATCTTCTTGCAATTAATGTCTAGTCGTTTCTTCTCGAGTAAAAGGAATATCTGTCAAATCTTTTATACAGTTGTCTTTCCCTTTTTGATTGGCGCATAAAATATAATAATAAAAAAACACAGAAAATGACGACAAAAAATGAATTCAATAAGAACAATTCAAACAATTTAGTGCTGAATTTTTTCTTTCTCCACAGTGAAGTTTTTTTTTATTCTGATAACATCTTTCTCTAATTTGTAAATGCGAGGTGGCCAGCAAATCATGAAGTTGACGTTGAATATAATTCTGTATGCAGTTGACTTTTCATATGTTTTTCGCACTCTTTGCGTGTCTCAGTTTTTTGTTCAGGCGATCAAACAAGTTAGAAATATGAATAAAAGAAACTTGCGGTAAGAATCAAAACCGGAATTGTTCTTTTATTAAAAATTTAACTATAAAACTTGAATCACTAAATATGGATGCTATAAATTTATTTGAAAAGACGATTTTGTTAAAATCTGCAAAGAATCTTTTGGCACGGTCATTTATTGAAAAAAGAGAAAGAAAATAGTTACAAAATTGATATCATTTCTTTATTTGTTTTTGTATTAGTCATTCTTAACTCGTTCGTTCCGCTTTTTTTATTTTAGAAGAAGAAGAAGAAGAAGAAGAAGAAGAAGAAGAAGGAGGAGGAGAGGAATGCGGAGAAGAAGAAGAAGGAGGAGGAGGAGGAGAGGAATGCGGAGAAGAAGAAGAAGGAGGAGGAGGAAGAAGAGAAGAAGAAGAAGGAGGAGGAGGAGAAGAAGAAGAAGAAGAAGAAGAAGAAGAAGAAGAAGTTGTTTATACTTAAGAAAATTTAAATTGGAAGAATATTGTATCAAATGCTCCTCTCATTAAATGTAAAACTATCTAAAAGTTTCGATAAAACGGCAGCAGAAAAAAGAGATGAAAGAGAAAAAAGATGAAAGAAACAAAAAAAATGAACGAAAGAAGAAATAAAAAAAAAAATCAAAAATCAAACGCAACTAAAAACAATGTTTCATCTCGGAAATTCAGACTACTTACCATCTTATTATCTATCGTAAGTGAATGGCACGATATTCTGTAGATGTTTTCCAGTTATAGTATATTTTTTAGAGGGGCGGCAAATTCTACGACCGCTCAGGACGGCATAAGCTTAAGGTACGCTTCTGGCTACAGATTATTATGTTTAAAATACCGCGACATTTTTATGGACTGAGGCCAACGAATAGTATTAATATCTTCATATTAACACTTCTGAAAGGTAAAAGGAAAGAGCAACAAAATGAAAGAAAAGAAAAGAAAAAAACAAACAAACAAATAAACAATGAAGTGGGAAAGTGAATATATTTGAAATAAAACAAATACTAAAGAGAAAGGAGACGAATTAATGAAAAAGTAAAAGAAGAGCCTTGTGAATAATAAAAATAAGTCTAAAAGCGGAAGTAATAAATAAGGCAAGGTGAAAAACATAAGAAAAGAAAAATAAAGCTCTAATGAAAAAGGAAAAAAAATAAGAAATAAAAAAATAATCTTAACAGAAAGGATGGAAGGAAACAAACACAAATACAAACAATCAAACAACGATAGAAAAAAAAGAAAACGGTTAAGCCAAGGGATACATAGCAACGGAGGTAAGTAGTGTTATAACCTCAGTAAAAACGCTAGGATATCTGAATTCAGATTTTGAGTATGCCAAATATATGACTGTGACCTTAAAAGTATCTCCCTTACGTTCAGATATTTATCCAAACATTAAAACAATAAATAAATAAAAATGTCTGGGGAGAATTCGGATGAACATAAATGAAGGTTTTACTTTATCGAAAGAGAACGCCTTTGTCCCTACAGGACACTGGCGATCATAGCCCTTCACAATTTCCTAACCTTTGTAACTCTTAGTAAATGTCTTTCTGTAATCTCTCCTAAATCGAGGCCAAGGGATACATAGCAACGGAGGTAAGTCGTGTTATAATCTCAGTGAAAACTCTAGGATATCTGAATTCTCATTTTCTGAAATTTTGAGTATGCTAAATATATGAGTGTGACCTTAAAAGTATCTCCCTTACGTTCAGATATTTATCCAAACATTAAAACAATAAGTAAATAAATTATATGTTTTGGGTGAAGTCGGATGGACATAAATGAAGGTTTTACTTTATAGAAAAAGAACCTCTCTGTCCCTTCAGAACGCTGTAGCCCTCTACAATTTCCTAACCTTTGTAACTCTTACTAAATGTTGTCTTTTTCTTATCTCTCCTAAATCATGTTCTACCATATATTTAATGGGCTAAGTAGAAAGTAGTGTGATCGCGATTTTGATTCAATCTTTTATTACTATAAGAACCGCTATTCTCTACTCTATTCACTATACTATTTCTCTATTCGGATCACTAGACGGCTTACTATTCGAGCGAGTATTATCGAGCAAGTGCGAGGGTTACTCGAAGGCGTCTGACACCAGTATTGTTCAACGGCGTTACTATAGTTGTATCTGCGATTACAAAGTCTCTACTACAACGAGCATTACGAAAGTGACAACGAGTATTCGTTGACATTAAAAAAGTGTCAACGGCTGTTCGTTGACCTCACAAAACAGTCCTTCTAACGATATATGGGAGGCACAACACAATCTTTCGAAATCCGACTCTTTTCGTTTAACCTTGTTCAATATTTAATTAATCGGGTGACTATCACTTATACACAGTGACTTAATTACCCTTTATCAATAAATAGCTACGTATTAACTGCCAGCGTTAACAGTGGGGTGGAAAATGCAACACAGAAATCCGAAAACCCATTGGGAGAATGAAAGATGCTTTCCAAAAGGTAAGCAAAATATTAAGAAACAGACAAATTTCGTTAGAAACAAAGAAAACAGTACTGGCCTGTTATTATCGGTCTTCCTTTATGATAATGAATGTTGGTCAATATCCTCAGAGACGAAGAAGAGTCTTGAAGCAACAGAAATTCGCCTTCTACAGAAGCATACTGAGAATAACATGGATGAAGATGTGAGCAATGACGAGATTTTAGAGAAAATTGAAACAAAAAAGGTTAAATTATAGTTATCAGGAAGAGACAGTTGAAATTTCTCGGGCACATAATGAGGAAAGAGAGCTTGGAAAATGTGATACTCACAGGACTGAGTGAAGGCAAGAGGGATAGAAAAACAAAACAAAACAACGCATGACTTACCTAGTTAGCTTGAGTAAATGGATGGCGAAACCAGGTTTAGAAGAAAAACAAAATGATAAAATACGACATACATAACAAGAATGTGTAAATGAATGGTAGAGTAGTGTTTCGGAGAGATAACTGTTATACTGTGGCGAACGATTTTTTTTCTTCCACCGAATGAATTCGAATCTTCGTCGCCTCTTGTTATGGTGCGGTTCCTTGTACCACGGTAATAGTCCAAGGTAGAACCAATAAAGAAGAACGCGAACACAGGTCTGGAATAACACAGATATATTACAAACAGGAATATATACAGAGAAGTAGAAGTGTCAGTATAAACAATCGGGTTTAGTAGAGAGAACACTATAGTCTCGACCATTATCACTATTTCAATGTCTTGAAGTAATTGTCTGAACGCGACTGCCTCTGACTCGACTCTTGACTCGACTTGAACTGGTGACTTGACTTGAACTACTGACTCGATTTGAACTACTGACTCCTTGCCTACTCCTGAGGCGCAGTATTTATTAAGTATGGAATAGTCCATTATTATTATTATGGGTAAGATCCCATAACAATAACAAAAATAGAAAATTTGCTAAAAACTACAAAAGACAGGAAATTGTTGGAATTTTTGGGCACCTGGTGTACTAGTGAGCCAGCTAAAATGTGCTGACTCATTTTATAGTTCACCAATCAGAAGGCTCAAAATATTCAATGCGACGTGTATAAAGGCAGCCATGTTTTTTTCCCGAATATTCACTGGCAGCCTTTGATATCGAAGACTGAAGAATAACAGAACAGCTGTTGGTGGTATTGGCGATATAGTCAGATTCAATAGAGTGTCTGACTCGTGAGTGCTAATCTTTAACGTTGTTTAATTGAACAGATTACGTACTGCGCTGTATTCTATATTCATAGACTATGGTGAACATGGTCAAAAGAAACTTCAAAATGTCTCTGACAACTTCAAAATGTAGAGATCTAGCTGCCAATCTAGTACTGCGCTTAAATTAATGAAGCTGGTGTATCAGGGTGAAAATGCACGATAAAAAATTGCCATGAAAATATTTACAGAAAAGGCTCAGGGAAGCTATATTACGACAGCGAAAAAAATGATTGTAGCCCGGATGCCACGTTAGGACAGATTGCATTGTAGATTTATTTTGGGGTTTTATAAAGAAAATATAAATCGGAGAAGCACCAAACCAAATGGGGCCCGTCCTGGGTAAGACGATAAACTACATCCGCGCCCTGGGTATGACAATAAACTACATCCGCGTCCTGGGTAAGACGATAAACTATATTCGCGTCCTGGATATGACGATAAACTACATCCGCGTCCTGGGTAAGACGGTAAATTACATCGGCGCCCAGGGTAAGACAGTAAACTACATCCGCGTCCAGGGTAAAACAGTAAACTAAATCCGCGTCCAGGATAAGACGATCAACTATATCCGCGTCCTAGGTAAGACCCTAATCAGTTTCGTTCTGGAGATTTATACTTGCTACCCGTTTTTTTTTTTTGCGTTGGACATTGTCGTAAGTTAGTTTACTCGAAATTTATTCTTAACTGATTAGCAATATGATGCGTTGTTAGGGTGATATGTTCATCGTTACAAGTATTTCTTATAAACGGAAATTACTTATGATTCGAGCAAATATATTCTGAAAATAATATCATATGTTAATATCAATTTTGTCATGAAAATATCCGTTTGAATAATAAAATCCGCTATAATTTTATCCAAATTTGCGATCTAGCAGATAATTCACTTTGGTCATTAACTATTAAGATGCGTTCATTTATTTACTTCTGCTTTTACTCTTATTACGAAAAAAATATCCCAAGTTAAATAGCAGTTAGCCCTGGGTATGACGATAAACTACATCCGGCAGCAAGGCCTCTGATCGGGAGATTGGAGGTTTTGAGGAACGTGGAACTACCTCTTAACTGCTGTTGTTCCCAGGTCCATCCTGATCCGGGGTGGTAGCACCTGTTAGATTAGCCAGCTATGGACGAATACTGAATCCCCAAACAAAGGCAAAATACTATGAAAGTAAAAAATAGTACATTTCTATAGTAAAAAAAATACATTACTATAGTAAAAAAATACATTTCTATAGAAAAAAAATATCTACAGTAAAAACACCAGCAATCCATTTTCTATAAGAAAAATTACCAACCATATCTATTTATAAGAAAATGACGAGTAATATATTTTATTTGTAGTTGAAGGCAATGTCGTTCAAGATATTTAAATTTCGGCATTAAATAACCCCTAGATGTGCTGATATGCAGCTAAAAAGTCAACCAATCAACCCTGTTATAATACACTGTATTTTGACATTCTGAAAAGCTTGCCGATAAAAAAGACCAGACTAAGAGGTTGATATACCGCTAAACAAAAATCAACCAACCAAATGACCAACATGAAAGAACTTTTTCATGAGATTAATCTATATTCCTAAATGCTACATTTTTTTAAAACAAACTATATTAAAAAATATAACTTCAATAAAACTACAACTTAAACGACACTTATCACTGGCTCTAGTAATTACGTCCACGCAATCGTATATATGCCCAAAAGCTAAGAATCATTTACCATGTATTCACTCGTGAAAGAAGAATGACATATTTTTATTACTTCAAAACTCCAAAGAAAATTAACTTTCGGCATTAAATGGCCCATAAAGTGTTGATATGCCGTTAAACAAAGAAACAAAATATAAAATGGTTGGTTTAGTGACTAAGATTATTACGGATTATCATTCAATAATCGTTGTAGTTATTCATGTAGAGGCTAGAATTTGAATTACAGTTCTTTGTAAGGCAGTCTTTTGACCTGACCAAGAAAACAAAATAGCCAACTGCAGACGGAATATAATGACAAAATCGTCTTTCTTTTCAGTCCATTCACGTCCATGTAAAATTTGCCAACGCCTACCTGGGTGTCTGGTCTCATTTGTTTATTGTAGTAAAGATTAAATGCTTTTAATAATCGAAAACAAAAGAGGCATGCAGATTGAAGAATTTATATGAATGCCCAATAAAATGTAACGCAAAAAACAAAAAAACAAAGCAAAAGTAGCTATGAAAAATGAAAGAAAAATATAAAAATAAATTACAATGCCTCTTAATGGAGAAACAATGCGCTTTTATAAATTTGGACAAAGATATAATTACTCACTGAGTTGATGATTTTCACTAAATTGAAATGTGTTCACTTTCCTGATTCTTTGAAATCTTCAGAATTGTAAAAAACCTAAATAAATAAAATAACAATTAAAATTATATCAAAAAAGGTAGAAAAAAAATCATGCCATTTAATAAAGAATTTTTTCATGAGAAACGTGATGTTGAAAAATAAGATAAAAGATGAGATTTTTTTTCTAGCAGACTATCAAAAACAATCAAAGTTAATTTTTTCATTTTCCTTTTCATTGTACTTGAAGCTATAAATCCATCTCGTAACTCCATCTACGGGTTAAATAGTTGGATTTCTATCTAAAAAAAAAAAAGAAATCATTGTTAGTCTCAAAAACTTATTAATGAAAAAAAAAAAGATTTATTCTTACTATCCAAAATATATTTACACTTCAAATTGTACACAATAAGTACAAATCGATCATTCCATTATTTTAGTTGTTGGTGTTGACATGAAAGAGTATGTCATTACAATTCACAGCCAGAAAGAACACAAGGTCTCGAAGAATTACTATAGAATACTACGGAAAATTAAAAACAATAAAAAAAAAAAAAAACTATAAATGTGAATATAATCAAATTTGAGTTATTGTCAATCCTTACGGCATTTTTACTTTCCGGACTCTGGTACTCTGACTTATTCACACTAAGCAAGGCAGTAAAGCCACTAAAACACAAGAGGTTACTGGGTGTGAAATAAGTAGAAAACAGAACCATTACTCATGAGCGAGAACAAAAGAAGAGTAATCAGAAAGACAGTAGGTAGTGTTTAACATTACATTTAATTTTTTTAAAGGTTAATGTTGTCTGGAAAGCATGAAGCCGGAAGAAGGTTCCACAAGCGAAAAGTGCGAGAATAGAAACTGTTAGCTTAGAACTTATGGTTATATATAGCCAACGAAGCTGTTAACTGATCAGACCTCGTTACCAGTCTAGTACTGCGCTTAAATTACAAAAGGTCACGAACCATAGCGAAGAGGTCATCCTAACAATCGCCATGAATGTATTTATAGAAGAAAGACACAGGGAGGCAACATTACGACTGGAAAGTGACTGAAGCCAATCCGCCAGATCAGGACCAATACTATTCTTGATTCTTCTTTGGATTTTATCAAGGAGCTCAAGATAAATAGCAGAAACACGGGACCATATGTAACAGCAATATTCTAAGCATGGATTAATGGTAGACTTGTTAATGTAGTATTGCACTTAAAATAAAAAATATGTACCGCAATGAAGAAGATATTTATTCCGTATTATGTACAGAAATGTGGCACAAGGCCAAAATTGGGAATGGGGAAAATGGTTTTCTGTTTTAACATTAACCTTAGCTAGCCACGGTCATTGACCCAAACATACCACAATATTCCTTAGACAAAAACAACGTAATCTTACTTACCATTCTTACAACATCCACCATAATACCACAATGTCTCTATGAAAATCTTAACTAGTCCCCACATGTACAATTCATGTCTGTTGGTGAAGGGGAATAAATAAGAATCTCAACCCCAATGAATATTTAAAAATAGTGAAGAGCGATATTTATTTGTACAGTGATACAAAATGTGGCACAAGGCCAAAATGGGGAATAGGGGAAAGGACAGTGATCTTCTGTCTTAACTTTAAACTTAGTTAGCCACAAACACTGACCCAATTATACAACAATATTCCTTACACCAAAAGAACGCATTCTTACTTACCTTTCTTACTACAATCACCATAATACCGCAATGTCTCTATGAAAGCCCATATGTATAATTCATTGTCTGTGGAGGGAGGAAAATAAAACAACAATTTAAAAACTATCCCCAATGAAGAGCTCATCCGAACAATTACCATGAAATTATTTATAGAAAAAGGCACAGGGATGCAACTAGATATTTCGTATCAGCTGATTTTTTTTCTGTTTTCTTTTGTGATGCTTCTTTACTGCTTTTCCCACTCTGAACTAGGGTATATAACTTCTGCTTGATTTAAACCCATGTTCATCAGGTAACTAGATTGTATTTAACTCTCTGTTATTACCGTATCGTGTTTGAATGCCGTACAAATCTTTTTCCATTAATTTTTAGTAAGTGGCAAGTTAAATTTACATGTCGTGTCAAGTAGATTTCTAAATTCTTCTTCTTCTATGCTTTTTCCTTACTGAAACCGCGGAACGTTTCGACTTGGACGATTATAACAGGAGCTGCCTCGCCGATTACATCAAAAACGGCGATAAACGTTACCTTACCTGCAGGTATGAAGCATTCTTATATTTCTATGTGTCGCGTATCTTTAGGACGGGGACAAAGCTGAATATCCCCAATTTGTAAAAGTTGTCTTTTCGCTGTCTCTCCGAATCCCTGTTCTGGCAACCATTTCCAGACACCCGTTCTTCTTCTTCTATACATTCTGTTCCTTCATGACTCTCCACAATTCCGCATCCTTTGTAGATCTTAGCAAATTTTGTCTTTTCTTATAAATGTTGTCCTGCTATTTATTTACACATGCTAATTTATGTATGCAATGTATCGTTTGCCTCTGCCCTTCTTGCCCTCAATCAGTCGTGTGAGTGTCTCATTTTCTAAGCCCACTTTCCTCATTATGTTCCCGAGAAATTCCAGCTATCTCTTTCTGATGTTAAGTATAAGTGTCCTTTTTGGCTTCCATTTTCTCGAAAACTTTGTCGTTGCTCATATGTTCACATTCTCATTATCCTTCTTTAGATCCACATTTATGCTACTTCAAGTCTTTTCTTCATCTGTGATGAGATTACCGATGATTCACTGCCGTACAGGAGGACTGATATTAAGTAACAGTTTAGTACTCTTTTCTTTTCTTGTTCTACCGGAACTATTCCTGTTTCTTAAGACTTTCCTCGTATTTTGGAAGGCACTTTCCGCATCTATCGTTGTTGCACTTTCCATCTTCTGTTAAAACACTCTCAAGATATTATTACATTATTTTATTTGCTTGATTTTAGTATCTCCAGTTTCTACGTTGGGCGGTTCCATTTGCTGAAAAACCATAAATTATGTCTTCTCACAATTGAGGTTAAGTCCTTTCTTGCCGATTTCCTTCAAGAGCTTCTGTAGGTGCTTCTGTAGTCTCCTTTCCGTGTCCCCTATCTACATCTACAAACGATATATCTCCAAAAATTAGTATTTTCTCCAGTGAATAAAAAAATTAAGAAAATTAAAGCAAATTTAAAAAGTATCTATCTATCTATCTATCTATCTATCTATCTATCTATCTATCTATCTATCTATCTATCTATATCTATCTATCTATCTATATCTATCTATATCTATATCTATCTATCTATCTATCTATCTATCTATCTCTCTCTCTCTCTCTCTATATATATATATATATATATATATATATATATATATATATATAAGGCTCAAACACTAATATTTCATGGTTATAATTTATTACATTGGAATAGTAATCACGATGCAATTCATCAGACCTACGTTGAATTTGAAGGTCTGATGAATTGGATCGTGATTATGATTCCAATGTAATAAAATGTCACCATGGAATATTAGTGTTTGAGCTTTTTATATTATATTCTTGCTCTGTCCAAGACATTGAGCTCTATCTGGATTCTATTCTCTTGTAAATACATATATATATATTGACCACTAATATATATATATATATATATATATATATATATATATATATTATAGGTATTCCATTCGAACCCATTACGTTCACTTACGTGCTAATACACTTGGGAAAGGTATGAATCCTCTTCTTCTCCCTCCAGCTATGGGTAAAATAGCAGGACAGACTGGGTTCTATAACCTTGTATGGCAACTGGTCTAGGAGAAGGACAACTCTGAATTCAAAACCTGCGGAGGGTCGTTTGGGAACCTTGTGGCATTCGGTGCACCAGGTCTCTGTATTCGTCCCTCCAAAAAGTGTGGATGGTCCTGCACGAGACCTTCACCACTATAATCAAATCTCATGTGCCGGTGTCGGGCTGTCGGTTTCCTGGAAACTGATCTGCTTGACCCTCATACGTCGAATCTCGACGGGAGAGTCGATCATTATAGGTAACAAATCCGTTGTTATATAATCCAAGTAGATCCTAGTAATAATAAATATTAGAAATGATCCACAAAAAGAGCTCAATGTCTTTGTTATTACAGACCAAATAGTTAATAAACAATAAAATCAAAAGTTTCTTCATATGGGGAATAGACTATTTCTGCAGATGAAGATATCAGTCGTCTGTCTTATCAACCCCGGCGTGGAATGTGTTCGTCTCAGAAATAGAAATTTAACTGTAAAAGCTTAAAAAAAAAAAAAAAAAAAAAAAAAAAAATCTCGTCGAAAAACTAATACAGAATTCATCCATTTTAATATTTAATATTTTAATATCTATACATATTAATAAATATACTTATTAGCCCTCACCGATAGCACGTTTCGGAATTTCATGCACTGCGAAATCTTCAGGTATTACGTTTAGACTGATCGTTATATATATATATATATATATATATATGGGAAGTGACGACTGTCTGTTTCATGCTTGAGCACAATGTTTAGCCTGAAGATTGCGCTCAAGCACGAAACAGATTTTTACAACTTGGTCTTAGCCTCTGTGTCATCTTAAGTTGTTAATATTGTGGACGCCAATAATGAATGCTTTTAATGCTTACATTTTTCTCAGAATTGCCTCACGGTATAAGTTGAATAATTCGGTTGAGAAGACACATGCTTGCTATACACCACTTTTATAACTTTATGTATACGCCCGTCAAATAACTACAAGGAATTTCTAGTTTTAGTCATAATATATGTATTAATTACAATAAGTGTCTCAAAAGACTTTACTATAGTAAAAACGCATCCAAACTGTAGAACATTTTGTCCATTGCTTGGAATGGAAGAAACAATAAAAAAAGGTGTCTGATTTGATCATAAATTGTTTTAAAAGATGATAAAGTAAAATGAAACCTTCTTTTGCTTATTTGAAATTTTGAAACGTACATATTTACTTTTTAGTTATTGAAATTTTAATTTGATTTTTAAAAAGTTCTCTTGCTTTAATATTTACTTAACTTATAAAAATAGAAAGAAGATTAAGGACAATATTTAACAAGAAAATTAAGAACTAAATGATGTATGTATAATATATTAAATGGTGTGTTTTAAAACGCCATGTTATTAATGTTGTGACAATGCCACACGGCAATAATGGAGGCTTCCCTGACAATTTTATCTAGAAGGCAAATTGTTCCGGAACGGGAATGGTATGAGATAAGATTCCAAATTTTCACCACCTGTTTATCTTATAAAACGCTTTCTGATAAATCCTTAAATTTTCACCCCGTCAATACTTGTCCTAGAAATTCAGACTGAAAAAAAAAAAGTACTCATATGTATGAGAAAGAAAGCAGGATTCTCGGTTCATAATGGAATTTTACTCAATTTCAGTTTCGTTGTTCCATTTTAATGTTGACTCGTTCATTTTGAACCTGACTCTCTTGAACTTGAAATTGATTATTTGAATTGATCCTTCTTAGCTTGACATTGATTAGACCATTTTGAACTGGGCTTTTCTCAAATTGAAATTAGTTCAATTCGAAGTTAACAGGTGGCTATCTGAAATTGACTAGTACATTTGAAAGTTAACTCGTTCATTTTTAATCGACCCTTCTTAGCTTGAAATTGGTTAAACTAGTCACAATCTGAAATTGACTAGTATAAAATGCAAAATTGTGGCACAAGGCCTAAATGGGTAATTCGGTTGAGGCTGGTCATCATTTGCTGTCATAATCCTAGCTAATCCGATCCACGACCCATTGGTTCGTTACAAATGACACAATCACCAAAAAACCCCATCCATCGCCAATCAATCTCCTACATACGACAATAATGCATATTCTCAGGGGACCTACAAAACGCACCCCATGATATAAAAACTTCATGATTATAAAATTTGGGATACATAAAAATCTATGGATGGCATAAAGTGAGAGGGGACAGGATTAACCCCAAAGCAAACTAAATTATATCAAAACAAACAAGATAAAGATGTCTGATGTTGGTTGGACCCGTCCAGTCCTCAAAAAAGAGAAGCCACTGTATTCTGCCTGAATCAAGAAGCTCTCTCAGATTGACTAGTTCATTTTGAAGTGGGATTCTTATCTTGAAATTCATTTGGCCATTTTGAATTGGTCTCTTCTCAGTTGTAAGTACAACAGTATATTTTTTGCAGAGATAATGCTCGACATTGTCCAAAGTCTTTACTACTCTATTTAATTCTAAAGCTGTTGAGACAAATCTGTGAAATATCTTCCTTTTTTCTTTTTAAACGAGCATGCATTCTTAAACATGGCTTCTCTATCAGAATCCTTTTTGCAGAATGGTAAATGGTTGTTTCTCATTCTTTGTGCAGGTGGCTGTTGAAGTTTAACCGCCTTCTAGTGTCAACATCTTATTTCTAATTGTTTCAGGATTCTAGACTAAAGCGTTTTATAATTGTGTCTTCTTAATAGAAAACACAGACTTGTTATTTCATCGTAGCATTTGATATCTTTTTGCTTTACAGCTCTAAAAGAAGACCGCCAACATGCTGGGGAAACTCCCACGTATAACTCAGAGAGAGAGAGAGAGAGAGAGAGAGAGAGGGAGGGAGAGAGAGGTGGGGACAAATTATTGACTAGAAGAATCAATTAATCCAACAATAATTTAAAAATGAAAAAAATAAAAAAATCGTTATACATCTATATATCCAGGCATACAACTCTCCCTCTTTTACTTCTTACTTATTGCAGATAGATATTTCTTGCATCTATCTATCTATCTATCTATCTATCTATCTATCTATCTATCTATCTATCTATCTATCTCGATCTGTTTATATCTATATATCTATCTCTCTATATATATTTGGGTCAGTTCATATCTATCTATCTATCTATCTATCTATCTATCTATCTATCTATCTATCTTTTGAAATTAGCTGAAATTAATACAATTTCTTCTTTCTGCATTCTCTATTGCATCGCACATTCCTTTTATCCCACACACTGGATTGCTCTATATAAGTTTATAGATATGTGCTAAGAATATATATACATATATATATATATATATATATATATATATATATATATATATATATATATATATATATATATACTCAGAATAGAACTACCCTGTCTATATGACCTTGGATTCGTTCTCGCAGTCACTTATGCGCTGATAAGGTCTTTTAAACCCTCATGCACTGCTTCAACTTGTATGTAACATCTTTACTACTATAAGTGCTTTCTCCTCTGTCCTCTGTCCTCTGTAAGGATGTCTTGCCCACCCATCAACAATACTTAGTCATTTATCGTTTTGAATATCGCTGTGAGGCTGACTATTTGGGTAAGTCTTACCAACGGCTGGAGATGCGAATTGCGCAGCATGTCTGGCTCTATATGTAGACACGTTCCAATAACATCTGGGCCCTCACAAACGCATGCCTACCATCGGGGAGCATTTATAAAATACTGTCACTTGTAGGAGCAATTATTCAGCGGAATTCTACTCTGTGCTACACAGGGTTCAGCTTAAATATCTTTACATCATGGAGGCATCTCGTCTGGGTCTGCGTAGCTAGACAGAAACATAAATGGACACTTTTCTCACTGTCCATGTTTGAGGGGAGGAAACCAAGATTGCTCGAAACTGAGTCTTATATGTGTACGCGTGTGCGTCAGCGTGTGTGTCTGTGTGTGTGTATGTGTGAGTATAAGTTTTGTTAGGCTCCTGGTCATGTGGCTAGAACAAGCACTCTCCGACCATGAGACTAGGGTTGATTTGTCAGGGAGATTACTTCTTAATGTTATCGACATGAGGGTGCGATTTCAGCTTGTACCAACAACGGTCATGATAGTACAAAGTCACAAGTCATCGGGCCCGAGGGTTTGAGCGCACTCGCCTTGTTCAAGTTGTAGATTACACCAGATTATGCACTCGTCCACGGAAACTGCAACTAATATCCGCTCAAAATAGTTGAAGTATAAACCAGAGGTGGGCTCTCCTATGTGCTGAACAAACACAAATGTGTCTGGAGAGGCGCCTGTAGCAGGGATTGACTGTCTTAGCAGATAGTTGGATAATCGGTAATTATTATTATCTACGTATAGTTATTATATATATAATATAAATATAATTATTATATAGTCTGAAAAATCTGTTTCTTTACAGGCATTTCAGAACATTACTGCAGTATTCATAGTTGATTCTGTTCAGTGCCGGCTTTATTTTTTTTTTAATATAAATTGCTTCCAATATCTGTAATCTAAATTTGTTGTTTTCTTGCTGTAGGATAGTTGTGTCAACGATTGGTAATTTTTAATATTGTGAATTTGGACAGTAATGTTGTTGTTCATGATGAGATGAAGAGAAATTTGTGAAGAAGATTATTGATCTGCCTGAAAGCTGGGGTCATCTTCAAGAACGTAAATGCAATGTGTTTTGTAGAATTTGTTATTTATATCACTAAAAGAATAAAAATTTCTGTCTCTTGGATTTTTTTGCGTGGTGGTATTATGTGTAATGAATGCGGCATGGAGTGTAAAGATGTTCGTGCGAGTTGAAGAAGCAGACATACATTCCTATAACACTGTTCCTATTTCTGTTAGCAAATCTACCATTTCTCCATGTTTAGAGTATTCCTGTTGCATATGGTCCAGTACCCCTGCTATTTACTTTTAGCTCCCTGATAAAATCTAAAAGAATCAGCAATATTATCGGTCCTGATCTGGCAGCTCGGTTTCAGTCACTTGCCGTAATGTTACCTTTCTGTGTCTTTTCTCTAAATACTTTCATGGTAATTGTTCGGATGAGCTTTTCGCTATGGTACCTAGACTATTTTAAATTTAGGTGCTGTACTAGACTGGTGTCAAGTTACAGTTGAACTGGCTAGAGGTAGCCGCAAGTTCTATGCTAACAGTTTCTTTTCTCGAGTTTCTCGCTTGTGGAACTCCTTTTCGGCTCTATGCTTCCCAACCAACTTTAATCTGCAAAAAAATTAAACGCAATGTCAATCGCTATCTACTGCCCTCTTGATTACTCTTTTCTCTTCTCGCTCATTCTTAATGTTTCTGTTCCTAATTCTTCCACATCCAGTAACCCCTTGTGTCTTTGTGAATTTTCTAAATTGATTTTAAATGTATCTAGAATGTTTGTGGTATAGAGTGAAAATCCTTGGTTAGGCTTTAGAGCCATATACGTGAAGCTCACTTTGTTAAACTGCGGAATGATATATTTGCAAGTGATGGCTATATTCGGAAACGAGACAAAAACTATCATCATGTATGCATTTATGTATGTATGCGCACACGTGTGTTTCTACCTCGACATATATTGATAGTCACATCTATAATAAAGGAATGCCAGCATATACATCGAGATATCTCAATGCTGCAAACGAAAACGTTTCATAATTGGATCTACTTGATAGAAAACACAGACACTTTTTCATAATCTGACTTCGTACTTATCCGCTCTGCAACATAAAAAATAAAAGAAAAAAGAACAAACAAACAAACCGCCAACATGCAATGGGATCTTCTTCGTGAAAGATTCACAAAGGGAATCGACTCTTTGAACTCATGTTCGTCATTCGACAAAGAATGGCTTAGAGAGAAACGGACAGATTATCAAACTGTAGGGCACGAAGTCTAAAAATACAACAGAAATATTTTTCTATTCGTCAAGCAAGAAAAATTCATTACGTAGCTAAATTTAATCGTAACCGATTGTTAAAAGACATGCGTAGACAGAATTTGTTTTGATGTTGTATTGCGATGAATTTGAAGAAAGACAAATATATAACAAAACCCTTTTTAAATACACCCCTCTTTATCTGAGAAGTATATGTTCCAAGACCGCCAGTAGGTGACTGAAACAGCGTATATTATCGAATCCAATGCCTAATGTCCTCTCTTGGGAATACAGGTCAATAATAAAGTCTAATTTATAAATTAGGAAAATTAAGAGATTAACAACAATAGCTAGTAATTAAATAACACAATTATAACAAAAGTTTTAAATATTTATTTGTTACGCAGCCTTATTACCTTTATTTTCTTATTGTTTTAACAACAGAAAAGCGTATTCGAATATTCGTCCCGTTACGATAACAATGGGATAACTTGCTATTAAAATGAACTACAATCTGTTGTTAAATTAGTCAGGAAATTGTTTGTTAAACCCTCAACACAAAACTGCTCTCATTTAATCGGCTTAAAGACCGTTTTATGACTTTCATCTCTATGGCTGGTATTAATCTCCAGGATACTTATTCTTTGAGCTATTTCGAGCTAAAGTTTTCCGCTGATATTATATTGAATGAATTGCTAGGTCTGCTGCTTGATTCACTGTGTAACAATATTATTTAGCGATAATCTTTTTCACACATTTATAAGCCTACCATTCGTCCTTCCATTGGACATCGCTGTCAAATTTGGTATGCTGATCCGGCTATATATTTAGAGATTCTTGACAAAATCCAAAGAAGAATCTGCAATGTTACTGCTCCTGGTCTGGCATCTCGGATTCTGTTACTTTCCCACCGACACAATGTGGGTCCCCTGTGCTTTTTCTCTAAATACCTTCATAGTAATTTCTCTGATTAATTCTCTTCTACGATACTTAGATTTTATTAATTTATGCGGAGTGCTAGATTGGCGGCAAGTTCCCATTATTTTAAAATTGAAATGGCTTGATGTAACCGTAAGTTATATACCAACAGTTTATTGTCTTGTACTTCTCGCATGTGGAAGTGTCATCCGGTTTCTTGCTTTCAAGCCAACTTTGATCTTTAAAAATTTAAATGCAATGTCAATTATTCTCTTATTAATTTTCTGTCTTTTTATTGTTCTCGTTACTTAGTCATTAGGTTGGTGCAAAAATAATGTCGTTTTCTAACATATGTTACTATGTGAGAAAACGATATTATTTTTGCACCAACCTAATATGTTATTCATTTTCTCATATTCTTTCAAACAGTAACTCTTTGCGTCTTAGTGGCTTTGTTACCTTGCGACAATAAATCAGATTTAAATAGAACATTTATAGTAATACAATGTAATAAAAAAAAAACTGATGAGAGAGATTGTAGAATCATGCTTACGTAGAATTTTACATTAGAGTCCAAAAGCGTCTCCGATCCCTTGTGGGTGAGGAATTATTCTCTAACTTCCAAATTCTCACCTACAGGCTGGATGTTACAAGTCTCTCGCTGATGTATCGCTTTCGACAGAAAGTGCTTGCACGAACATTCCCTGCTCCCGCCAATTCTAACCTTCATGGCATGGACCCACCATACCACGTACATAGCAGCAAACCACCCTAATTCTCTCCGTATTTCATCAATGAGAAGTAGGTTCCACTCAAATAGCATCTTAACATGAACTACTTCTCTATGGAACCGACTTCCAAGAGGATATTCCTTCGACCACGATAATCTTAGCCTGTTCAAGGCTAGGGTTAACCATTATCTTCCACTCTTATTCGTATAAATTGCCTCTTAACGTAACACTCTACCTCGAGTGGCCCCCGAGCTTTGTAAAGTGTTAACCTTACTGTAAATAAAAAAATAAGATATTTTTAATTCCTTATCAACTGGATCATTTTCACCATGCCATTTAACGGAAGCACTTTATGAATTCTCTTTGGCATATACAAATTGTTAGTATCATGAATCGTGCACTTTGGGAACCCTATTAAGCAAAACTTTAAATTGTTTACATCTGGAGGTGATAGCTGGTAACAGAAACAGTGGAAAGATAAATGGTATCACTTTATAGATAACTTTAAAAGCGCTTAAATTCTTTCTTATGTTGGCTAGTTTTATATGATCTCTTAACGTCTTGGTTACTTAATCAATTTAAATTACTTACGTCAGGGATATGGACACTTTTGAGCATATCTATTTGTGCCTGTTGTGGCATTCATCCGGTCGGTTGTGCCGGCTGCATCAAACAAACCTATAGTATCCGAAAGAAAGCTGACGAAGCGTAGCAGAAGTCGTATTTATTCGGCCGTGCAAATCCGTAATAGGCGTTTCAGTGGGAATTTGAATTCACAAACGGCCCCCAGCCGCTTGCATTTTCAGGGATAGAATCACTAGTGTTCGTGTTTTAACAGTTACACACATTTTTGTAGCCTATCTAGGACAATCTTACACAATCTTGACAATGTAAACACGCACGCGCGTGCGCACACACACACACATATCTGCTAGGTATGTCTGATTGAATAAATTGCAGACCGTTCATACTCACGAATAACCTGCCGTTTATCGATGTTAAAGGATGAAAGAAATGTGCTATAGCTGTTTAAATTTCTTTTATTTTAATTTCCCAAGTACTTTCGATCTTCTTCCAAGACCATCTTCAGGGGTACAAGTGGTACAAAACTATAAGTTGTTCATTAATATACGTATATATACAAAGTTGTGCGTTGTTATCCATTACCGTAATTTTTCATTATGCTTTTAAATGCAAAACGATTGACAATATGCTGAACTTTCATTAGAACGTGAAAAAATTATCCATTATAGAATTTTTTTCCTCTAAGTTATAATGTCATGGTCACGCGTGCATAAAAGCATGAAAAATCTGTTCCTATACAGGCATTTCAGAACATTACTGCAGTATTCATAGTTGATTCTGTTCAGTGCCGGCTTTATTTTATTTTTAATATAAATTGCTTCCAGTATCTGTAATCTAAAGTTGTTGTTTTCTTGCTGTAGGATAGTTGTGTCATGGATTGGTAATTTTTTATATTGTGAATTTGGACAGTAATGTTGTTCTCGCGATGGACAAATGGGCAGACATGTAGCGCGAAAGCCTTCTTGTTAGTTATTTGTCGTATACCCCCCACATATATATATATATATATATATATATATATATATATATATATATATATATATATATATATATATATATATATTAAGAAATGGACAAAGTCCGACAATTTATTTATTAAAGGGATTTTTATGTTTAACGTTCTTTTTATAGACCGTTAGGTTGGCAAGGTCGAATTTACTGCTTATAAACTTCAACCTTCGACCTTGCCAACCGAACGATCCTTTGCGGCCGAGCGGTTAGGCACGACACGCTAAATGACGGTTCCATATAGGATGCAGGTTCGAATCCTGTCAAAGGACGAATATTTTCTATGAAAATTTCTCGGATATTCAGGCCGGTAAATGTTATTTAATACTGTTTATTATAAACAGAGCATTTACTTAAATACTTGTATCTATAAAAAGAACGTTAAACATAAAAATGTCTTTAATATATATATATATATATATATATATATATATATATATATATATATATATATATATATATATATATATATATATATAACAGGTGTAACAGCATAATTATATATCACACAAGTTATTTAATATCTAAAAAAAAAAACCCAAAAAACAATAGTAATTGAGTTTCATTTTTTTTTTCCAGGTTTTCGGATAAGACGTTTAGCCATGTTGACACCATTTGTCGTAAGAATCACTGAAAAACCCTTTGAATTATTCAATTTGAAAGAGAACAGATGAAAATCGTTTTGTGCGAGACCCACTCTCTTCCTTACTGAGCAATGGTGGGGGAAAAATATCATTCTTGCCTTCAATAATGGTACCAGAATTCATACTCTGGCTTCCATCTTCCATGTCCTTTCAAGAACCATCAAGAGAAAGGTGAATAAGTTTAAAAAGGAGGGAACAGTAGAGAGGCAAAATGGATCAGAAAGTCACAAGAAGAGGGATCACCATTTCAAATTAGAGCTAAAAAGATAAATTAGAAAAAAGATCCAACTTAATTCACGATGTAAGATATAAGAGACACGGATATAAGAGAAACCCTGATATAAGAGAGATTGTCTCTGATCCCAAATTAGAGCCATACTTACCTAAACAAAATAGACCAAACCAAGATATAAGAGACTTCTTCTCCGGTCCCGACAACTCTCTTATATCCGGGTTACACTGTATATATATATATATATATATATATATATATATATATATATATATATATCCAAGTATAGGATAGGTGTAGACGGAATAAATTCCAATAACCAAAAATACTATTCTTAAAAAGTGCTCAATACAGAGTAGAGTAAATATAATTATTTATTTGAAAATTATCACATAAATATGTTATAAAATCACTACAAAAATAGCCATTTTGTTTCAATTCTTCTGGTGACTTATCAAGTGATGGCGTTGAATGTAAAAACCCTTTAATCTACATTCAACACCAACACTTGATAAGACACCAGAAGTGTTAAAAGAAAATGGCTATTTTTGTAGTGATTTTATAACATATTTATGTTATAATTTTCGAATATATATATATTAACTTTATTTCAATACTACATAAGCTTCCGATCCTTAGCTATGATTAATTAATGATGAACATTTCATTTTCGTTTATGATCAATTTCATCACGATACTTCTGGTGCCTGGAGAGTAAGTAGATATTCTTATTGTTCAAAGTAGAGTCCAATAGTGTTATGAAAATCTCGAAGAATTCCAGTAAGATACCTTTAATCATTTCTAAGATACAACAGCTCAGAACTTAATCTAACAATAGGACAATTTTGCAGTTACACCCTGTATATATATTTATATTGTTAAGATGATGAGAGAAAGTGGGAAAACTTACAAATGACGTGATATGAATGACAAAACTGTGTATAAGAAAAATGTGCTGGGATTTGTGAGGATAACAATCTTTGTCACAGGTGGGGTTTCAGGGACGGTGCCTCGCTGCTCTTGGCCTCGCCGCCGCCCGGATTCTGCTTTTGCGCTCGCGTCACCGATGGAAGAAACGGGTCGCACTGATCGTTCCAAGCCCTTTCTGTTTCGCCTTGTTTCAGGGGGTGACGTCGTCTCGTCGTCTCGTCTTTTCCGTATCCTGAAAATTCGGGTCTGCGACGTGCATCGTCTGACTGTTGAGTAGGTGTCTGTGAGTTACCCAAATGCCTCATCATGTAATTATTGACGCGCATGGACGGATCAACGAGATTTCCACTGCCCCTATCTACTATCTAGCGAAACCAGAGCCAAGGGAACGGGCTTGGAACGATCAGCGGGGAAAGAAAACTGTTGAGCTTTACTTAAGTCTGATTCTGCGAGAAGATAAGGGAGGTGTAGCATATGCGTGTGACACGCCTTTGTAGGCGTCGGGAGCGCGTCGATCCGGGAGGTCGGCTTATCGGTAGCGGATCAGAGTGGCTCCGCTTCCTTGCCGCCGGCGGCCTATATCTCTTCGGCGTTTGGTGTACTTTGCTCTCCAAATTTCAAAATTAGCGTCAACTTTTAGCCGGAGACCGTGCCCAGTCGGGTGTTTGACTGGAGCGGTACGTCTGTCTGTCAAACAGTAATGCAGGTGTCGCAAGGCGAGCTCAGCTAGGACGGGAACCTCGCTTGGAGCAAAAGTGCAAAAGTGCAAAAGCTCGCTCGATCTCGATTTTCAGTACGAATACGGACCGCGAAAGCATGGCCTATTGATCCTTTCCGAATGGAGAGTTTCGTTCCATCAAAATGGGCAGAAATGTTACCACATGGGCTTGTGTAAGAAAAGTAAACGAAGACATGAGTCGATTTTCGAAAATTATAAAAAAATTCGAAAATTAAATAAAACCGTTTCATTTTTTATTTTATTAACATCCCGAATGAATTGTGAAATCGATAAGGCGAGTTCGATTTTCAATTGGGTTCATTCCATTCATTTACGCGCTAATAACCTTGGAAAAGGTATGAATTCATCTCTTTCCCTTGGTCATTGTAGCCTTGGCTGGCGACCATTCTATAAGAAGAAAAACTCTGAATTCAAACCGCCTGTTGCCTTGTAGGTCCTGCCTTTTTAGGCAAAGGCTAAAAGAAGTTAGCTTAAAAATTTCCACCTGGCATATCGTCTAGAATAAAGGAACCGTCTCCCTACTTCGACACGCGACAGAAAATAATGGACTGCTCGGATATTGATCGAATAAACATAAGAATGGGACACGGTACGGCGACATGGACATCTTTGATTTCGAAACATCCGTCCATGTGTGTATCACGATGAGGACGGCAACAGTAGCACTTATGCGCCATTTTATAATAGCATGACAAAGATAATTCTTGAAACATGTTAGCAGCTTATACGAAAGTGCTTGGAACTCGGCCGAGTCTTGAACTTGGGAATTGTGCAGCTGCGTTCCAAGTCTGACAGGAATACTTCATTTTTTATTTGATCTTGCTCTCGTAGAGATAAAGCAATGTGTGAAGTTCTGGAGTGGAACGAAGAACTGACCATATTTCCAGCGTCTTAAGTAACTGAACATATATCCGAGTTCCACTACAATAACCTTGTGTCTCAATAGACGTACAAGGCAATGAGCCTCAATGGGAGTACATCCGTTCATCGTGACTGGGTAAAACGAATGGTTTCCTCTGTAATGATATTGAAATATTCTAGACGCGACCAAGAAAAATAAACGTACATCCTATTTCATATATTAAGCCTACAGTTCAAAACGCTTTACTGCTCTCCTCTCAAAGTTTGATGCCTAAGAAGACAATCAGTCCAAGAATATTTAAAAAAGATCCAATATATATATATATATGTATGTGTGTGTGTGTGTGAAGGTAAGGATTATGGCAGCATTCACCCACTTAAAACAAGGAAACCGCCCAGAAGAGTTCCAGGAGATCCCAAAGTCGTCTGGATGCTGTGGTTGAAGCCAATGACGATTTTATTGAATAAATTTACTCTTTTGTATTTCAAGATATTTTTGTGTAATTTTGGTTAATATATCTGTTAAAATGAAATGTCAGTGGGTTTTTTTTTCATTTTTGCGTAATTTAGTCGACAAATTATCCTTCTCAATCTGTATATACAGTTATGGGCAGAATTATTCACTCCACTGAGTACTTGCATATTTTCTAAGGAATGTCAATATTTGCAAGTACTGACTGAATTTACCACAGATTCCGTATTTAGTTTTGAATAATTCACGAAATTTTTGGAAGTTTGATCTTTTATATTTATAGTCATAGATTTTTCTAAAAAAATTGGTGCATTCCGAAATTATTTAACCCCATGGAAATTATGAAATAATATTGTTCTATGGCGATTATAATGTTTCTTTTTTTATTTATTTGACATTTAACAAAAACTATTTTTGAAAATGAAATAGTATTGGTCTGATTCTATAATATTCTAAAAGGTAACAAATATGTTTATATATGAGTGATACATACTGTCATAATATTCTTTCTGCAACCATGGTGAAGATGGCTGAACTTGACAAAAAACTCTGTATTAAGGAAGTTTTGGCGTACAAACAAGGTGATGAATATACAACAATCTCCATGCGTCTAAAAGTTCCTAGATCGACAAATTGTAGCATTATCAGGTACAACGAGACTCATTGTGTTGAGAATAAATTAAAGACTTTCATAAAACGGTTAATGTCTAAGAGATTGGAAAAGAAATTTGTTAGAGATGTCTCGAAGAATCCCCACGTAAGTACAATGACATTGTGAATGATGTAAAGACATCGAGGTTGAATGTATCAACGAAGACAGTCACTAGATGCTTTCATCGAACAGGACTTGGAACTTATCGCCCAAGGAAAATTCTCTCGCTTAAGGCTGAACACCCAAAATGCACAATCTAGAAATAATCCAGAACATGGGAGTAAATATTGGAACTCTGTTTTATGGTGAAATTAAACAAAACTAGAATTATTTGGTCACATGAACTCCCGTTATGTATGGTGTAAAGTGAACGAAGCTCACAAAATAAAAATTATCCTTACTGCAAGTAAAAAGTTGATAAGAGCATCCTTCTCTTGAGATGGCTTTGAACCTAGAACTTGTGAAGATACAGGGTATCGTGGGCAAAGAGCAGTACTTAGCTATTCTTCAAAATAATATTAAAAAAAGTGCTCGAATGTTGTCTTTGGGGCGTCACTGGATGTTCCAACATGACAATGACCCGAAACACACGGTAGGAATTATTACAAATTACTTAAATAACTGCAAAATTAAGGTATTGGCGTACCCCACACAACGTCCTCATTAAAAATTTATAGGTATGTTTGAGGAAAAAAAGAAAGAGAAAGAAGTCCTTTGAATATTGAGGAACTAGAATCTATTATCAATAAAGAATTGACCAAAATACATATCGTTCAGTGTTGTGATATTGTAAGCAACAATCAAAAACGATTAAAGGCAATAATCAAGATTAAAAGTTAAACAATTGATTATTGAGGCAAGAGGACCAATAGGTTTGTCCTATGTTAAATGTTTTTGTTGTAATTTGTATTATTGTTTAACATTAAAATAAGTTTTTTTGGGGGGCATCACTGCCCATTTTTTCAAATCTATGAAGTTTCCTTGAAAATTTGATGTATTACAGTTTTTTTTGTAATTATAGAAAGGAAGTGAACAATTCTCAAACAAAAACTCATAAATTGTCATGCCTTAAATAACATGATCTAATAGAAAAATAAATAAATTTTCAAAAATAACACTGATTTATTTACTGCTGAATTTGATCCGTCTTAATGAAACACCCTTATATATAATCTGTCTTAATGAAACACACGTTATATATATATATATATATATATATATATATATAAACACGTGTATGTATAGAAAAAAACACAAAAAACACCCAACGAAGCATTATATATATATATATATATATATATATAGAGAGAGAGAGAGAGAGAGAGAGAGACAGACAGACAGACAGACAGACAGAGTGAGAGTTGTGGACATTATTTTTCGGAGCGAGCCTTGGATGTAATGATTAGGTTGTTAAACGCAAAGAAAATTTGGACTTTGTTTTATAAATCCTACCCGTCATATCATGAGTATTGAATCCTGAGTGGTCAGTAAATTTATGTGATTCAAATTGATTCATGTTAAAAATTATATTTTCTTTTTCATTTTAGACAATACTCGGAAAGGGAGAAGTAATTTTTGTTGTTGCAAGAATCAAACTTCAAAATTACCATTTCCAGAAAGAAAATTCAAAAATTCTTTCATTGAATTGTGAATTAAAATATGAACACTGCTCTCCGTCAATTCAATTGGCAATTGATTTTCGAAAGGATTTAAGAGCATTTCCTGCTAACTCGGGTTTCCCTTCTTTTGTCTAGCTGTTCGATGATTGAATGGAGGGATATCGATCTGCAATGGGTCCAAGATCTTCAAGAGTTCGTTTTCGTTATCGATATGGATCGATTGACCATTCATAATTTCTTTTGATATTGGGGCAAATCGTATAATCACAAAAACCTGGCATGGAAATTTGCTCTCTGATAAGCAGTTGCTTAATTAAGTTTTTTTTTTTCATTTAATTATGTCATCTGTGTGAAACCATTCTTTTTTAAATAAATTTATTTTATAAATTAGCGTTTTTCTTTGCAGGTTAGGCACTGATACACCCTTCCCCGACAGCTAAAAAAAAAAAAAATCGCGGTTTGTATTTTGTTCCCAAGTAAATAATTCCTTCAAATATACTATGTTCCTGATAACTTTTTGGCCCTCCGAACTCATCCTTGAAATTAAAAAAAAAAATGCTTCTCGAAATCCGGCCATGATGATCCGTACTACTCCCGCTCACGAACAGATATACACATTGTGTCTTCCCATATGTCCAACTTGTTATAGTCAGACTAATGACAAGCAAACCTGTGGAACTGAACGGAATCTTTACTGTAGCCCAGCTTGACAAAGCCTTTTACATGTTAATACTCCCAATAACCTGAAGCCACTGGAACCATAGATGTTGTAGCATTAGAACCTTTATTATTATTATTATTATTATTTGTCATAACGTTTGGACTAGCATTCTCATCTTCTTTGAGACTTACGGCCATATAGCGTCGAAATACCGATTTCCTTACGATCACCGAAGTTAAACAACGTCGACACTGGTCATTACTTAGATGGGTGACCGCATGGGAATGCCAGTTGCTGTAAGCTTGTATAGCTTACAGCACCTGTTGCGAGTGGTGCAATAGATAATGGCTCGGAATTTTTCATCGGAAAGTTCCAATTCCAGTTGGGTTCGTTACATTCACTTACGCGCAAAAACCCTTGGAAAATGTATGAACCCTCCTCTTCTCTCTATCTACGGGTTAATTAGTAAGACCCGTGTCACTAAATCATTATTATCTAAAAACATATCTTAAATCAAAACATATTTTCTGGCTTCAAATAAAGGGGTTGATAAGTGGTCGAAAAGAAATCAGTCAATCATCTTGGCTGTTAAGGATTCGGTGGCTATTATTCTTCAGGCATCTGGTTCCTTAGCCAGCCAGTTATGTGCCATACTTGATATACGCTTAGGCGATCATGTATCTTTCGATATATGACTGACGAGGCAGATTTTTTTCCTGCAGTAGGTTGCTATTTCTTTCTGCGGTAGACTAGTTGCCATCCAAGGCTATAGAACCCAGCCTGTTCTGCTATTTACCCATAGTTGGGAGGGAGAAGAAGAGGATTCATAACTTTGCCAAGGGTATTAGCACGTAAGTGAATGACTGGTTCGTTAACCGTTGTAAATTCGGTTCCTGTGTACGGTAGGACTAAAATGCCACATCCTCTGGTTCACTGCGAGAAAGTGACAAGCTACTGTGGGCCTCATGAGTATTAACCGATTTTCTTGCTAATTTTGACTACGATTCATATTGATGACTTTGCTATTTCATACTAGGCACTAAATTTGGTATCACGTTCTTTTGAATCACTTCACTCCAAGCAATGCGATAATGAAACTAGGACTCAGCGTGTTATGAAGAATGGTCAATAAAGGAACAAGATTCAGGATGACAGATGATAGCGATTGGCATTGCATGAGATACTTGAAGACTGTAGGTGGCAGGAAAGCAGGTTATGTACAAGTTTAGAACCTAATAGAATAGAACTTCGGTTACATCTAGCTAGTTCAACGGTAACATGGTGAGACCTAGTACGCTGAGATTCATATGACCCAGGTACAAAGGAGGAAAGATCATTAAAACATTTTCTATAAAAAATATAGAAAAGACATACTGAAGCCATGTTACAGTTGCGGGGAAGTGACTGGTATCGATATATCACGTCAGAACAAATTACATTAGAGATTCTTCTTTGGATTTTGTTGAGAGTTCTTAGATATAACAGCAAAAATATCCAAATCGTACTACAGCGTAAATCTCTAGCCCACAAAATGTTTAATATCAAAAAAGCCACAAAACCGAGTTTCGTTTTTTCCAGGTTTGCAGATTAGACGTTTAGCTATCTTGACACCATTAGTCGTAAGAATCACTGAAAATATCTTGTATTTCGGGCATGATCGTTGTTTGATTTTGATTTTGTCGACTGCACAGTATAGTAGGGTCAGTTGGGCCACCATCTGTGAGAAAAAGGGCACCATTACGCAATACATTCCACCAGGAATGGCATGCTATACTGCTTGGCATTCTGAATATTTCAGAGTGTTTGGCGGAGAAGGTAAATTTAGTTGACTGTTTAGTTCCTAGTTCCAGCAAAAATAAAGTATGAAATGGACAAAGTCCGACAATTATTTTAAAACATTTTTATGTTTATACATTAATTTGTTTACATACAAATATTAAAGCAAATGCTCTGTTGATAACAAACAGTATTAAACAACATTTACCAGCCTGAATGTCCGAGAAATTGTCATAGAATATATTGGTCCTCCGCAGAAATCGAACCTGTAACCTTTACGAAACCACCATATAGCCTGACGTGCTTTTACCGATTTCGCCACATAGGAGCGTTTCGGTTAAAAAGATCGATTTTACTGTTTTTAAACTACAATTTTCCATGTTTTTTTCACGTACATTATTATGGGTATCCAAATGTAAACAAATGACGTCACACATTAAGAAATGGACAAAGTCCGACAGTATATATGTATACATACACACTTTCTTTTAAAAACATTATCGCTATGAATGTATTTAAAAATTTTGTTGGCATTAAATGACACACTGAGGTTGATATGCCATAAAACAAAACAAGCAACGTGTATATATATATATATATATATATATATATATATATATATATATATATATATATATATATATATATATATATATATATATATATATATATATATACACACGTTTGTTTGTTTGGGAATTATGGCATACCAACTACTGTGGGTTATGTAATGCCAAATCCAGTTTATATGAATTTTAAATGCCTATTTTGTATGAAATATTTTTAGCAAACTAGAGCGTATTTGCTTGCACACTGCAAAGTAATCCTAGGTAATTTTGTTTAAGTCAAGAATTTCCATTTGATAAGGACAATTCATTTGCAAAATGATAAAATGTTTGTTTGGGAATTATGGCATGCCAACCACTGTGCGTTGTTTAATGCCAAATCCAGTTTATATGAATTTTAAATGCCTATTTTGTATTGCATAAAATAGCTGGCAACATTATTGTTTCAAAAACGTATAGCTAGCAACATTATCTTCTACAAAAAAAGTATAGCTGGCAACACTATTTCTTACAAAAAACTTATAGCTGGCAACATTATTCCCTACAGAAAACGTATAGCTGGCAACATTATTTCCTACAAAAAAGTTATAGCTGGCAACATTATTTCCTACAAAAAGAGTATAGCTGGCAACATTATTTCTTACAAAAAACGTATAGCTGGCAACATCATTCTTTATAAAAAAAAACTTATGTCTGGCAACAGTATTCTTTACAAAAAAACGTATAGCTGGCAACATTATTCTTTGCAAAAAAACGTATAACTGGCAACATTCTTCTTTACAAATAAACGTATAGCTGGCAACATTATTCTTTACCAAAAAAAAAAAAAGTTTAGCTGGCAACATTATTCTTTGCAAAAAAACGTATAGCTGGCAACATTATTCTTTACAAATCAACGTATAGCTGGCAACATTTTTCTTTACAAAAAAACGTATAGCAGGCAACATTATTCTTTACAAAAAAACGTATGGCTGACAACATAATTTTTAAAAAAAACGTATAGCTGGCAACATTATTCTTTACAAATAACAACGTATAGCTGGCAACATTATTCTTTACTCAAAACGTATAGCTTGCAACATTATTCTTTACAAATAAAAGTATAGCTGGCAACATTATTCTTTACAAAAAAACTTATAGCTGGCAACATTATTCTTTACAAAAAAACGTATAGCTGGCGACATTATTCTTCACAAAAAAACGTATAGCTGACAACATTATTCTTTACAAAAAACTTATAGCTGGAAACATTTATTCTTTAAAAAAATAAACGTATAGCTGGCAACATTATTCTTTACTCAAAACGTATAGCTTGCAACATTATTCTTTACAAATAAAAGTATAGCTGGCAACATTATTCTTTACAAAAAAACTCATAGCTGGCAACATTATTGCTTCAAAAATTTATAGCTGGCAACATTATTCTTTACAAATAAACGTATAGCTGGCAACATTATTCTTTACCAAAAAAAAGCGTATAGCTGGCAACATTATTCTTTACAAAAAAAACGTATAGCTGGCAACATTATTCTTTACAAAAAAACGTATAGCTGGCGACATTATTCTTCACAAAAAACGTATAGCTGACAACATTATTCTTTAGAAAAAAAGAAGAGCTGGCAACATTATTCTTTACAAAAAAACTTATAGCTGGCAACATTATTCTTTACAAAAAAACGTATAGCTGGCGACATTATTCTTCACAAAAAACGTATAGCTGACAACATTATTCTTTACAAAAAACTTATAGCTGGCAACATTTATTCTTTAAAAAAATAAACGTATAGCTTGCAACATTATTCTTTACAAAAGAAAACGTATAGCTGTCAACTATACGTTTTTTTTCCAGGAATCCCTTCAATTAGTCTACTGGAACCTTTTCCAACCATTCCTAGGGCTCCAACTATAACAGGGATTGTTGATGTTCCCAAATGCCTCATTTTCGTGATTTCTATTTCAAGGTTCTTGTATTTTGACAACTTTTTGAATATCTTCAAAGATACATTGCAGTCAGCAGGGACTGCCATATCAATAAGGAGGCACTTTTTTTGTTTGTGGTCTTTAATAACAATGTTTCGGCGGTTGGCTTTGATTGTTCTGTCAGTGTGTATTGTGTAGTCCCATAGAATTGTAACAGGTCCTATCTCCGTAACCGGGTCTGGATGGTGTTCATACCATTTTCTTTCAGTTTCCTTCCCCTAGAAGTTGCAGATTTTCCAGTGCAGATATTGGCCCACTCTGTATTATTATTATTATTATTATTATTATTATTATTATTATTATTTTTCGATTTTCTTTCGTCGGCCTACTAGAACTCCATATGCATACATAAATTTGTGTGCGTGTACAATCCAACTCTTTTATGTAAAGTTAAGACAAGTTTTACAAAAATAAAATTTCTAAATAAAGAGATCAAAATATTTAAATAGCGAATCAAATGTTTACATCTGATAGAAAAGTGACTGAAAATTCACTTTTGTCAGACTCAAAAGATATACACATTTCATTTACACATAACATGTTTCTTCTTTTGTTTGGGAGAGAAACTTCAACAACACTACAACGACTTCTTAAACAACTGAAATTTCCTCGCAATTTCCTGTTAAACAAAATCGATCTTTATTAGTGAATCTATGGCAAATCCCACATATAAACACGCACAAAGATGCCAGACGTTGAGTGATAGTAAGAAAATTAGTCCCCGGGGCTATTGAAAGTTTATTGCATCGTTATGAGTGAATTCCGAGTGACTAAGATTCACGGTGCACTTGTCATGTTTCCCATTGGTTAAATTAAGCTCGATTCGTAACGAATCCACAGTAAAATGTAACTTTATCCCTACATAGAACAAACTTATTAGGTGTCGTGTCACCTCAGGACGTAGGCGATCATAGCTTTCCACATTTCCCTGTCTAATGTAGCTCTTAATTATTTTTGTCTTTTCTTTAGTTCTGTTCCGCCATACTTTTTTCTCAAGCATATCAATTATGTTATGCGCCGTTTTTCTCTATCCATCTTGCCCTGAATTTGTCCTGTGGGTATCAGGTTTTCCAAGATAAAAGAATATATTTGGCATGCCTTGTGGCTGAGGTATTGTTAACTTCTCACCTAATTTTGTTTTAGCTACATCATGACCAAGAACACGTATTCCGTATAGCATTAGAGCCCTAGTTGCATCGCATCTACTGTCTGTAGTAACAGGAGGTGTGTCTGTAGCAACAGGAGGTGTGTCTGTAGCAACAGGAGGTGTGTCTGGCCGTGTATATAGTTTTGAGGTTGGGTTCGAATTCAGAATTTTCATCCTTGAGTGATCGTCAACCAAGGCTAGTGAGCCAATCCGCATTTCTATTTAATTAAGTCTAATTAAGTTTAATCTATTAATTAGATGGGAGACAGGATGATTCCTAAGGACATTTGTGTGAAAGTGAACGCAACGAAATAGTTCCGAATTTGAACTCGGCTCGTCGATTCCTTGCGAATGTCCATTCCACCACCGGCTCATCGAGAAAGTATAACGTAATCTGTCGCGGGACAGATAAACTAATCATAATAAACATATAGCAACGAGCTCGTTTGGTTGTGTAGTGGTTACCGTGGTGTTCACGTAAGCTCATGAAGATGAGTTCGATCCTTAGCATGCCCTACCGAAATGTGAATTTATGTGCCGCATCTCTTCAGATGGCACGTGATTATGGTTCTTCCTATATTTAGTCAATCTCAACAATATTTACTTCTTCATGACTACTTTCGTTTATGTAACTAATTCACCCTGTGAGTGTTAAATTTTCCAAACTTTCTTTCTTTAGTATATGTCACAAAGATTTCAGCTAATTCTTATTGTAAAATATTGATATCTGATAAATAAGTAAAACTCGCATATCAACAGCAAATTAATTCATATGCACATCAATTAGTCCAGTTGCATGTTTATTTCTTTGTGGGTAGTTTTATATGACAACGATACAATTCCCCGCCTCAACCCGTGTCCAATGCTCTGATGATGAGGGGCACTATATCGACGATATGGGCATTCACAGTTAAGACAAGAATGATCTTGAACAGGAATTCAGCATCCTTTACTAACTATTGCAAGAAGTAGGACTCATGATAATCCTTTCCAAAACAGAAACTATAGGCTGAATTCGAAATGAAATTAGTGATGGAACATACCCTGATTCAAACCTAAAAAAATCATGATGTGGAATTAGTAAATACTAAACATTTTAAATACCTTGGTGTATGGATCAATTATAACAAATTTAACATAGGAGAAAAGGAACCGGACATAGAATGGGCTGCGCTAGATTTAGTTTCGCCCAATACCGCCATTTGCTACAAAACCAAAAGAATAATTAGCCTGAAATCTCGAGTCATGTTCTTAAATAATCTCATCAGATCGAGACTTTCATATAGATGTCATGCATGGCGACAAATCCGTTCAGAAATATATTAACAGTCAGGTGTATACAACCGCTTTCTCTGATCATTATCATTGAGCAAGTGAAGTCTATGGGTCTTAGCAAAGACAACACCTCTTCGAACCTTGCGGATTGGCTATTCATAATTACAAAGAAATGTATCCAGTAAAAGAAACCACCTCAGTTGAAGACTTTCAACAGCTGCAACAGCTAAAACGGATATCACATGCTACAGGAATAGTGATGTAATGCAAATGGTGACATTTCACACAACCTAAAATAAAATGTTTTAGAATTAACCTTCAATACTGTGCCGAGAAATAACAACTACCGGCCTTGATGTACTTAATTTCCTTAAAAGCTGTTTTAAAAGAAACATTTTATAAATTTCAGCTGAAAGTAGCAATGATTTCTCTGTCAGATACGGCGGAATGTTTCCTGATAAGAAAACGCTTAATATTACCATTAAATTTGAGTTGATAACAGATACTACACTTTGATCCCAGAGCGATGATAAGAGTGTACGAAAAGCGAAACTCGAAGTGAGTTCGCTGCTTGGTATATAAATGCTGAAGGTTTCCTTCTAAAGAAACTGCCAATATTATTATTGTAACCTGGGAAGGGTTTCTGAAAGTGGAATAACCAAAAAAAAGGTTGGAAATGAAATGGTAATCTTTATATCGTTAACAAAATACAATACTCGCCAGCGACGTAAAGTAGGTAAACCACTGCTAGTGGTGGACTACTTAGACAACATATTAACCCGACTTAAAATAATGTCCAACGTATTTAGGAGGGTTGGGATATATTCATTAATGTTAATATGTACGGTATATAGCAATTACAACAACCATTAGCTTTACAGTTAATATTGCCATTACCATTTGCCAGACATTTTTTGACAATACAGACAACATTTTTTCCTCCTTTACATTTGATATTAGGTTTATTGTTTTATTTATTTTCTATTTCATCGATATTAACGTTCTTCTTATTACTAATGCCATCTTCGCCAAACGCCCATCATGTGGCGCTGTTTAAGTTCTATAAATAATAACCAAATAATAAAACAATTCCTCCCTCCATCTTACTCCAAAATGTATCAGTACGTAGATGAGGACGTACCCGCTTTGACCTGTTCATATCCCCGATCGACTGACGACTAAACTCTTAAACACACACACACACACACACACACACACACACACACACACACACAAACGAGCGCTTACGCATCCCACAAACTGGTATATTCTTAATAGCTAAATTTTTAATTTAGAGTATTTATTTTTTTTGTTAATACATATATTAATTACTTGTTTAAAATCCATGTTTGTATATTATTTTCCCGGTCTCACATGAGTCCGCCAAATATTGTTAGCGGCGGAAAATTTACCAAGAGTCATTAAATGTTTACTGAACAACGTATATAATCCGTAACTGAAGTTGTCCGTCCTGCAACACTCTCTAATATCCAAAGGAACGGCGTGCATACATAGAATATGCAAGGTAGCCATCTGAATTGGTCTCTGGAATGTTAAGATACTCCTGAAGGTGATCAGTTTGCATTTATAGTTTGTCTTTGAATAAATCGTTTTAGTTTTTTCTCTGTTTTACCTTCGCATGATTTATATGTGCAAATCGAGTTTATAAGCACAAGGTTAACTGTGACATAAAACTTGTCCTTGTAATTACCAAGTAATCTTTTCAAATTAGCGCCAGATTTTAAAATAAATTTAAAATGATTTAAAAAAAAAAATTATTCTATGTAGTTTTGAATCTTAAATCGGAACCCAACAAATTTTAATAATTTGAGAAATGACAAAGAGGCAATGGCGGTTGGGACACTGTAAAGGTGATTTAGCCGTATGTATTCTGATTATTTATATCTTTTTGAAACATGACAATCGTTGGAAAATAAAAGAGGAATTTTATCGAATGCAAAGGAAAAAACAAAAAAAAGTGACATAGACACTTTTCTGCTGACGCTTCACTCGCAAAGATGGTTAGAAATATTACATTAAAATAAATGGTAATTATCCAAATTGACGTTTATACAATTCATTTTGATTTAAAAGAAAAAAAAAAGATATGAAGAGAACATTTCGAAGACATTTATAACATTTTAATTCTTTTATTTCCGAGATCACAGCGTGTCAGTGATTTACATAAAACAGTGTATTAAGGAATGAAAGAAACGAAAAAGAATGAAGGAATGAAGGAAAGAAAGAAGTAACTCGATAGAAGAAAATGCATGAAAGCGAAATAGAAAAGAAAAAGAAAAACAGAAAGAATGAAAGAGAATGAAAGAAAAAGAGAAAAGAAAAGGAAAAAGAAGACATGTGAAAGAGAAACAGAGGGAAAAGAACGAAAAAAGAAAAATGAAAAAAAAGAAAAAGAGAAAAGGATGTAAGACGTATGAAAGAGAAACAGGGGGTAAAGTAAGGAAAAACAAAAAAGAGAAAAGTAAATAAAAAAGACGTATGTAAGAGAAAGAAAAGGAAAAGAAAGAAAAAAGAAAAAGAAAAAGAAAAAGGAAAAAGACGAAGTATGATAGAGAAACAGAGGGAAAAGAAAGAAAGAAAAAAGAAAAGAAAAAAGTATGAAAGAATAGCAGAGGGAAAAGAAAGAAAAAAGAAAAAGAGAAAAGAGAAAAGCAAAGGAAAAAAAGAAGACGTATAAAAGGAAAACAGAGGAAAAAGAAAGAAAAATGAAAAAGAGAAAAGGAACTGGAGCCCCTTCTGTTTACCTCGGCGTTCTTGATAGGTTCCAGAGGCGGATATGCAATATAATGGGCCCTGTTCTCGTCTACAGTCACTCTCTCACAGACGCCTCTCTCTGTCTTTTTTACAAATACTTTCACGGCAATTGCATTTGCTGGTTCCCAGACTTCATGAGTTCAAGCGCCCTACGAGGCTGGCATCCCGCTCTCACCCTTTCACTGTCGAAACTGTTAAATGTAGCCGTCTCTTCAACTCCAATAGCTTCATGTCTCGCACCTCTCGCCTGTGGAACTCCCTTTCCTATTCCAGTTTCCCTGAGAGCTATAATCTACAACTATTCAAATGTAATGCCAATCGATATCTCCAGTTGCCTTGATCTATCCACTATCAGAGTGTAAAGTAAGAAAAGAGAAAAAAAAGAAAAGAGAAAAATAAAGAAAAAAGACGTATGAAAAAGAAACAGAAGGAAAAGAAAGAAAAAGAAAAGAAAAGGAAAAAAAGAAGTATGAAAGAGAAACAGAGGTAAAAGAAAGAAAAAAAAAGAAAAGGAAAAAAGAAGTATGACAGAGAAACAGAGAGAAAAGAAAGAAAAAGAAAAAAAAGCAAAAAAAAGAAGAAGTATGAAAGAGAAACAGGGAAAAGAAAAAAAGAAAAGAAAAGGAAAAAAAGAAGAAGTATGAAAGAGAAACAGAGGGAAAAGAAAGAAAAATAAAAGGAAAAAAAAGAAGAAGTATGACAGAGAAACAGAGGGAAAAGAAACAAAGAGAAAAGAAAAGGAAAAAAAAGAAGTATGAAAGAGAAACAGAGGGAGAAGAAAGAAAAAGAAAAGAAAAGGAAAAAAAAAGAAGTATGACAGAGAAACAGAGGGAAAAGAAAGATAAAGAAAAGAAAAGGAATAAAAAGTAGAAGTATGACAGAGAAACAGAGGGAAAAGAAAGAAAAGAAAAGGAAAAAAAAGAAGTATGACAGAGAAACAGAGGGAAAAGAAAGTAAAAGAAAAGAAAAGGAAAAAAAGAAGAAGTATGAAAGAGAAACAGAGGGAAAAGAAAGAAAAAGAAAAGAAAAGGAAAAAAAGAAGAAGTATGAAAGAGAAACAGAGGGAAAAGAAAGAAAAAGAAAAGAAAAGGAAAAAAAGAAGTGTGAAAGAGAAACAGAGGGAAAAGAAAGAAAAAGAAAAGAAAAAGAAAAAAAGAAGTATGACAGAGAAACAGAGGGAAAAGAAGGAAAGAGAAAAGAAAAGGAAAAAAAGAAGAAGTATGACAGAGAAACGGAGGGAAAAGAAAGAAAAGGAAAAGGAAAGGAAAAAAAGAAGTATAAAAAGGGAAGCAGAGGGAAAAGAAAGAAAAAAAAAGGAAAAAAAGAAGTATGAAAAAGAAACAGAGGGAAAAGAAAAAAGGAAAAGAAAAGGAAAAAAAGAAGTATGAAAGAGAAACAGAGGGAAAAGAAAGAAAAAGAAAAGAAAAGGAAAAAAAGAAGAAGTATGACAGAGAAACGGAGGGAAAAGAAAGAAAAAGAAAAGAAAAGGAAAAAAAAGAAGTATGACAGAGAAACAGAGGGAAAAGAAAGAAAAAGAAAAGAAAAGGAAAAAAAAGAAGTATGAAAGAGAAACAGAGGGAAAAGAAAGAAAGAAAAAAGAAGTATGAAAGAGTAAAATAGGGAAAAGAAAGAAAAAAGAGGAAAGAGAGGAAAAAGAAAGAAAAAAAGAAAAAGAGAAAGGAAAAGAAAAAGACATATGAAAGAGAAAGAGGGGGAAACGAAAGGAAAAAGAAAGGTAGAAAGAAAGGAAATCGGGTGACAGAAACAGAATGAATGAAAAAAGAAAAAGAAACATTAGAAAGATACTCGGTTAAAGGAAAAACGAAACATTGAATGACAGAAAAGAAGAAAGAAGAAGGTAAAGTGGGGGAAATAATGAAAAAGAAAAAGGAAGAAAAAAAGAAAACGAGAGAGGGAAAAGAGAAAGGGAAAGAAAAATGAGAGAGAAATCAATTTTATTTAATGAAGGCCTTTATTCTTACAATCTCGGTTCGATAATGGGTCAATGAATCCAGTTCAATACCGCATGCAAAGTTTCCTTTTTATATCGCCTAGTTTCCGCTTGATATAAGACTTGATCTCAGATTAGGGACGCCAATGAAATTGCAAATCATAAAGCTGTTGCAGGTTTATTTTATGGCCATCGATCTATTCGCAACAGAGAGAAATGTGAATTGATCAAAGTTTGATCGACTGGAAAAAAATCTGTTTTTCTCAACATCAACCTCACTCGTTTTGCATATATGTCGAAACAGCCACCAGCACCACAAAAAGAATCAGGTACTTGCACGCACACAGAGCACGATTATCATTGAGCTATGCTTGTTAAGATCAAATCGTCTGAGAGTGACCTTGTGCTAGATATATATATTTAATTGTATGGATATGAGTGGGTGACCCTGGGTTTCACGCTTTTGCGATCATCAGACAAATATGTTAGCTCTATCACTAATATTGAACATATTCCAATAAGTGCCGTGTATATATAATATATATAGAAAATAGACACACACACAAACATATATATATATATATATATATATATATATATATATAGATAGATATAATATTTATATTTTTAATTATATATATAATTAATTATAACCAACATTACAATATTCATTTGATATTTTCTTTATTGTTTCATGCACATTCAATGAAATGAAAGGATACTCGTAGTTTTAAAAGCTGTCTATATTTCTGATATAAAGTAATGTAATTATTTACACTATTTACATTGTTTGAACTGTTGTCCTCATCTTTCTTGACATATTCACGACGTTTCGGCCGTTGCACGCAACACCGTTCTTCAGGTGATTGAAATCTCCAACTGGAACCTCGTCACTCAACCCTTGTTTCAATATAATATAATATATATATATATATATATATATATATATATATATATATATATATATATATATATATATATATATATATATATGACGGTTCCGTATAGGATACAGGTTCGAATCGAATTCTGTCGGAGGACGAATATTTTCTATATAAATTTCTCGGACATTTAAGCTGGTAAATGTCGTTTAATACTGTTTATCATAAACAGAACATCTACTTAAAGTTTTGTAGCTAAAAAGAATGTATAAACATAAAATGTCTTAATATATATATATATATATATATATATATATATATATATATATATATATATATATATATATATATATATATATATATGTGTGTGTGTGTGTATGTCTGTGTGTGTGTGTATGCATATTTTATTGTTATGCGCTATTTATATATACACAAATATTTAAAGTAAATGGTCTGTTTATAATATACAATATTAACAATATTTACCAGCCTGAATTATTACAGAGAATTTACTTTTAATATTTGTCTATATATAAATAACGTATAACAATAAAATACATTAAAATAGCCTTCGGGCTTAGTCCATTTCATATATATATATATATATATATATATATATATATATATATATATATATATGAAGAAATATAGTTTTAAGGTGTGCTATATTTATGGGATGAAGTGCTCAATATCAGAGATAGAGCGTATGTGAATATAAATATAAAAGTGAATATTGAGGTCAAAACTCAGAGACCACGGGCTGTTTCATGATATACGCAATCGTCAGGCGGTCTGACGATTGCGTCTAGCAGGAAACAGCCCGTGGTCTCTGAGTGTTGACTTCTATGTCCGCTTTTATATATATATATATATATATATATATATATATATATATATATATATATATATATATATATATATATATATATATATATATATGGAAGATCATCTCTCTTGCAGTGAAATCTTACTGCTATACTAGTAGAATAGAAGAAAGAAAACAGAAGAAAGAAAGCAGAAAAAAGAAAAATAAGAAGAAGTTACAGAAAAAAGGAAAGGAGGGAAAATAGAAAGAAAAATACGTAGAAGAAAGATAAAAGAAAAAAAAACAAACAAAAAGAAAGAAAATTAAAAAAAAAGTCTGCATAAATTAAACATGTTACACCTGGTAAGTACTTGCTTGATATCACCCTATGATTTAAACTGAAGGTGGGCAAATATATTTTCCGGAATTCCACATGTATTTTTAGCGGTTTTCTGACGGGCCGTAACTATAAAAAAAGATACTTGAATAATCAAAATACAAGAAACACTATTCAACATTGACAATTAATTATAACCAACATTACAATATTCATTAGATATTTTCTTTAATGATTCAAGAACATTCAATGAATTGAAAGAATACTCTTAGCTTTAATATCTGTCTATATTTCTGAGATAGCGTAATGTAATTATTTACACTATTTACATTGTTCGTACTCTTCAGGTGATTGGAATTTCCAACTGGAACCTTGTCACTGAACACTTGCTTGAACTGAACCCTTGTTACTGGGCCATGTGACATCAAGGACACATGGCTCAGTCAATAAAAGCGTGGGTTGGATCCAGTGACTTGGCCCAAAGAGTTAAGAGTTCAATACCTGGCCCCTGCAGTAGTGAACAAAAACTTGGAAAGATACGACCGAAACATCGTGAATATGGTAACAAAGATAAGGACAACAGTTCGAATAATGTAAGTATCTCGTAGCTTTATCATTTATGGCGTTCGATGGGTAATTGTTGCCATTTTATATTTTTAATTTCGCACATGCGCGTTGTTTCGTTTTGATTTTATCGAATGCAAATGTTGTCACTTTGAGAAAAGAGCACCATGACTTAATTCGCTCCACCAGGAATTTGGAAACGGCTTGCTGTACTTCTTGGAATTCATGCCGGAAGCTTCAATACGAACATTTCAGAGTATTTGCGTGTCAATCTGAGGACAGTCCAGAGGATTCAAAAAGAGTTGGATGAGTCTAATGGTGATTACGATGGTACTGCAGCCCCGATCGCTCTAATAAGAAAAGAACTCTCAAATTTGTTGGTTAGGGCCCCTGACTCAAAACAGAGACCAACATCAAGTGTCTTGTGAAGGGAGTACCGCGCTGGGTCAAGAGGATGGCTGCTGGAAGACCCTACGTCTGGCAATAGGACTCTGCACCATATCACACAAACAGGAGAATTGTCAGAATTTTTGCAAGTACATCACCCCTTACATCGGGCCACCTAACTCCCCAGACTGAAACACCCTTAATTATTATTTGTGGAGCGCAGTTGTGGGAGTGGCCAATAAAACACTTTATAACACCAAAGATGAACTGAAGGCAAGGATTCTGGTAGCTTTCACCAACTTAAAAAGTAGATCGTCCAAAAGAGATGCAGGATATTGCGAAGTTGTCTGGAGGCCATGGTTGAAGCCAATGGCGATTCCATTGCACATCAACTGATACTGACGAAAACAAAAGTCGAATGGAAGCATGAAAATGTATTTCTTTGAAATGTTTTCGTGGTTTATACAAAAATCCGCAGTGCGTCATATTTTACCCACCACTGATTTAGACTTCATTTGCTAAGGTATGTTTCGTGATATGTTAATTTTGTATATTATTTTATGAAGGTATATAAAGTGTATAATAATATAAAAAATAAATAAAATATATAAAATAAAAAATAAATATAATATAAATATATACTTGAGTATTTGTTTGTATATTTTCTGATACGTTTATTTAGTACATCTTTTATTTTCTGATATGTTTATTTTGTTCTAAGTGCGACTTTGGAAGTGATCACAAATACAGACTTTCAGCTCCATACTCTGTGCGTCCTGACTTGGTTTGCGCAGTCACCTCCAGATACTAAGTAATTCCTCCCAAAAATGTCATCTTCAGAGCCGAAATAAAAACAAAAAATGTTACAGTCTAGTACAAGTCGGTTTCAATCGACATTCTAGAGTCTGCAGAATCGTTAATTATTAAGTTCCTTACCATACCCATGCGTCTCATATATCTGCGTTCCAGTTAGTTAAATTCCAGTGAAATGATTTCATAGCGGGAAACTGTCCTTTCTTGTCTACCAGTGTTCCTTTTTTTTTTCTAACGCCTGCTAGATGGCATTGTATAAAGAAGTATAAAAGAAGGTGACGCATACGCTCCCTGTCTTCTTTCTCACTTCAAACGCAGAATGCCGTAGTGACAAGACATGTCTCGTTTCCTCTTCTTCGTCTCCCAACGAACTACGTATCGCATTAGAGACAAAACTATCACTACACTGTATATCTTTAGTGAAGTAAGCGTGTCACGAAAGCTACATACGGTTTCAAATTCAGAGTTACTCTTCTTCTTGGCTGGCTGCCAACCACGGCTAGAGATTTCAGTTTGCTCTGCTATTTAGCCCATAGCTAAAAAAAGAAAAGATGGATTCATACGTTTCCCAATTGTATTTGTGCCAAAGGGAATGCTACGAAGTTAACCGTAGTAGATTTATTTATAAGTATATTATCGGCAGAGATGTGGTACGGTTCTACAGAAGGATGCTGAGAATAGCATAAACGGGACATGTGAATAACGAGGATGTTTTGAGCAAAATAAGAACTCTAAGGAAATTCAGTACCTGAAATCATGAAAAGATAGCTGAAATTTCTTGGAAGCATAAAGAGGAAAGTAGGCTTTGAGAATATGGCACTCTCAGGGTCTAGATTATTTAATTCTTATAAGAATAAGAATACTGTGTGAATAAATGTCAGGACAAGGAATGAGAGAGATAGTAAAAGGTAAAAAAGTTACTTAAAGCAACAAAATATAGGATGTTTTGGAGAGCAATGATTTAACATGTTCTGACGAATATATAAAAAAAATGCATCTGTAAGCTCTCATGTTTTTTTGTACAAATCCAAACATCGTTTTATTAGTACTCGTTTGTAGAATTGTGACTAGGAATCCTTCAGCGCCATCATATGCATGTAAAAAAGTCCCTGGCATAGATTCTGTCCATTTTCTTCACCCGACGTTCCAAGATGTTCGTTTCAAAATGCGAACTCGAAAAACGAACTTCGAGGTTTATTTTTCAGTTTTATGAAATCATTACTTACAATTTCATTTACACCATTTTTATACGGATCATTGTTTCACAACGTTCGGTCTTTGTACTCTCGGGCCTACATCAGGTGTATACTGATCTGTGTAATCTGCAGGGAATTCTGAACTGAAGCCTATGTTTAATCTACGAATGTAGACTGTTCTCGTTCCAAACTCACGAACCAACGATTTAATCAGCTAGGCTGTTATTATAAAATCAAGAAGAGACAGTTGAAATATTTTGGGCACTTGATGAGGAAGGAAGGCTAGGAAAATCTGATACTCACATGACTGATTGAAGGCAAGAGTGACAGAGGAAAAAACGCATAACTTAGTGATATTGAGTAAATGGATGACGTAACAAGGGTTAGAACAGATAACAAAATGACAATGTTTATTAAAAGCTACAAAGGATAGGAAATTGTGGAGAGTCATTATCTCTTACATTCTGAGGGACACAGCACATAAAGAAAAAGAAATACATACATATTCAGTTTAGCTTCAAACTAAAAACATATTGGTGCAAATGCTTCCATCATTTGATCGTGCTTTTAACGGGCTTCTTTAAGTTACATTTAATAAGAGACATTGGCATCAGGAGGCATTTTCTGATCATGTAAGATGTAATTCTATTTTTGGTAATTTCCAGTAGATTATTTGACCATTGCTTTGAACCCAATGTAAATTCTTTGATCTGCCGTGCCAGAGAAAATATGTAAAGACTGAATAAGTAACTGCTGACGCAATAATATACACGGAACGTTTACGGTTTAACATATGAGATAACAGTGTTTATTGTAGTTGATTCTCTCAAGAATATTTACCACAAATATAGCAAACAAAAAAAGAAAGGAAAATATGAGAAATCAAGACTTTTTACATAACCTCTGCACGCCATAAGATCATTAACAGTACAATAATATTCAAATAAATATTCGAATGATTATGTAGCTTAGCTATTCACCCGGAAAACTGAATATGCGCGCCGAGTTCCAATTTACCTTTAAGCTGTTAAATTTTATTCATTATATGGTGTGAAAAAATTATTTCCCTTCGATTATTCAAGCATCATTAATTGTTTGTTTGTTTTTACGGCATATATAATTTTTGCGGTTTACATAAAGCCATAAAATATTTTAGATTGGGGGCAAGGTATAAAAACGATTTTTTGATACAAATCTTACTATATAACCCATAGCTTGAGTGAGAAAATGTGGATTCCTATTTATCAAGGTTTTTTGTCCTTAAATGAATATAACGCACCCAACAGCAATTAGAACACTGGTCGCGGATATATAGTGTCTAGCCACACTGATGAGCTGTGATACAACGGAACAGCTTGTCTGTGAATGGCAATATATATGCTCCTGAAAAATTATTTCGGTTGAGCTCTGAGTTTGTAAACAGTGTCTATTACTAACATTAATACGATACACTTCGATAAAACGAATCGAGTTCTCTCAGTCACTAGCATGTTTATCTAAAAATAAATAGGCTTAAATTTACCTTCGTCCCTGCCGTGCGCCAACGGATTTGGTGTAGATTCTCTGATTGACGCCAATTCAACCGGGTCTCGATCCTAGCTAGAGGCAACCGGATGTCTACCACATTGATGAGCTGTGATACAGCGAAAGAGTCTGTCTCTAGATGAATATATATATATATATATATATATATATATATATATGTGTGTGTGTGTGTATGTCTGTGTGTGTATGCACACTCGATGGCCTCTCTCATCGTCTTCGACGTATGAGGGTCCAATACAATACTTCTTAAACCGAGTAGTCAGACTACCCTCACATATCATTTGATTATAGTGGTGAAGGTTTGTGCTGAAGCAATAACATTTTTCGGAAGAAATGAATACTGGTGCATATATATATATATATATATATATATATATATATATATATATATATATATATATATATATATATATGTGTGTGTGTGTGTGTGTGTGTAAGTATCATAAAAAGCTTAACTTGAATATGTTGTTTGTTGCTTTTAATGAAACTTGTACAAAAGTGGTATTGCTGTCAAAATACACAACATTATATATATATATATATATATATATATATATAGTTTATGCAAAACTAGGTAATCCGTATGGGTAGACCCAAGGAGGATGATATCCAGAGAGCTCAATGTAAATTCAGAGCAAATATGTTTGAATAAAAACAGATCACTTTAAGGTTCCATGTAATAATTTATTTCACCACAACCCTTTTAAAGGGCTCTGGATTATCAGACTTTAATTTCATTTCAACATTTGGAAGTAAAGTCTGATGATCCAGAGCCCTGTAAAAGGGTTGTGGTAAAATAAATTATTACATGGAACCTTAAAGTGATCTGTTTTTATTCAAACAATATATATATATATATGTGTGTGTGTGTATCTTGAATAAACACAGATGTACCTGAGCAGGCGTCTGCAAAAGGGATTCGATTGCTGATCTAGTAGTCAGGCATACACAGATCCAATCCAAGCGGCCGGAAACCATATATATATATATATATATATATATATATATATATATATATATATATATATATATCCCTGTTGTAAACTACAGGCGCTTAAAGGAATGTAGAAGAAGGCCCGCACGAACAATGGGATTTTCGCCTTCTTAGTTTTTCGCTCATTTTCTTTTTTTCCCTTACATAGAAAATTACACACAGGCTTCCATCGGAACCTGGATTCCCCGCCCTCTGGTTTCAAACAACTATTTTCACCTCATCAAAATTCTGACCAGTATGGTAGTGTCTGGAATAATTCACTTCTCCCTCTGTGCTTCGCGTCTCATCAAAACATAGGCGATCATGACTCCCCGTGATATACCCTCTCTTGTCGGTCTTAGCTCTTTTTCTCCCACTGCTAGTGTTCCCATTCTCGTTCTGCCATGCATTCCTACAAGCTCTTCAGGTAAGGGCCTCACTGACTTTCCTTATCTCTCTAGCCGTCAATATGCTCTTTCAGGGTTAGGTTTTTCAAGCCTTTCTTTTATTTTTTCAACTGTCTTTTCCTGATTCTTTGTGCAAATATTCTTTCTATTGCGATTTGTTTTAAGACTACTTTGTTGCCTACTCGCTTTGTCAAAGGAATTTTCAGCATCCCTATGTAGAACCACATTTCTACTGCCTGTAGGTTTTCCTCCCCCGTGGGGAGATTGTACAGCATTCACTGCCATCTAAGAGGATAGTTATCAAAAAGCAACCCAGTACTCATTTCTTTGTTCTAACAAAATTTTTCCGCTTCTCAGCGCCTTGCTTAGCTTTGAGAAATTTATATTTCCCCCGCTAATCCAATACTGCGTATTCTGATCTCGGGGTTGCATTTTCGATACTCTGTTAAAACGCTTCCTAGTTATTCAATCTTGTGTAATTGCTTGATGTTTATATTTAAAATTCGTAACTCTCATCTTTATTTTTTTTACACTATTGATGACCGTAGTTTCTGTTTTCTTTCAGTTAATGCTTACTCCGTTTTTTTTTCTTTTCTCGAGCACCCTCTCTCGAGGTTCCTGTAATTTTCTTTTCGGGTCGACTATCAACCGAGTGTCATTTGTATATCTTATATTTTTAACATTACTCGAAACGATGATAAATAAATACTGGTCGGGTCTTCACTACAATTATTATTTTCTCAGTTTTTCGCATTCTATGTGATATTTTTCAATTGCTCTTTCTGGATGTGTTTTTGGGGACTAGTTTAAATAGTACTAAATAAAGACAAATAATTCAGTTTCTATTGAATGCTCTTTTTAGTATCTCACGAAATTTCTGAGATGAGGTATTATGTACGCTATTTACATTCCTCGGACTATCATCTTCATCTTTGTAGCCATATTTATCAAAATCTTTCCGTTGATTTGTACTTCAGGTGGTTGGAATGTCAAACTGAACCCTTTATTTCGCTCACTGGGGTAGACTGTTCTAGTTCCACGTACCATGTCTAATGGATCTGTGGGAATAAAATAAAAATACAAGATAAAATAAAAATACAAAATTAAATAAAAGTACAAAATAAAAATAAACATTAAAATCTCCCAGGAGTCCTCTGACAGGAAAGACAATTTACGCATGTGCAAAAAAAAAGAGAGATTTCTTGGCGCCAAAGATAAACTAGAAGAATCTGTCTCTTTCTCGGTTGGACCTTTGACTGGTGAATACGTGCCAACTGTTCGGGAGGAAATTCCCCAACAAGAGGTCGTTGGAATCCAAAAGAAGGAAATAAAATCAAAATCCCTCTATTGTCTCCGTATCCTTCCGTCTTTTCTGTATCTATTTATTTCAGCAACGAAGGAAATTCAACAAGTTTTGGATGTTTAGGTGAAAGAATCAATCCAGCACTAATAGCCATAACATCCATAGATCTCAGTTATCTCCTGCTAATTCCCCTCTCCAAGTTCTCCACCGCCTTAACCAGGTATTGAACTCACACTCTTTGGATCCTGTTACTTAATCTAACTAACGCCTTTATCCACTGTGCCATGTGTCCTTGAGGACATCTGTGTATGAATTTCTCGATATTATAAAACTATGGAGGTCTTACTCAGGAGAGCCTGGGGTACATGGCAGCAGCTCGAATAAACTGGTATGGGCGGGTACAAGAGGAGGACAACAACACCCAGAAAATACTCTGCCTGCCTTATGTGAAAGGGTTATCGGAGAAAATACAAAGGATCTGCGGTTCATATAACATCAGGACAACCTTCAAAAGCTGGACGACACTTCGCAGATACCTTTCCCAATAAAAGGTTGCTGAAGACATTATGTTTATAATACCCAAAAATAAAGGGTTCAGTTCGACATTCCAGCCACCTGAAAAAGGCCGAAGCGTACAACAGCCGAAACGTTGTGATAAATATGGCAACAAAGATGAGGATGATAGACCGAGCAATGTAAATAGGTTACTCTTTTTAATTATATACATTTTAGGAAAACCGAGTAAAACTTTCAATGTAATTGAAAATATTTTTTGGCAATGGATTGGTTTCCATATCTAATTGCAATTAAGATCTTTTTTTTCTCGCTGGTTATTCCACAAATTAATGTTGAGCAAAAATGAATTTGAAGTAGTAGGTATATATTAACTCTAACTTCTTTTTATGTACACCTGAACTTTTTACTGAGTGTCAATATAACACGATCAGAAAACAGCGGCATCTTGAGAAGAGTCGTTAACAATTTATCTCCTCTTCTAGATCTGAGTGTGTCCTTTCTTGGTACCATCTTCAAGCTATATTGCATTAAAATCCAATTTAGGCGGGGACTAAATAGTGACTTCAATGGAAAAGATCCAAGCATTTGGAAAGCGCTTATATAAGTAATGATGCTTTACTTAAAAATGGGTAATATGAACAAAATGTTTGAGGTGGGAACAATTTGATTAACATTAATGCCGAGGTGTCGTTTTCGATACCTTCAAATTTTCAACAAATTCCTATGGAATAACTAGTTTTGTTTCAATGCTGAGGCTTATAGACAGTTATTGAATTTTAGCAAAGATGCTTAACAGACTTAATTCTTTAAAAAAATATTCAGTGGAATAGCTGATATTTGAGGTTTTACCTTGAATGGCCGAGGTGTCGTTTTTGACACCTAGGTTATTTATAGGGTAAATACATTGAAACATTTCTCACAAGCAATAATACTTGTGTTTATGCCCCCTATCTATCTATCTATCTATCTATTTCTCTATCTATCTATACACACACACACACACACATATTATATATACATACATACACACACAGATATATATATATATATATATATATATATATAAATAATCACTTTCTTTAAGTATGAGGTATATATATATAATCTCTTTCATATATATATAATCACTTTCTTTAAGTATGAGGTATACTAATATTTGTGATTTTCTATTCAGACTTGTTATTCCTAACTTGAATATTGAATATATTAAAGATGGCTGCTTCACGGCGTAATGTAAATAAAGATGTCAAAAGAGCTGGCCATCCTAGTGTTAAACAAGAAAATTTCAGGGAATAAAATAATATTGAAACGAAAAATGGAATAATGAGGAAAACAATAAAAGAAAAATAGAAAGATGATACAAGAAAGACAGGAGAAAGCAGAAAAGAAAGAAAGAAAGAAAGAAAGAAAGAGGGGTTATAAGAAAGGGAAGATATATGGATGCGAAAGAGAGGTAAGGCAACAGGAAGGGAGAGACAAATAATGAAAAAGAATGATAATAAATCTAACAAAATATGTGACGAAAAAGAAAAAAAAAGGTAAATAAAAAGAACACAAAGGAAGAAAGAAAGAAAGAAGAATTTCCTGAGGAAGAGGATAAAGGAAAGTGAAAGAGAGACAGGAGAAAGAAAGAGAGAGAAAAAAAGAAACAAAGAATGAAAATAAAAGCTGAAAAAATAAAAATAAAAATAATGGGATCAAATAAAATACATACAGAAAAAAAAAGAAATGTGGGAAGAAATATAGTGGTGAAAAAGGAAAAGTATCGCACTAGATAGATAGATAGATAGATAGATAGATAGATAGATAGATCATCATCATCATCATCATCATCATGATGCCTTTTGTAATCCTAGGTCGGATCCGAATGCAGAAGCCACACTGACTCTTTTCCACAATGGTCTATCAACAGCAGCCATCATCAATTCGGTTACAGTCATACCTGTCCATTGTTTGACATTGTCCGACCAGTTTTTGAGTTGGCGTCCTCTCCTACCTCCACATTCAACGGTGCCTTAAATGATGGTCTTGCACAGGCTGTCTTACCTTGTAATGTGTCCTAACCAGGCCATTTTGACAGTCGCGAGACGAAGTTCATGATGTCCCACAAAATTTTCAACCCTTTCCCGCACAAAATCATTGATTTTTTCTTCTCAATAGAAAATGCCAATGAATTTTCTCATGCATTTGTTTTCAAACGCTTGGACCATTCTCTCTGTTTCTGCCAACAGTGTCCACGTTTCGTATCCATATAAGAGAACCGAGACTACTAGTGATTTGTATAATCTGTACTTTCTTTGAAAGCTGACTTTCCTCTTCCATTTTCTTGTCAGTTTGGCCATTTGGCCATCGCTGCTATGACTGTGGCCATCCGTGTGCGGGTTTCCGATTTGACGGTACCATCTTTAGAGAAATTTGATTCTAAGTATTCAAAACTGGACCTTTCCTGCAGTTAATTCCCATTCAAGGTAATGTTGACACAGGTGTTACTGTTTGTACTATTCACCATTACTTTGGATTTCACGGACCTGATATCCATTCCATATGCTTCTGCTCTTTCAAAAGGTTTGTTGGTCAATTCTCGGAGCTCACTGTTTCAGAACAGGTAGTAAGAGGGCGCCAACGCAAAAACCAATGTCATCTGCAAAACGTAAGTTACAGATGGATCTGCAACCGATAGAGATTGAAGAATCATGGTTGTTCAATGGTTCTTGCATAATTCTCGAGATTATATATATATATATATATATATATATTTATATATATATTTATATATATACTCGACTCTCCAGTCGAATTCGACATATGAGGAGGGTCGAGCAGATCATTTCCGAGGGAACCGACAGCCCGACAACAGCACATGAGATTTGATTATAGTGGTAAAGGTTTCGTGCAGGACCATCCAAACTTTTTGAAGAGCCGAATACAGAGACCTGGTGCGCTATGTGCCACAAGGTCCCCAAACGACCCTCCGCATGTTTTGAATTCAGAATTGTCCTTCTTCTAGACCAGTTGCCATCCAAGGTTATAGGACCCACTTTGTCTTGCTATTTACCCATAGCTGGAAGGAGAAGATTCACACCTTTCCCAAGGGTATTAGCATGTAATATATATATATATATATATATATATATATATATATAGATAGATAGATATAGATATAGATATATATGTAAGCAAATATATGGATATATGATCCGACAGTATGAAGAAAAATATACGGAAAAAACAAACAAAAATCCTTATATGCAATTATGCTGTTTTAATGTTAATATAATGTCAACGTCGGACGTTTCGGTCTAATAAACCATCTTCAGGACATATTCATAAAATATAATTAACATTATCAATTCAACATGACAAAGACGATGGACATAAGAACAAGTCTTATCCAAACAGATAACTGAAAGTTTTATATGATAAGTCTTGAATAAGTCTTGTTCTTATGTCCATCGTCTTTGTCATGTTGAATTGATAATGTTAATTATATTTTATGAATATGTCCTGAAGATGGTTTATTAGACCGAAACGTCCGACGTTGACATTATATTAACATTAAAACAGCATAATTGCATATAAGGATTTTTGTTTGTTTTTCCTGTATATTTTTCTTCATATATATATATATATATATATATATATATATATACATATATACACTGCGTGCCAAATTATTATCGAGATAACTTTTTCTAATATTTCAAAAACCGTCCAATTAATTCAAACAAAATTTTCACACAATATTAGCAACACTGACCTGCGCAATCCCTGAAATTTTCGCACTGATCTGCGCAATGTAAACAAACTGGAGAATCTGATACTCACGGATCGAATAGATGGAAAGAGAGACAAGGGAAAACAACGCATGGCGTATCTAGATGCCGTAAGCAAGTGGATGATAGAACGTGGTTTTGTGGAGGTGGCAAAGGGAAGGAACTTGTTGAGAGCTACAAGGGATTGAGGGAAGCGGAGAGCTATGATCACCTACGTCCTGAAAGGTCACGACACATAGAAAGAAAGTCTTTGTCTTGTTTCTAGTAATGTTTTTTTCTTTATTTCATAGTATTCTATTTAGCTTTTAGAATGTCTACTTGGCTGTCACAACACGCCTTCGTACTCCCCATTATTTTGGATTTCACGGACCTGATCTCCATTCCATATGCTTCTCCTCTTTCTTAATGTCACACTTTCCGTCCTCTGTTAAAATATTTCCCAGGTACTTCAATTTCCACACTTGTTTGATTTTAGCACCTCTGAGTTGCAATTCGCACTTTGGGATCATCCTTTTGCTAACAACCACACATTCTGTCTTCTTGCAGTTGACGTTTAAACAATGAGCCATCTGCATACCTTATTTTGTCAAGAGTATGGCCGCCAATAGTGAATCCTAGTAGGACTTCTAGTACTTTCAGAATCGTCTCGCTACATAGGTTAAATAAGTCCGGTGAGAAGACACATCCTTGTCTTACACCTATTTCCATTTTTGTATATATGTTGCTCTCATTTTCTATCTGTTCAGTTTGTTGCGTGTGTAGGTTCTTGATTATTCTACTATCCCTCCTAAATATATGAAGGTTATTGAGCAGTTCCAACAGATCTTTGTAACGTGCTTTATCGAACGTCTTTGCATAATCTAAATAAAATAAAACTGGTAATCTGAAAATAGTCCGGTCGTATATTAACAGCAAAGGATTCGTAGATCATAGCACTTTCAATACATTCACTTTTGTTTCTTTTTAATAAAACCTTATTCCCCATGAATTATGCATATTTAAATAAATATTATTTTAGAATTAAATCTTTTTTAACATATGTCGGCATTATAATCACTGGGTAAACTCTTATGAATTGTGACTTCAGCGAATAGTGCGCTCTCCATTGTAGATGCTTTGAGAAAGGACTGAACTCTTTCTATACTCATTGGGAAAAAGAATCTATGTGCAATTTGGAATTAAAAAAAAAAAAAACACAGGCAAAATTTCCAGATAATCAATTAGAAACACTATTCTCCTGTAAGATATACACTATTTCTCATAGTAGAAGGAGTAATGATTTTCGTGTCCGATAAATTTAATAAAGTGTAAATGAGTCATCAACGACTGTCAAGCAAGCAAAAGAACACGGAATCTTACCTTCATGTTTACTGCCATATCACGTTGAAACAGCGGTTACCATACGATTACCGAAGTTAAGCAACGTCAAACTTGGTCAGTATCTAGTTGGGTGACCGCTCTGGAATACCATGTGCTGTAAGCAGGTGGTGTAATTGATAATGATTACGAATTGTTAATCAGACAGCCAGGCTCCATTTCCTGTTGGAAATCATAAACACTCGAATTAATATCATCTTTTTGGTGCACAATCTTCATTCATTGACCTCGTGGATTGATTTAGGTATATTTTCTACGATTACTTAAAGTCCTCTTAGACTCTCTTCTGGCGGCAAGGAGGATAGCCCTAAGACTTGTTCTGTGATTGATTTTTTCTTTTTAAGCAGAATGTGTCGTGCGCCTCACCAACTCAACCTTTTTTTTTTAAAGTGTCGAGGATAGCCAAAGATGCCTACCAATAGCTCAACAGAATATAGGTAAACTTCATTCCAAAACAAAGAAAAGCCTACTGAACTGTTATGTGATATCTGACCTATAAGGCAACGAATGCTGAAAAATCTCCTCAAAGATGAAGAAGAGCCTTGAAGCAATAGAATTGTAGTTCCACAGAAGTACTCTGTAGATACCATGGAACGAATATGTTTCTACAAAAGGAAACCTAACATCATGATGAGACAGTTGAAATCTCTCAGACACATAAAAAGGAAAGTGGGCTTGGAAAATCTGATACTTACAGGACATATTGAAGGCAAGAGGGACAGAGGGAAACAACGCATAACAAACTTAATAAGATTGATTGCATAGCTTGCGGAACACTGCTTAGGAACAAACAAAAGCATTTATTAAGAACTGCAAAGGCTAGGAAATTGTGGCTAGACATTATCGCCTACGAACTGAGGGGGCACGACACAATAATTAATAATAATAATACTCATGATTCGGCGATGTCGGTAAGATCCCAATGTGCAGTTTGTTTTTTTTTAACTTTTCTTTCTACCTGTAAAATGGGCAAGTCGAATTTAGCTGGTTTCATTTTGCAGTTCGCCTATCATCTTCGGTGTACGTAAATTACTCCTAAAAAGTACTTTTGTAGACGAACACGTCGTCTCACCTGTAATTATTGAAAAAGTTAGCTTACGGCGAGACAGAGAAATTAATCTTAAACGGCCTAGAGTACTATTGTTACTTGCTGATTACTACGAAGCTTAAGTATTTTAATATCCCAGGAGCAAATATCAATAAAAAATTAAAAAAAAAAAAAAAAAAAAAAATTGACGCACATTTCATCCGGAAACATAAATCTCATTAGCCGTGAAATTAAACGTTCCCCAAAAGTTAATAAAAAAATGATTATTATTAAAAAAATCATTAAAAAGACAACAACTATTAAGATATATGTAAGTCTGTTTTTAATAATAATCGACTTTTTCAGTATAATAAGCATGTATGCACAAATTGATGATCTTCGTATGAGTTAATAAATCTCTCTTTTGGATGTATTAAAGCTGTCAGTAATCTATTTCGGATAATAATCCGAAAGTCACGCACACACACACACACACATCTTTCAAAAGTATCTTTCACCAGATATTTTAAAGTGGGTATAAATTAATAATGGTTAAGTGTATATACGTTCTTTTGTGTTGCTGACGTGTTTGAACCCTTATATAGTACGCGTGTATTTGAATAAATTTGAATTCTAGCGTAAACCCCCAAATGCAAGTATGTAGTCAAAAGAACTTGTCTATTAGGTTGATAGCATCTAGTTCTTGATAATTATTCAAATAGAGAACAGTCAATAAGATTTTTGATCCGGATGTAGATGTTGGGTTGCAGCTCAGACCAGACACCGGGTTCCTTGACAGGGTGCAGTTTCTTGCAGTCAAACACTTGTGGCTAAAAAAATTATCCTTCGTTAGCCACGAGTAAAACACAAAAGAATTCCCAATAGTAAGCCGTATTTTATTCATAGGTAATAATTTACTACAATAAGCAAGCGAAGGCAGGTTATCGTGCGTGAAAAGGGGAAGTGTGTGTAATTTAGCGGCCCTGGTCAGCCCCGCTTCGTACCTTCATTTGCGCGGGATTATAGACAACAGTTTTCTTTGTCCTGTCATCTTCGTCCCCCTCATCCCCAAAATTAATCTTTCTTCCGTCAATTTCTCCCAGTCTTACTCTTGTAATATGAAGTTGACTCCAGCTACTGATACAATATTTTATTCGAAAAATGGGAGAAAAAATTTAAAACAAATTAAATGAATTCTTGCTACATATGTGTAACATATATTCCCCCGTACACATCGACGACGTATATGTGTTCCTAGTTACATTTAAACCGTTGTAATGTACACACGGAGATTTTAATATAAATGATGGTTGTTAGTTTCTTTAAAACATCTAATTTTTGTATATATATATATATATATTAAATAAATTTGTTACTTTACATTAAGCAGTGTTTTTTTCTTACACTATAACGTATTTATATGTATTTGTATTCGCTTGCTCGCATACCTCCGTATATTTACCCATTAATATATATATATATATAATATCTAACATTAATGATGCAACTCAGTTTCATGCCGAAGCAGTTTTAAATTGCTGGAATTATAATATTTAAATAAATATTATAATTCCAGTACTTGAAACTCCGAGTTGTGTAATTATATGTATTTTGCTTCATATATATATATATATCTATATCTATATATATATATATATATATATATATATATATATATATAAAGAAAGAACAGTAAGATATATAATCCGGTGTTCTTATAGATATTTTTATTTTTACAAAATAGTGCTCAATGTAAATTTTCAGAGCATTAATATTATAAATTAATTGATTTAAAATATATATATTAGGTTGGTGCAAAAATAATGACGTAATAATGTCGTTTTTTAACGTTAAAAATACGTCGAAAAACGACATTATTACGTCATTATTTTTGCACCAACCTAATATATACACGTGTGTGTACGTATTGTATATTTGGGGTGATATGTATATTTCATACATATTTCATTGAATGTGACGGACAGAAAGTCTTATAAGATGGTTGCCAAAATACAACAATATTCAAATTGCATGACAAAGCAAGCAACAAGAAAACATCGTCGAATGACAGATCACATTAGTCAAAGAAAAAACCCATCACAGATAATGCCAAATTCAAATGTATAACGAAATCTTCCAAAAGATAATCCAACAGGTATATACAATTACCGAACGCCACTTAATTCACACACACACACATACACATATCTACATAGGATGCGATGGGAAATTGTCTAAATTACGCAAAAATGAAAATAACACTAACATCTCATTTTAGTAGATATATTTACCAAAATTACGCAAAAATATATTGATATACTAATTAATGAATGAATATATATTAAAAAATATACATATTAATCCCTCACCGATAGCACGACTCTAAGTTTCATGTACAACGCAATCTTCAGGTACTGAGTATAGACTGAAGGTTACTTAATTCAAATTTTAATAAAAATTCCTGGTTATCGCAATGTTGTCGCACTTATGTATTATACTTGGATTACAGCTTTTTTTTTTTACAATTTTAAAATATATATATATATTCGGCATTTAAAATAAAGGGGATTTATAGTTATATGTAAAAAGAAAACGTATTTTAGATTGTGGCTATTAATTCTTTATATTAAGTACAAAGGGAGATTACTGATTCTTAAAAAACAATTTATATTATAAATTAGTTTTGGTCAACATATTTGAGCACATTTATTTTTATGCCTACATGTAAATATCAATTCGTCGCTTTTGTTTAATAAGCTAGGGTTATTTATGTGTTTTAATTTTTCAACAGCACATAAATTACAATTATTGCCTTTCCCCATTGTAAGGTTTGGCTTTTGATACAATATCCCACATAATAATCGGTATATTAACACCATTTTTTAATTGCTCGAAATATTTTGGAGAGAGCAGTGATGTTTATCTATTTTATATTGCCTAAAGTCATTGGAACCAAGATAAAATTTTACATTCTTACCAGAATGCATTCCAGAATGTATGCTAGCACGGTATACACTATTATCAGTCATACATTGACCGTTTAAGGGACAGATCATATTTTTATAACGGTTGCATTTATCTTTTTAAAAGATAAACTTTGTGGCCTATTAGCTATCGATAAATCAAAATCATAAAACCGGCACAAAACCTATATTATTCAATAATATATTCAATATTATTCAATATTGAGCCAGTCAAAGTAAAGCATTGCCGAATGAAGTTGGTGTTAGGTCGTAAAAAGAAGAAAGTAAGAAATGTATATTATGAGGACAAGTAGTGTAGTTAAAGGTTGACTCTAGACTTACAGATGTTAAGCTCGTAGTGATCGGAGAAGGATCGTCTTGTGAGTTTGTTAACAACGTAAGAGTTCTTGGGAAGAAGCTGTCCAAGCAGGTAGCCTTATACCGTAGAAGCAGCAAAAACACATTTTCATAACCAAATCATCCCTATTCCCTTCGTCTTATTGGTTAACATGGAAGTTCGATTAGGAAAGCTTCTTTCCAAGAACCGCTTCTTTGTGCCGGGAGATGGTCTTTAAATATAGCTGGAAACTACAGGATACTGAATGATGATCTGTGTCAAAGAATATGAAACAAATAAACTTTATTCAGGAATAAAGGAAGACAACAAATTTCAAAGGGAATTTCAAGTGGAGGAAAAAGTGAAAATAAACCGTAATTACATCGACTGCAGCGGCAAAGAACCTAAAAACGAAAGGAAATGCAATGTACCAAATGTAGAAAACGATGGCAGGATAAGGCACTTCATAGTCAATACCCTGCCCGTACCAGACAAGATGATGTAGACAAACCCCGTACCCATCAGTTGTTATGTAGTACTGGATTAAAAGCTGAAACCAAAGGTTTTTACTCTTGCTGCAAAGGACCAATGCTTGATAACTAGAAATTACCAAGCACACAGGATGAAAAATTTCTGTTAACTCAAATATAAATTTTGTGGTAAATATTCAGAAGAAATCTTTTAGCTCATACATTATTAGCACCCACTGAATATAAAACTCGGTATGATAGAGTGGACACTGGAAAATATGCAACTTTTACGAGAAGAAAACTGCAAGTAACTGGTATGAACATCAACCAGACCCAATTACAGAGATAAGACCTGTAACAATTTCATGGTAATTTACAAGACACACAGAGAGAAAAAAAAAATCAAAGCTAATCGTCCAGAAATCGGGATCAAAGATCATAAGAAAAGAATATATTTTCTTATTGTCATGATTAAGCCCTTGCAGATTGTAACGTATCTTTGAAGATCTTCAGAAAATATCAAATACACAGATCTTGAAGTGGAAATCTCAAAAATGTAGCACATGAGGACATCAATAATTAAAGTTGTATTTGACACACTCGGATTGATTGGAAAAGGTTTCGATAGTCTCAATGAAGAGATTTCTAGTAATCCAGGCCATAAAGAAGAAATTCTACCCACAAATACAGCTCAAACATAACGAAGACCTGTATCTATGTAAAATGTATGTGATTTTTTTTTTTTTTTTTTACAAAAAATGATCAGTGGAAAATGTCATGAAGCCATTGCTGACCTTAGATCTCTGGTTAGGACCCGGAAAAATATTTATAAAAGAGAAATCAAAGGATGTAATATTAGGTTGGTGCAAAAATAATGACGTAATAATGTCGTTTTTTGACGTATTTTTCAACGTCAAAAAACGACATTATTACGGCATTATTTTTGCACCAATCTAATAGTTATAATAATAAAACAACAAAGTTGGGTCTGATAAAGTAAAGAACTCAAGAACAAATCGGCAAAATCCCTGGTGAACCATCTCTCCAGGAAATAAAAAAAAAATAAAAAAATAATAATTCTAATATTCACAGCTCATATCTTGCGAACCGCTTTGTCCATTTTTCTATTAATATTTTTCATTTTTTTTAATTAAGTGGAAACCACAAAAAAATCCCATCCTTCACTGTAATGTGATTATAAAACAAATGCAGGTAAAAAAACATTCTTACTTTTTAAAGATAATTGTTTGGCATGATAACACACTTAACTCGACAAAGTCAGTCGTAATAGTAGTATTCAATACTGCAATAATATTATTTTCTTACCTTGACAATTACCCAGGACTACTTATCATGAATGGAATGATACCAAGGAGGGTAACTGGTTCTTACCACAACATCTCCCCTTTTGAGTCTTACTTCCTATAGAAGTTATACTTTTTTTGGGGGGGGGGGTAAGATCCAACACTTCTGTAGGCTGTCTCTTTCATTTACTGGAGCATGTGGTTTCCCGAGCCCTCTGTGGCATAGGTACATCGAAAACGTCATACGGAACCAACATCGGCTCCTCTTCTCGGATGATCTCTCCTTCCGAGTCCATTTTCTTATTTGATTTAAATGTCTAATCCCTTTTAGCAAGCACAATAACTTTCCGATACATCTCTCGACTATGCAATCATTCCAGAATTCCTTTCCATTTTTGTAAGTCCAAAAGAATCCTTTTTCGCTGGTTTTGAAGTATTTCTAGATATCGGGTTTTTTTTTCTTGTCGACCTCTTATTATTCAGCAGGGGGTTTGTCAAAGACCGATGTAAATATTTCCTTGCGAACTTTATTTCTACCAGGTACGTAACTGATGTTTGAATTAGGTGTCACCCGATATACACGTAAAAAACTGCTCTAATAACATATCTTTAGTTTCATCACCTTTAGTTTTTTTAATGCCGTTTTGAATCTGTCGACGAAGCGTTCCGCTTGGCCATTCGATCTAGATAGTAGGGGGAGGTCTCATATTTTTTATCGCAAACGTTTTACAAAAGATTTCAAACTTTTTAGCAGCGAATTGCGTGGCGTTGTCCGAAACAATGTTATCAGTGATAAAGTATCTAGTAAATAATTCATGAAAGAAGTTTATTGTAATTGTAGAAGGTGACTTTTGCATTTTAAAATTTCTGTCCATTTGGAAAAACTGACGACAACGAAGTAGACACCGTTTATCGATCCTGCGAAATCGATGTGTAATCTAGACTACTGTTTGGCCAAGTGTGAAATTTAACTTGTGGTGATTTTGCTGCCATGGCAATAAATTTACCAATCTTTCTGTTTTTGTCCATATTGGGCCAATAGACGTAGCTGTGCATGAGGGATTTCATTCAAGAGATACCTAAAATGCCCTGTATGAAATTCTTTCAACATTCTTTTCTGAAGTGATGCAGGCATTGCTACTTTTCATCATACATTAAGACCACAACGCGGAGTGAGGAAATATTGTTCCCGTTTGTTTTCGATTTCATTTTATTTTTCACCTTTAATTTCAACCACATTTGCTTCTTTTTTTTTTCACTTCTAAAAGTATGCATCTGAGCTTATATTTTAGTTTCATCCAGTGTCATTGGTAGATCACGTACTGTATTGCAGAGAAAGTTCTTAATTTCATTATCATTAGCTCATAAAGCTGCAAATACCGTATTCTCTAAAGAATCACAATTTAGAAATGGTTTTCGACAAAAGATCTACGTGAATTAGCATTTTTGGTGGCGGGAACTCCATTTTAAAATTGTAATTCAACAGAATTGCACCTCATTGCTGTAGTTGATTCGCTGTATGCGTCGGGATATAATTTTTCAACCCGAAAGTAGATAACAATAGACGGTTGTCTGTCTGTAGGGTAAAGCTTCTATCGTGGATGATTGCGAAATCTTTCACTGCAAAAATTATTCCCAACGCTTCTTTTTCTATTTGGCTATAATTATTCTCAGTCGATAAAGGAGATTTACTTGAACCCCTCCCCACTGAGTCAGTTTGTGACACAAGGTCAGTTTTTAAGGTGGGGACCCGAGTGTTTTCACTCGGTACGCTGGTCTAAGGCGGTCAAAGCTTGTCCAAGCTGGTCAGAGCTGGTCTAAGCTAGTCATTGCTGATCTTGGCTTTTCATAGCTGGTCCAAGTTAGTCAGAGCCGGTCCAAGCTGGTCGCAGCCGTCATACCACCAGCGCAGGGACGGTGCTCTGGGGCAGACAAGTATCTTCTCACTCTATAAAAGTATATTTACTTGACCCCATCCCCGAGCCAGGTTGTGACACAAGATCAGTTTTTAACGTCTTAGCTGGTCATAGCTTGTGAAAGCTGGTCATAGCTTGTGCAAGCTGGCCATAGCTTGTCCAAGCTGGTCATAGCTTGTCCAAGCTGGTCATATTAGGTTGGTGCAAAAATAATGACGTAATAATGTCGTTTTTTGACGTTAAAAAACGACATTATTACGTCATTATTTTTGCACCAACATAATAGTTTGTCCAAGCTGGTCATAGTTTGTCCAAGCTGGTCTTGGCTTGTCATAGCTAGTCCATGCGAGTCGTAGTAGTGATACCACCATGACAGGGACGGAGCCCTGGGGCAGGGAAGTATCCTCTCAGTCGATAAAGGTGATCTTCACGCATGTGCTATCGCTTTTATTAAAAAACATATTTGCACTTATGCAAAATTACAGCACCAGTACCGTTGTTACTAGCATCGCTCGCCACGATTATTTCTAATTTTGGATCAAAATGCGAGAGAAACAAGTTCGACGTTAGAATCTTTTTAATTTTTCGATTGCTTTCTGGCATTCAGCCGTCCAATTCCATTTTTTAGTAAATTATTTAATGATACTCGCAAAACATGCATGTTTGGAATAAAAAAAACAACAATAATTTGAGAAACGTAAAAATGCGTGTAAATATGACACATTTATCGAGGACGGCATATTGTTAATCGCATTTGCTTTCGTTAGGTTTGGATTCATACAGTTTTCGTCAATAATTGAGCCCAAATATTTAATTTCCGTCATGAAAAATTCGCATTTCTCATCATTCAATTTAAAACTGTATTCGTTTATTTTTCTGAATACCTTATTTATGTGTTGAATATACTGCACTCGATTTTTGCTTTTTACTAAAATATTGAAGTCGGCAATCACGAAGTTTAGATCGCTCTACACAGTATCCATCACTTGTTGAAAAATTCCAGGTGCTTTCTTAATTCCGAAAGATAATCTGTTAGACTTATATAATTCCTTGTGGATATTGATTGTTAACAGATTTGTACATTCTTCGTCAATCTGGATTTGCAAATATGCGTCTTTCAACTTTGAAAAGTACTTTTCGAAAAATTTCAACTTTGAAAAGTACTTTTCGAAATTTAACTTTGCGAAAGTTTCTTCACGGCTAGGAAGGGGGCAATTGTAAATGTGTAGGCAATCATTCAGGCCCGTGGAAAAATCGGCACATACACGGATTTTGTTATTCATATAGACGACTGGGGAGGCTTAATCGCTATAATACACTTTGGAGATCATTTACATATTTTCCAAGCAATCAAATTCCTTGTTTATCATATCCAAAGCTGAAAAATTTACATTCCTCTTTGGTCTAAAAGTTGGTACCACATTTTCCTTTATTTGGAACGCCACGTTCCAAATAAAGGAAAATGTGGTACCAATTTTTAGTTAGTTTTTGTGCATCTTCGCAACCCTAAAAAACCTTCCAGAAAGTGATTTTTCAATTCTTTTATAGCCTTGCAAAGTTACTAGAAGAGTCATCCACTTTATTACAAAAAGTGTGTATGGGCAAATCTTTTAAATTGAAAATTTGTATCCAGTCGGTTCCGAATAAGTTATAAATGTTTCTATCATGAATGCTTTACCCTTCGCCATTTTTCATGAATCGATATATCTGATGTGAAATCATCTTTAAATTTAAATATCTATTCAGTAAGGCCCCGAACAATTTTTCTTGTTGGTTTACCGAATTTTTCCCATGTTTCTTTTTGTATAATAGGTAAATCTGACCCTGTGTCTAGCTGACTCTATATTTCTTCTATTGATTTTTATGGTTATAAATTCTTTTTTATCCCTTTCTGCATTGTCTGTCGTCGATGCTACGTTTACAGTACTCTTGAATTTTGAATTTCTATTCTTTCTTCTTTTTTTTTACTTTAAAATGCGACCTCCCGTGTCTTATATTTCCAGTCAAAAAGGCATTTTCTCTTGAAATGTAGGTCGCCGCCACCATAACATGGATCTGGTTTTGTAAAAGTATTTTGTTTTTCCATATTCTTTGGGACGAACCGAATTTATGTGAGATACATCTTTCCTCAATTCTAGCCGTATCGTGTCGTAAGATCACTATTCTTTGACACTCTTCAGCTGCATCTTGCAATTTTGAGACCTGTTCAAGCTGAACCAGATTTTAGAACGGATTTCCACATCCCTATTTACTGTCAACCCATGTACGAAGATCACAAGCACTTAAATACATCGTCTGTTTTTTTCGCTTAACTTGATTGTTTTAGTTTGTTTTGTTTTACGGCCTATCAACCTCAATGGGTCATTTAATGCCGACAACTTTTTTTTTTCTGGTAATATTTTTGTTTTGTCAAAAATCTATTCCTGTTAATATTTTTTTTCCTCAAAGATATATAGCTGGTAATATTAGTTTTTCAAAAACGTATAGCTGGTAATAGTTTTTTTCAAAAACGTATTGCTTGTAATAGTTTTTTTCCCCTTCAAATATGTATTTCTGGGAAAAATCTTTTACAAATTATTTCTGGTATTAAAAAATATTTTTACACTTTTATAATGCTTTTTACCTAAGATTCGGGGTTAACTATTTGCCCATAGCTGAGACCCTAGCAAGTGCTACTACCCCTGGTCCGGGTGGACCTAGGAACAACAGCAGTTAAGAGGTGGTTCCACGCTCCTCAAAGCCTCCTGATCAGAGACCTTGCTGTTGGACGTAGTTTATCGTCTTACCCTGGATGCGGATGTAGTTTATCGTCATACCCAGGACGGGCTTAACTTGAACTTTTCACATTCTAAATTGGTGGATGGGTAGTCATTTTCTGTCTTAAGATTAAACTTAACTAGCCATAAACACTGATCCAAACATGCCGCAATATTCCTTTCACCAAAACAACGCATTCTTACTTAGCATTCTTACTACAGCCACCATAATACCTCAATGTCTCTATGGAGTCCTAACTAGTCCGCATATGTACAATTCTCGTCTGTGGGGGAAAATAACAATTTAAAGTAAAACCCCAATGTGTATTTACAATATGAATAAAAATCTATTTAGAAGAAACTAAATAAAATAGTGTTAGTAATACCCCCCTCCCCCACAATCCTTAAATATGGACGAAATCAATGCGGGTCTCTAATAATGTAAGATATTCTGTCCAAGCACCCTCTCAAGAACACATTCATTCAAACACAAAAACAAATACGAAAATCACACCCGAAACGAAAGGCGCCATGCATACTTCTCTGGACATCTAAAGGTGGGAGAGGAAATTAAACTAAAGAATGTGGGGACAGAAAATTGGTAGGGGGTGCAATGAGCATACATCCACTAGCTAAGTTAACTTAGGAAGAAACTAAGACAAAAACAACCCTAAGCTAAGCTATTTTCGGTGTGTGTGTGGGGGGTCAGTGTTCGATACAGATAGCGCAATCTCCTGATGACTAACCTGCATCAAAATGCCACTCGAAGTCAGAAACGCGCAAGATTCACCCAACTTTTGCCAAGTTCAGATGGAGGAAGCTGCCGCCTTTCCGTCCTGATCTTGACTTCAAGCAGATGCTTAAAGAACAAGATCAGTTGGAAAGATGTGAACTTCTCCCCGCCCCCCCGAATACCTTTTGACGTGTAGGCCATATCACGACTCTTATGATACCTAACAAACAAAAGAACACGTACTGTTCAGCCTTCGTTATCGCCTGTACCACATTGCTACAGACAGAACTGGCCTCGGGGACGAAATACTTTCCGCGCAGCATACGAACCATGATGCCTTCAATAATATTGCACAACGGCAATAAAAGAAGGCGTGACCAATGTTTTTTCCTCTCTCCGTCACAGCGAACGCATTTTGGAGATTTCTCAAAACCCGCCGAACAATGTTTTTGCTGACCCAGAGGGCCCTAAGAATCACCAGCCATGTGAGTGATGCCTCATTATTTGTGATGCATTTCAACCGGGCACACAAGGCCATAGTGAGCGAGCCTCCTGCTTCGTAAGACCGACTTTGTACTTATCTCTTCACTAACATCTGATATAATGCCTTTCAAGAAAACGCCTGGACGTTGGAGAGGCCCTCCGACGCTCGCAAGAGGTGCTTCAAAGCAAGACGACACTCACCTCGGGGTAATCGGCGGACCTCCTCTTCGCACGAGTGCACACTTCTCAAAGATGGGAAGTTATTACGGGCCTCTTCCTTCCAGAATTAGCCCTCCTCATCCGAATCGCGACACATTTAATCTAGGAACGCGTTACGAAGCGTATTTTGACGAATCTCAAGACTAGGCGTAACCAGACCGCCTCCATAAGGGTGGAGGTAACAGCTCACCCAACATACTCTAGCAGACTTGCCTCCCCATAAGAAGGAGCAAGAGATTTACTAATGGAGTTAGTATGGCATACGGAAGTGGAAGTACAGAGAGTCGTTAAAGGAGAATCAGGTAGATGTGCGAGACACATACTTCCGCCCTCCCATTTAAGGAAAAATTCCTACGGGACCACAGACGAACTGAGGCCTCGGCTTTCTCTTGCACCTCCGACCAATTCCTTTCCAACAAGAGATCGGGAAAGAACCAGAATCCAAGTATCTTGACCGGCCCGTCCGTCCAGAGAAAAGATCCGGGAAGAGAAACTCCCTTCCACGCACCCAACCGCAAGCCAACAGACTTATTGCGGTTGATCTTGGCTCCTGTTACCGTTTCATATCCCCTGATTTCTTTGCTGACTTCGTCAGTCTCGGCTCTGCTCGACACAAGAACCGTAACGTCATCAGCATAGGCCGAATACCTGGCTGAGGTGGTAGCACCAGGTAGGGACCGGATTCGTTTTTAACTTATAAAATAAAGCTTCCATCGCAAGAACGTAAAGCAAAGGCGAAAGCGGACAACCTTAACGAATGTAGCGAGACAATACGAAAGGCCCCGTTTGAACCTCATTCACTTCAACAAGCGAACCGGGAGACGCATATAGAAGTAGGAACCAGGTGCGAAAGTACGGCCCAAAGCCTGTCGCCGAAAGGAGAGCCTCCAGAAATCTATGGTCTACTTATCGAAAGCCCTGAACTGATCTAAATTGATCAGCGCGGCTTCACTGTCGACTTGATGATCAAGCGTACCATATGAAGGTAGTCCTTGCCTTACACAGCACAAGTCTGTTCGGAGCCAATCAGCCTAGAGTGACAGCCTGCAAACAGTTGACTAAGATCTTGGCTAATGTTGTAGAGTTATTTCGCAGTGGAGGCTTGTATTTGTACTAAGTCGGTCCTAACATAGGTTCGACATACAAAACGTTAGAAACTTGATATGATAGGTATTACGCAGAGTAATCTTGTTGTGGTCGCTGATACTTTCGTATTCGACTAAATGTCGTCCGACATCGACTGACATCGACCGACCGTCGTTTCTATTACTACTCCTACTTATATTAGGTGGGAGAGTCTATTAACTATAGAATAGGTGTGTTTCACCATAACAGCTAAAATCTTTAACTCTGTATTTATCATCGTTAAAAGACGAAAGTTACCTATCCCATCCTAACCGTTTTTGTCCTTCCTAAGCAACTTGATCACATCCCTTGTGAAACGTTGAGTTATAGACCCCTGCTTCATCCAGTTGTTGTAAATCAGTTCTAGCATGGGGTTAAACACGGTCGACATTCTAAAGTACATTTCGTAAGGAAGACCATCTAATCCCGGAGTCTTGTCCAGGCGAATGTGCTTCAGCGCATCCGTGATCTTAGTGGATCTTAATGGAACCCTCGCACCCAGCCACTTCAGACGCCTCGAGTCCGGGAAAGTCGGCCAAGTAGGCATCGAACTGAACAGGGCTGAGACCGGGCTCCTTAGTAAACATCTCCTGAAAGTTATCACAGAAAGCCTAACATATGCCCACGTTTGTTGTCACAGTCCGCTTGCCGTTAATGTGATGCACTTCGAGCCTCCTCTGCACGCAATTCAGCAGCCATGTTCATTGCCTCGTACGACATTCTTTTTAGCCTAGTCCTAACTACTAGAGCGTTATCCTTCTTGGTAAGCAAGGAGGTCAACTCCGCCTTAGCTAAAGCTCAGTCCCCATTATCAAGGAATTTGGTCGCCCGATCTACTTTTTCTTTGCACGCCTTTTGTGCTTCTAATATTGCTAGACTGAGTCGGCGATTAAAATCAGCAGCAAAAGACCTTTAAGCTCTATATCGAGATCAAGGAGGGCATTCCAATCATCCGCTAGAACGACATATCAAAAACGGCTCGATCTGCCGAAACAAATCAGGCCGCTGCGCATGGTCATTGGGCGCATAAACCCCAGTGAGACGAAGAGCCTTATCCTTTATAGTAATATCCACAGCACGCAAAGCCTGCCCACCGGATCCGCGAAAACAAGAGCACACGCCGCATTCACAGACTTGCTCACTAGCCATAAAAAACCTCTCGAGCGTCTATCAAAACATGCTGAATCGAGGAGAAACCTCTTAGACAGAATGTCTTCACGGTCGCGAGTTGAAAAGCGAGTCTTTTGTAAACAACATATATCCACCCCGAGACGCTGAAGATCGCGAGCGAGCCTCGCTCTGCGAGACTACGACCTCATTCAAAGTTGCTAGTCAGAGAGCCATTATCAAACCGATTAGTGTTGGGAAACTGGTCTGAACATGGTCGGAGTAAGGATACCGACAGCCTCTCACATTGGCCCTTGGCCCATCTCAGACTTGATGGTACCGTCGTAGGAGAGTCCCACCTATATCCCAGGGATAAGTCAGTTTTAACGCTGTATAGACGTAGGGGAGAACTAACATTGGGATCATCCCTGAACAAAACTGTTTCAATTTGTTTGTTCGTTCTCATCGATGGCAATTGGGGTGATATTTTAAATGAGTTGATGGCCTCCTCTATCATACCCCACGTCTGTCGCGCCCCCCTACACAGTTTGTATGACCGTCAGCACACTTTGCGTCAGTCGTTCAAGTCGATCTCGGTTGACCGGCTGATCGGTTGAACTCTCTGCCTTCGGGCGGGGAGGAACCCGAAGGAGGCTACGCCGAAGGGCGGATTCTCTTTCAGGGAGGTAAACCGACCCTGAACCCGTTTATACGGTTTGAATGGGCATATTTTTGGCCGAGTCCACGGGCTCGTAGATCCCACCTTAAACCGACCTTGTGCAGCATGATGGCCACGTGGAGGGGTGACTAAATATAGTCAGCACACTTTGCCCATCCGGGAAGGTTTATGGTACTTACACATATTTGTCTCCGTATTGCTTGACGGACAAAATGTATTTCAAAAGGTATTTTATCCTGTTACCATAGTTATGAGCTCTTTCAGCCTGAGCCGGGGAAATCCGGCAGACATCCTCCCCTAAATTGTATGCATGTTTGTTTCATTTCCTTTTCTCTTTCGCCTCTACAGAAGTACTTCTCTATCTTTTGGAGTGGGGGCATTTGAGGATGTTTATTGGAGGAAGGACAAACAGTATGACGAGGATTGTAAGAGGGGTTTGCCTGAACGGACTGAGGGGACTCTCTTGACAGGAGATGAGTGAGAGGAAGAATGCCTTTGTGGTGGGAGGACAGGTTAGACGCCGAGGAGTTTGCTGCCTTTTTTGATGGTGAAAGTTCTTTTTGTTGGCATAAATTTTTTTAGAAGCTTAATCTTCTGTCTTTTCAAGACCCGGGTCGTACTTTTTTGTAAATAATTCAAGGATGCAGACTTTGAAGCCGGGGCGTCGCCCTTAACGTTGATAGAGAGAGTGCGTTTGTCCGTGCCTTTAGTCTTGGTGGCTTCAGGGTACTGAGGCCACGTTGTCTGTCGCTTCCCTCAGAACCTAACAGTCACCAGCCATACCCCTACTCTGCAACTGCACTAGCAGCGGGCGAAGGCTTTTTAGGGAATGGGAGCTGAGAACTCAAGCCTTCGTACTCTGTTCACTAGATCTTTGGTGATCAACTCTCTGCTCGTATTTTTCACGCAATCTTCAGGCGTGGGTAGCAATATGTCCCACATGAAGAAGACCGTACCCTTTACTATTCTTAGCGGCTTAACCCCCAGGGACACCAGTGATTTTACCGCTGTATCTTTCGTGGCACGGCAAATTTTGTGCGTACGCTTGTCGGCCACAAAGACTAACACTTTTCTTTTTCAATTTTCTTCAGCTCTGCCAAGTGTTCACCTTGTACAACATGGTGAAGGTAACTCTTGGCTCGCTCCAAAATCTCTGCAATATTGAAAAATGCATTTCTTGGGTGGGGACATGCAACAACAAGGCGTTTTCGTTTTTATCAGAAAGGTCTTCAATGTATTGGCCAGTATTGGCCTTTGTAATTTTTTAGTCATCTTCTGCCTATTCTTGGGTGCAATACTTTTTGAGGGAATATTTTGGCCATTATTGCCCTCCTTACATTTATTGGCCATATTTTGGCCATTATCGTCCTCCGTATTTATGCGGTGTGCATACTTTGGTCATTATTGGTTTCCTTACATTCTATTGTCAAATTTTTGCCATTATTGGCCTCAAAAGAATTAATGTTTCCGCCGACACTTTTATGGGGACCTTTTACTTCCGGGTACTCCGAAGTGTCATCTTTATCTGGTGGAACATGTTTAAATGCTGACTTAAATAACTCTCTTCGAATCGACCAACTTTGGTCGGCCATATTTTACTTTTAAACGGGTAGGAAGAATTTTTTCCTCAAAAAATTAAGAATTTTTTCAAAGCAGAAATTTTAAAAATAAAACAAATTTAAGGTAGAAAATAAAACAAACTCATAAAAAGAAAAGATAAATACAGATAAAAGAATTTAACACACAACAATCAAAAGCACAAAACACCTTCTGCAAAATGAAGGAAGAATTAAAGAATTATCAAATTTGGCGAGACAAAAAACTAGATTCAAATCAAAAAACGTTTGGACGAGTAAAAATTTAAAAAAATAATATACAAAAAAAGAAAAGAGGGAAACAAAATACATAAAATAAAAGTCTTATGATTAAACCAAGATGGCCGACGTTACAGGGAATAAATTAAGTAAATAAATAAACTACAAATAAAACAACGAAATTATAAACACACAAATATCAAGAACGCGAAACTCCTTCAAACGAAGAAAGAAATAACAAATTTAACAAGATAAAAAACTTAAAAATAAAAAAACAGTTGGACGTGTATATATATATATATATATATATATATATATATATATATATATATATATATAGTAAACAAATTAAAAAAAACTTTTTAAAAAATACAAGAGCAATGGAGAAAAAGAAACAGCATAAGTAACATATAACAAGGCTATAGATTAAACGAAAATGGCCGACGTTACACTAAAAAAAAAACAGTCTTTCTATTAGGTTGGTGCAAAAATAATGTCGTTTTCTCACATAGTAACATATGTGAGAAAACGACATTGTTTTTGCACCAACCTAATACAATGAAGACAACAGAAAGATAGACAGGAAAATAAAATTCTGAGAATAATTTAAACAGATAAACGAGGTAACACATAAAAATATACAAAGATAAAAAAAAAAGTTATTAGACGGATTAATTCTTAACCTTAATACAAACTTCACAGCCGAAAATAAAAAAAAAAATCATGATAAGTACGGCAAAAATAAAGTCAGGCGCTAATGAATTGGTCAGACTGATCGGTGAAACGCAATAGTATTAACTACTTTCCTTGACAGTTACCCAGGATTACTTATCATGAGTGGATCATTCATGATGTTAAAGAGAGTAAATGGCTCTTACCACAATAATAATAACTATAACAACAACAACAATAATAATATTAGGTTGTTGCAAAAATAATGACGTAATAATGTCGTTTTTTGACGTTAAATATACGTCAAAAAACGACATTATTACGTCATTATTTTTGCACCAACCTCATAGAAAGAAGAACAACAAGAACAACAACAAGAAGATGATGATATATACTGCTACTTGATTTACAGTTACAATTTTCCTGTTCTGAAAACTGAAAATATATTTCCAACTGCTATTAAAGAATCTCTCTCTATATGAAGTTGTAGCCTCTATCTGTCTGTTTGCATTTTATCGGACGCCCCCTAGGGTTTTGGAGATAGACCCCCATAACCATATATATTCTGAAATTACATTACATTGGGTGCTTGGAGAAGTATATTTCAATTTGATAAAATCCACCATTGAATTTTTTCTCTTTGATTTAAATTAAATTTAAATTTGAACAAGGGTATAGTCCCTAGGGTACTTGGATAAGTATATTTCATTTTGATCGAAGGGAATCCCCGAGGGGCACAATTGCCCCACTGAAATGTTTTTCCCTTTGATTTAAATTAAGTTTAAATTTGAACAAGGGAATGACTCCAATTCCAAAATATAGAAGGAGAAAGCCAGAAGATAGAGGTTACAACGGCAAGATTATTGAGTAATATAGAAATGCATCATTTTTCTCCATAAATTATAAAAATGATTTAAAATCAATCATCATTTTCTTACTAAAAATGTGTGATACACAGCAAGGCGCGGGTAATTCGGATAGTACAATAATACAAGTAACTGGTTCAAATGGAATATTACACAGGCATGGTTGGATTTAATAGTGTAAATAAATGACATAAATTTTACACTATTTTTTAATTAATTTTTAAATCAAAAAAATCTGACAACAGATTTAATAAAGAAAAGTATTAACGATTTGCTGAAAGAATTCAGTTTACTCAACGGACTTCGAATCACAAATTACACTCTGACCAGTTTTAAAAATCTACGAACCTTGAAGAAATGTCAAACTTACGTTCAACTTATAAACCACATAACCGTCATTAACACCTTACGCTGGAGGGAATCAATAGCAAAGCTGGTCACACGAAACAACTTGGGTTATCGGACACATTATCTATCGTCTTTGTTCATGTTCTTTATCAACTATCCTAAATTTGTTTTAACTGGTTCATACACCGATTTATTTCACGTGTTTAATATTAATTAATTCCACATCTTGTTTTTTTTTTATAATGAATTCAGGGCATATGCTATCATTGCTTTTATTTCAATTCCAGATCATAGTTTATGTTTCGGGAAAGTTTATCTTAGAAACGTTTATCTAAAAAAAAAAAAAAAAAAAAAACTTGCTAAAGGATTTTGAAGTTTTTATTTGTGATTGTTATAGACTTTTAGAGAGCTTAACAGCAATAAAATAAAACATTTTATTTAATCTGAGTTTCCAGAATCTTGCTTAAAATTAGGTACCCGTGCGAACAAATGCTTTTGTATGAATGTTAAACCTCACATAATTTGCAATGATTTCAAGTTGATAGAAAATATCGAAAAATTTCTTTTCTTGAACACGACTAAGGCATCACACGAATTTGTTTTTCTATACACAATAGCAAATATGGATGAAAATATTTCTTAGGTCAATACAGAGAACAAAATAAAATGTCCTTCCATCTCAGTCTGATGCAAATACGCTTCACTATCTACGGTTTGCGTGACAAAATCGACGATTATTGTTTGATAAAGAGTGTTTCCAAAATAGATCGAACAATCATTCATTGGTGAGTCAATATATTGACAGACATATCACTATTCCTGGTAAACATTGACTAACGCCGAAGAGATTTCATTTTTGTATAATTTTCTGATTTTTTACTCGCTTAAAATATAAGTAGAAAACACTGATTGGTTGACATCGATGGAACTCTTTTTACTCTCAAAGAAATGCGGATATCCCCTCTTCCTCTCTCTCTCTCTCTCTCTCTATATATATATATATATATATATATATATATATATATATATATATATATATATATATATATAAACACAGAGAGGGAAAGAGAGAGAGAGAGAGAGAGAGAGAGAGAGAGAGAGAATGACTTGATACTACAAAATTTTAACAGAGCTTTAAATAATTGGTACGTGACTCATGGTCAGCCGATATGGGTCGAACCAGTCAACGCCTGGCCATGAGAATTAACCAGCATGTTTCAGCTTATATAGGACGGCGTTTGGGGCGTATTTTAACACTGCTAACTCAGTTGGTTCTAGAGTCTTCTACTGGCACATATAGAAGAACGTATGACAAATAAAAAAAATATTAAGATTAGACAAATTTTAGTTTATAACAAGTGAATTTTATACAGAACATAGGGTAAAGAAAGACTTCAAACACTGGAGGCTTTGGTAATAAAAGAGAAGCACCCAACATTAAATAAGGTATTTTTCTCCATATCGGACCGTATATTGAAGTGTGTTTACTGTAACACACAGACACACAAACACACAGATGCAAACACAAACATTTCAGATTGTCAGTTTATATGTCGTCACCTTGAGTGAGTTGAAATTGATTCCATCAAACGCGGGAACACCGGAATTAAAAATCAGAAAAGAATAATCCTTGAATATTAATGGGGCAACATTCGAAAATACTCGGGTTAAATAATAAAGTTAATTACACTTCATATATATATATATATATATATATATATACTAGCTGCATGACCCGGCGTTGCCCGTGCTTGGTTCAAAAATCGTATGACTCATACAGCAATCGCTATCACTTGACTTAAAATATTTTTGCCCTTCCTTGCCTTTAAAGGAGTGCCTTTTGCCGTGCTGATGTTGCTACATGTCTTACTTCTTGCCTATCTCACCATGCGAATTTTTTCTAAGCTCTATACTAAACATTAAATTTGTTACGAAAAAAGAACTAAACAAAATCAACACAAAATGATCAGCTTTAAAAAAGGACTCGTAACTGGAAAAACCGAATGAAAAAACAATGTTAACAACAAATACTTTTTCACACCCAACCCAGTTCTGCGGAATCAGAATCAACGTTGAGATTAAGCAAGCGAATGAGCCAATTGGAGTAAAGTGTCAAGCAGATTTAAATTTTTCCCACTTGTGACGTATGCAGCTATCGATTTTTTTGCATGCTAGTTAACGTTCGTGTCAGTCAGCTGTTGGCTCTCACGCTGGCCAATAGAATCTTCCTGCCTATTCGTGGCTGCCAGCTATAGGCTCTCACTCTGGCCAGTAGAAAATGGCCACAAACTACATGAAAACTGCCGTAGAAGCATGAAAAAATCGATTATTTCCACTATCGATGGAAGTTGGGAAATGCAAAGTCGGTCTTGGCCTTACCGCTGACTTGGAGCATGTGCAAATCCGTCGAAAATTGCGGCCGTGCATTCATTACACACACACACACACACACACACACACATACACACACATCCTGCCTTATATATATATATATATATATATATATATATATATATATAGAGAGAGAGAGAGAGAGCGAGAAAGGAAGCACTGGAGTCGTGGATCAGAGTGAGGGATCGGAGAGCTAAGTTGGAATAACAGTCGAATCCATTACATTCAATTCCGCGCTAATGCCCTTAGGAAAGGTATAATTACTCCTTTTCTCCCTCCAGCTGTGGGTAAATACCTGGGAACATGAGTTCTATGACCTTGGATGGAAATTGGTCTAGGAGAAGGACAACTCTGAATTCAAATCTGCGGAATGTCGTTTGCGGACCTTGTGGTATGTAGCGCTATCAGGTCTCTTTATTCGGCCCTTCAAAAATGTGGTTGGTTCTGCACAAAGTCTTCACCACTATAATCAAATCATGATCAAATCATGTGCTGATGTCTGGGCTCTCGGGTTCCTAGGAAATGAGTTGCTTGACCCTCATACATCGAATACGACGAGAGAGTCCACTATATATATATATATATATATATATATATGATTGTTGTGGTTTCCGGGATGAAATCTGGTACCAATAAATAACAAAAGCCAAGAATGAATATAGGAAAAATAATGTATTAACGTAATAATACAAACTGGTAATGCAGGTTAGTAGTTCCAGGAATACGGGTTAGTAGCAAAATATCTATACAGTCTTTGGTATTGAAGTATCACTGTATGACTTCTTACTGAGTCTACGTACTCGCTCACGGTGACTCTTGCTGGCTACGTTCGTTCTGTCTGTCTGTCTGTTGCACTCAATCTCCCGGTTACCTACAACCTTTCACTCCCCTCTCCTGCTCTCTTGGGTCTTCACGTAGCAGTAAAAAAAACCCTCAACACACACACATACATACATACACACACACACATATATAAATATATATATATCACGTTGTTTGGTAAATAATGTTCCATTTGTGAAAAGACATTATTATATCAGTTGCACAAAATGTATTATTCGTTACTAATGACTAAAGTGTTCTCTTTGTTAATTTGATATCAATTCCTTTCAGAATTTGCCTCAAAATATTATATACCTATCATCTTGAATATGGAAAAAAAGAAGAGATGCGTTTACCTTCCTTGCATGTATTCAAGATTGGTCATAATCCTTCTCAAACTTCGGCCCATAGCGCATAGAGTGAAGGATCCGCTTGTGGTCAAACAGTTTCTGAAATTCCCGCTATTGGGATACGAGTCTTGTCGCTCAAGTGGTAGATGACATTCATCAGCAATTGACAATAAACCTGTGAAAATACAACTCGATCCAAAACCACGTCAAAATGTCAGAGAAATATGTCGGTTAACGGGTGTCAGCATCTCCCCAATATTAGACCATCTCAAGAAAATTAACAATATGAAGAAACTCGATAAATGGGTTCGACATGATCTCATTGAACGTCAAAGAGTTCGACGCTTTGAAGTGTGTTCAAGGCTGCATCTGTGAAATTCGAATGAAGCATTTCTTGAACAGTGACTTGTGGATGAGAAATGGAGCCTTTATGAAAATTATAAATGATAGGCTGAATGGTTTGATCATGACGAAGGACCTAAGCGCTTTCCAAAATCGAAATTACACAAACGGAAGATTATGGTGACTGGCTTGTGATTCGTCTCTTCTGCTATCTAACCTGGATATCATTGCCGAAGTTTACTGACAGGAAGTGGATGAAAAACACATTGAGCTAAGCAAAATGGAACCGGCACTGATTAATCGGCGAAGTCTAATGCTGTTTCATGATATTGCTCATCAAATATGGATGACAATGTAGAATCACTCTAACTTTGAGTATGTGACTTCTCAGTATCCACGATAGTCCCTTGATCACTCGCCCAGTCAGTATCACTTTTTCATCTTGATAATTTTTTTTTAATCAAAAAGATATTCCGTAGCAAAGAAGATGCAGAAACTGCATTCAAACATTTATTGACGTTCAAACTTTTAGAGTTTTATTATAAAGTCATAAATAACCTATTCATTCGATGGCAGAAATGTATAGATGCACAGGGTCCCTATTTGACATGAATAAAAGTTGATTTTAGAATCGGACATTCTTTTCCAAAGAGCATAATACTATATTTTTATACCACTGTTTATCTTAAACACGTTTTGTTCTTTTCTATTTATAAATAATTTCTGATAATTTTTATTGATTTTCTGTCTTATCACTGTATGAAGAATGAATATTCAGATCAAATTTTCCCTATTAATGTTCATATAACTGGGATATTTTCAATATTATTGAACAGAATGTTATGATTCTTTAATTCAAGGAAACACACACACACACACACATACACACACACACACACACACACACACACACACATATATATATATATATATATATATATATATATATATATATATATATATGCGTACAGTGTGCGATGACGATGATTAAATTGTCGTGTAAATTATGCAAAAATGAAAATAACACTGACATCTCATTTTAACTTATATATTTACTAAACTTAAACAAAAAAAATATTTCGAAATACTCTTTAGTAAATTGATTCAATAAAATCGCCATTGGCTTCAACCATTACCCCTCTCCCCGACTACTTCAGAATCTCCTGGAACACTTCTGGACAGACTCCTTGTTTAAGTTTGTGAATGCTGCCATAATCCTTACATTAAATTCATCTTTGGTGTTATAAGAAATTTTGTTTCCCTCTTGTTCAAATGCGTCCCACACATAATAATCAAAGGAGTTGCAGTCAGGTCAGATGTAAGGGGTGATGTGGTCACATAAATTGTCTGAAAATCATGACAGATTTCCAATGCTTGTGTGGCATGGTGCAGAGTCCTGTTGTCAGGCATAGGATCTTCCAGCAGCAATCCTCTTGTCCTTCACGAGGCACTTGATGTAGGCCTTCGTTTTGAGTTTCAGCAACAAATTCGGGAGTTCTTTTCTTATCAGAATGATCCGAGTGAGTTTCTCGAGCTGCCGCACATTCGTAATCACGATTAGACTCATGGAACTCTTTCCAAATCTTCCGCACTGTCGTCTGACTGACACCCAAATACACTGAAATATTCGTATTGGCGATTTCGGCGCGAATACCAATTAGTACAGAAGGCCGTTTCCAAATTTCTGGAGGAGGCAATTGCGTCATGTTGTTATTTTTTTTTACAGACGATCCCAACTGACCCTACTACACTGGGCTGTCGATAAAAAACAAAACAAACAAACAACGCGCATGTGCGAACTTAAAAATATAAAATAATGACAATTTACCCATCGCACTCTGTATATGTGTGCATTTTTGATCCGACTACAAGAATACCGTAATCTGGAAAGTGCTTATAAATTACATGGTGAATATTGTTCTCATCTCTGATGTTCTTATCACAGACTTTCGGCAGTTGTACCCCTATCAGATCTATGTCGATATGTATCTGTCTATATTCCTGAGATGACGTATTATGTACACTATTTACATTATTCGGACTATTGTCCTCATCTTTGTCTCCATATATATTACAACGTTTCGGCCTTTCAGTATCTGTCTATATTTCTGAGATGACGTATTATGTACACTATTTACATTATTCGGACTATTTTTCTCATCTTTGTCGACATATTTATTATTACAACGTTTCGGCCGTTGTACGCTCCTGCCTTCTTCCGGTGGTTGGAATGTCGAAATGAACCCTTTATTTCGCTCACTGGGATAGACTGTTCTAGTTCCACGTGCCATGTTTAATGGATGTCAGTTATCAGTTATCTCCTGTTAATTCCCCTCTCCAACTTTTCCACTGCCTTAACCGGGTATTGAACTCACACTATTTGGGTTCTGTATCAGTGGATAAAGGTGTTGGTTAGATCCAGTGACAGGACCCAAAGAGTTGTGAGTTCAATACCCGGTTAAGGCAGTGGAGAAATTGGAAAGGGGAATTAACAAGAGATAACTGATAAGTGACATCCATTAAAAACATGGCACGTGGAACTAGAACAGTCTACTCCAGTGAGCGAAATAAAGGGTACATTTCGACATTCCAACCAACAGAAGGAGGCCGGAGCGTACAACGGCCGAAACGTTGTAATAAATGTGGCGAGAAAGATGAAGACAATAGTCCGAATAATGTAAATAGTGTATATCGATCTGGGTAATCTACGGAGAATTCCGAACTGAACCCTTTGTTCTGTTGGGGTAGTCTGTTCTTGTTTCACTTCTCATGTTTAGGGATATTTCGTCTAGTTCTTATTTTAGTACTCTCCACTTATTGTTCTGCTAGTTTCTACTGCGTCTATGTACACACTACAAGGTCCAGGGATTGAACTCGTAATTATTGGGTTATCAAGTTCAAAAGTCAGTCCTTTAACTGACTAGGCTATATTCCCGTAGACCAGGGGTCGGCAACTCATTCGACCCCACGGGCCGGATCGTGTTATAAATGACGGGTCGCGGGCCGGACGAAAGCCATTAATGAAAAATTAAGGAAAATTATATATGCAGACCCCCTGTCAACCTAAATATTTAAAACCATAATGAAAATAAACATTGAGAAATCAGAAAAATAAAAGAAAAATCTAAAATTAAAAAAAACACCTAACAAAAATTACTTTTCCTCAAGGAACGTCAAAATACTTCAAAGTGAAAAAAATCAACCGAAGTGAAATGGATGAAATTATGACGTGTAGGTTTGAAACTGTTATTGAAAATTGTTCCACAAACGAACCACACACACACACACATCAAACAAAAACGAAGCACATATACCCATACATACGAGTACAAATAGTTGCAAACGTATACAATTACGTACGTACACATGGGATATGATCCACACATTCATGAGGCATGTATGTATAATGCGCGTATGTTTAACTATCTTTAGATTTCTGCTACCTCGCATGTCTGTCCCTCCCTGGCCTCTTTCACTTCATCGTTCCTTTCGCTTCTGTTATCTTTTAATGTAGCCAAGGGTCAGAACAAATATGTATCCATTATTTGACATTAAACGTAGGAAACGCAACTTGATAAAATAAGTCTCATGAAAGATAACTGGCAGATAGTCTAATTCGAAAGCCTCGTCTCTCATGTTAAAAATAGAGTCATTGGTAATCAGGCTCACGGGCCCGTCAAAATACCTTCGCGAGCCGCAGCCGGCCCGCGGGCCGTAGTTTTCCGACCCTTGCCGTAGACAATACAAATAATAGCCTAGTGGGTTAAAGCGTTGTTTTGTGAGTTTTGACGGCACAGTAATTTTGACTTCATACCTTTCTAATGGATTTTAAGAAGGGCAAATTTCAACCGTGTATTCACCAGATGATCATAGACGAAATCTTCTAGCTGAGAACTTTTTTCTTCATTAAATTCCTACGTTTTTTCTTGGTTTCACATTTTATAAAACTATTTAATTTTCTTCATAGTTCTCTTTTTTGCCTTTCGTTTATTTAATGTTTTTTATTTTCTTTTTTTTTTTGGTTAATTTTTTCGCATTTTCTTTATTTCAGTTTTCATTTTTTTCACATTTTCTTTATTTCATTTTTTTCACATTTTCTTTATTTCATTTTTTTCACATTTTCTTTATTTCATTTTTTCACATTTTCTTTGTTTCAGTTTTCATTTTTTTCACATTTTCTTTATTTCATTTTTTTCACATTTTCTTTATTTCATTTTTTTCACATTTTCTTTATTTCATTTTTTCACATTTTCTTTGTTTCAGTTTTCATTTTTTTCACATTTTCTTTATTTCATTTTTTTCACATTTTCTTTATTTCATTTTTTTCACATTTTCTTTATTTCATTTTTTTCACATTTTCTTTATTTCATTTTTTCACATTTTCTTTGTTTCAGTTTTCATTTTTTTCACATTTTCTTTATTTCATTTTTTTCACATTTTCTTTATTTCATTTTTTTCACATTTTCTTTATTTCATTTTTTGACATTTTCTTTATTTCATTTTTTATTTTTCACATTTTCTTCGCTTTATTTCACTTTTCCTTCTTTTATCTTTAATGTTTAAATTGTTATTATTTTTTCTATTTTTTTTATTTTTTTCTTAATTTTTATTATTTTCCTGCTTTTTTTTTATTTTTCTTAAATATTTTTCTTTGTTTCATTTCTTTATTTCTTTCACTTTTCTTATTTTTTTTTTTTCAATTTTTTGTTTATGTTTTATTTAATTTTCGTTGTATTTCTTTTTTCATTTCATTGATTGATTCGGTTTTTACGGTGTATCAACCCATTGCCGGTTACTTAAAACCAGGAAATATTTTTAGAATGTAAGTTTTTTTTTTTTTTAAGTTGATAATGATTTAGTAATACAACTCTTACTAATTAACTCATAGATAGGAGTGGGGGAGAAAAGATGGATTCATAAATTTCCCTAGGATATTTCCGCGTAAGTGCATATAATGAACCCAACGAGAATTGGAACTCCGCTATCTGCAATTCTTTTTTTTTTATTTTTTCATTCATTTGTTTTGTTCAAGATTTTTTACCATTTATTTTCTTTTTCCTTCTTTTATTTCTCTTGATTTTTCATGTGTTTTCATTTCCTTTCTTTTTACGTTTCTTAGTTTTCTTTTCTTTATATATATAATTACTTTTTTACATTGTTTTTAACTTTTCTTTCTTTCTTTCTTTCTTTCTTTCTTACTTTCTTCAGTACATTTAGCTTTCTACTAAATTTGATTACCACCCATCGACTGTAGCTTTTATCACAGTTATCAAATCGTTTTCGAGACATTCGTGCTTTGTGCAGTTGTTTACTTTTGCGTGACATGTGCTCCAGCAATTTCAGGTCGAAAGGTTGATTTAAAAGTCCCAACAATCTGTTCCACCATATAAGATGTGTAATATATATATATATATATATATATATATATATATATATATATATATATATGTGTGTGTGTGTGTGTGTGTGTGTGTGTGTTCACGTCTCATTTAAACATCTGGTCAAATGTGCTGTAAAATATCACACTTATCTAAATATCATATCATATCATATCAATTTATCTATCTCTCTCTCTCTCTCTCTCTCTATATATATATATATATATATATATATATATATATATAGAGAGAGAGAGAGAGAGAAAGAAAACATAAGTTTTGTTATCAGTTTTTCTCTTATGCGTGTATATACCATATATATATATATATATATATATATATATATATATATATATATATATATATATATATAGATAGATAGATAGATAGATAGATATACTTTGCAGAGTTCTTTTTTATGCTTAAGCATATATATATATATATATATATATATATATATATATATATATATATATAATATAATATATATATATATATATATATATATATAAGTGTGTTCCAATAACTTGGATCGATTTTAAATTTGATTTAATTTTAAGCGTCAAATGATTTTTCTTTTTTGTCAGACAAGGGAGACATTTCGGCGATATTATTTTTCAGGCATAATTGCCATGACTTAAATAACATGATCCATTAGAGAAATAAATAAATTTTCACCAATAACACTGATTTATTTACTGCTGACTTTGACCCGTCTTAATGAAACACCCTTATATCTAATCCGTCTTAATGAAACACCCCTTATATATATACTTATGTAGAAGTGTTCTTTTATTCTTATATATATATATATATATATATATATATATATATATATATATATATATATATATATTTAAAAAATGGTCGAAAAAAGTCATTTCATTTTACCTCGTATTTCGTTTAAGACAAAAGAAACGAACGTAAATATGAATAAGAAAAATCAAACAGTGTGTCCAGCTCATTTCTAATAAAAGCTTGCTCGACAGAGAAGGAACTGTTTTTAATTTTCAATATCCTACGTCTAATATACGACGGAACAAGATTGCAGGACAAATATGACACCAGAAAACATCTTTTTAATTTCAAGGAATTAACCTTATGACATAAGCGAACATTAGAAATTTAGAGATTGAGTCTGGAAATAAACTGATGGTGTCTTTTGACATCGTCAGTTTGTACACTAATATTCCTCTTCATGAGACCATTAGCATATGTGCTGATAGTCTCTTTAGAGTTAATTTGTGTCCGGTTAGCATTCCTGAAAATCTTGTTTTTAGAATGCATGCTGGCTACTGGATGAGTTGAATTTAATTTTAATAATATGATTTATATCGAGACCATCAGTGTTGCTATGAGTAGTACTCTGGGCCCTATTTTGGCCAATATTTTCGTAGGTTATTATAAGCGACTTTTATACGACAAGGTCCATAAACCCTAAGTTTACATGAGGTGTTAACGACACCTTCTCAATTTTTGATACCGTTATTCTACTAATTTCTTCACAGGACTTATCTCTCTCCATCCATCCCTTCAGTTTACAATGGAGGTTAAGAGTTATGAGACATTACACTTGTTCTTGTTGAGCATAAGAACGGGGTATTCTATAACAGCGTCTTCCGTAAATTCACAGGCTTATATACAAATTGGAATTCTTTTGTTTCCAAGGCTCGGATAATTGGTCTATTTTCGACCCTGGTTTATCGTGCTTTGATGAACTGATCTAGTTTGTTAGATGAAGAACTTGCTATTATCCGGAATTTTTTTTTTGAAATTAATGGCTATCCAACCAATATTATCAAACGCGTTATAGATAGTAAAATCAAACGTTTCAAGGAACCAGTGGTTTTAGGACCTAGTCGGTAACCTAATTATTTAAAGTTGCCTTGGCAGGAAATGTCAGCTGTTGTCTGACAGAATTTCTGCCTGTATCGTTTCATTGCTGTTAAGTTGCGCACTGTGTTTCAAACAAAATCCGCGTTCCTTTTTTTTAGCAAGGATCGGTTGTCCTGTTTTCAGAAAAATTTAGTAGTATACATATTCAAATGCCGATTTGAAGCGGCGTACATAGGACTAACCAATCTGAGGTTGGAAACGCGGATTTTGCAACATGTCCCCCTCCTATTTGCGTTCACGTCGTCGAATCCAAGTTTTAAGAACTATTCAACCAGTCCACGATTCGTCGATTGGGCAGCATTTGCTGGAAAGTCCTGACAGTGCCGCTTAATATGAAGACGCATGGTTTTCTACTCTACAAAGTGCTCGCTCGCTTTATGATCTCCGAGTTCCTGAGGCTGTGTAAATAAAATTTCACCAGCCAAGCATATGCAGACAAAAGCAGCATTTTATGCCGTTCCTTACGATTGATCGAGTGACTGATAGTTTCTTTTTCCATTTTATACTCTTGTGGAAACTGTTAATCATTTTATTAATTATTTACAATTAAAATTTATTTTATTTCAATTGCGTTACAACTTTCCCTCCTCTTTCGTTATTACTGCTATGTTTTTATTGTTTTGTATTTCACCAACAATTGCCTTTGAAAAAGTGTTGCTTGAAAGGATCCTAAGGTGTAAAATGACGTCTATTTTGTTTAACTCTATGTTCTATTTCTGTGGTTACAAGTCTCTTTATATATATATATATATATATATATATATATATATATATATATATATATATATATATATATATGTGTGTGTGTGTGTGTGTGTACATTTTTGGTCCTCAGCGGTAAGACAACTTTGTCAAATCTGACTGAAAACAGACCGTTGCATAATCATAACTTAAATATTTATATTAATGCCATAATGTAATAACAGTGAAAAATCACATTTATTCACGTGTGTAAAATAAAATAAAATAATAATAATAATAATAATAATAATAATAATAATAATATATATATATATATATATATATATATATATATATATATATGTATGTATGTATATGTATGTATGTATGCATGTATGTATGTGTGTGTGTGTGTGTGTGTATACATAAATACAAATATAAAAGTATAAGCTAACTACAAATATATAATATGTGGTTTCAAATATAATACAAATGTACACACAAATATAATGACATCTCCAGATATACAGATATATTATATACATTTTCATTTCTAGAGACATACAGTGGTATACATGAAATAGCATGTATAATATCTATCTGCATAACAATATATTCGCTATTGTATTCATAGAAAAGTGTAAGTTCATGCACACAGATAAATGCACATTCATACATGTACAATTTTTCACCATGTCTTGTCAACGGGTTGCATTTTGGGATGTAGTCAAGGCCGAGAACCTTTCAACACACCTATCATACACATAGATCAACACGATTCTATCAGCTAGAATCAGACGTGATTACCACCAAGAACCCAATCACGTTCAATATGGCGAATGCATCCCGACCGGATAACATCGATGTAGAAGGCTTTTACAAAGCAGATGAAGCTTTCATCACCCGCGCATAATATTGTCCATTGTTCCTGTCATACTATTGTTTACATTCCGGAAGCTGCCGAAACTTCCGGTACGTGATTGGACGGAATGATGAGAAGGACAAATATTCTTAATAAAGCTGCCCCTACCTGGCTACCAACAGGCAGCCAGCCTCGATTTCAGTCTTTTATCAGCTTACGTCATGGACGCCGGTTGTCGGTTTGATCGAGTGGCGCATGCTTAAAGTAAATAATAAGCGAGAAATTCGCAGTATTTTCAACAAAAGCGAAATGCATTGTTGCTTCTGTCAGATGTGCGCCTTCAGTAAATGATAAGCCTCCTCAAGTCTTCAGTATATACTGATATATATGAATGCGTGTATATGCTTGTACATCTATCGATATACCCATCCGCGCATACACATGGACATATGTGTGTGTATGTACCGTTACTGTTTATTTGATTAAAGATATCCCGGTACAAGCCACAATATCTATCCAAGGTAGAGGGTTCTGAACAAGGTGTGTGATACGGTGATGAAGCGTCTCTGCATTGTTAATATCTGCTGCATAAACCAATATTTTTAGGTGGCCAGACAGATAAAAAATCCAAGGGATTAAGGCTGGGGAATCCGCAGGCCATGGATCGGGTCCTCCTCTACCTATACGTCTTTCATGGTAGATGTCAGCCTGTGCATCGCGAACAATGTGATTAAATGTGCTGGAGACCAATCATGCATGCGTTTTCGTATTGGCAGGAGTACATCCTCTAGCAGGTCTGGAAGTGTGTTTGAAATATATAGACAGCTCCTGTAAGACATGCTGGGAAAAGATATGGAATTAACAGTCACCTACAATTCCAGCCAACTTATTAATCATAAAGTGATGCTGGTGTTTAGCTTGTATTGTATCTTGGAGATTTCGATCCGTTCACAAATGTTGGTTGTTCAAATTTGCTATTCCATCTCTTCCAAATGTTGCCTCAACTATATACAAGACTGAAGCAACAAACAACGGATTGATAGTTTGTGCAATAAGTCATCGGCAAAAGTTCTGTGGTGAGTCATCAAAGGGCGAAAGACCCTGCACACGTTGCATATGATACCGAGACAGAAGCTGTTCTTGAAGTACCCTTCATGCAGTAATATGTGATATACGACATGCTAGGGACACTTGACGTCTGCTGATGTCACTTGGATCGTCCCCGACAGCCTGTAGAATGTGTTCTTCGTGGTCAGGCGTAGGATCGGATCTAGGTTTTCTTCAGTCCATAGTTTGGTAGCATGTACCCTGTCTCAGCAATGCGACGATACTCAGCAGCAACGATTGAGTGACTCGGCTGCCTTCGGTCTAGAAACGTAATCTGATACAGTCGTGCAGTCTCGCGTCCATTACCGTTTCAGCGGCCGTATGTAAAAATCCCATGTCTGCTCACGATATCCTGCCATTGTTAAACGGAAGATTTCTAAGTTTACTCACTACTACACAAGTTAAACGTTGACAACAGACTAAACACAAATATACACGAATGACAAATGTGACCTAGTCTATATATCAACACACAGCCATCTACCGTCAACTTCCTTTAAACTTAATAAATGAAAAACGAAGGATTTGCAGACATATGCTTATTTGGACTCTTGTATATATATATATATATATATATATATATATATATATATATATATATATTGATGTGAGCAATACGCCTCTAAATTTGTAAAAGTATTTTTATACATTATATATATATATATATATATATATATATATATATATATATATATATATATATATATATATATGTATATATATAAACGCTTATCACCAACCCAAGAAAGACATTTGAATCACTACGACGCAAAAAATTCATGTTTATAATATGTGGGAATATCTACTCTTTGCTTGAAGAAAGTCGCGAAACAAGAAACCCATGTAGTAGAATTATGGAAAATAGAATATAATATAGATTTTAAAATTAAAAAAAAATCCACATTTGAATAAAAAAACGTTTGCGGTTTATCTTGTTTTTGAAATATACACTTTTCTCTCGTTGGAACAAATGTAATCTCTTCCCTATATATATATATATATATATATATATATATATATATATATATATATATATATATTTATGTGTGTGTATATGTGTGTGTTCAAGGTTTATGATACGTACCCAATCAATGAAACGGTGCCCCCACTCTACTACATCTCAAGTCTCATTCTGTTCATATAAAATAGAAATAATAGATCATATACAATATAGGCTTAACAATTATACTAGATAATGTGAAAATGAATACAATGTATCTGTCTTAATACGCCATTCCATCTTAAATAAATAAACACTATTTTGCGGCAATTTTTAACATCAATTTGCGATTTTTCTTGTTAAAAAATTGCATAATTTAGCACAGTCACCATTAGGGATAAAAAAAAAAGAAGTGAATTTTATACATATTTTTTTCGAGACTTAACATAAGCAAAACAAATTCATGGATTTGGATAAAAAAACCCCAAAAAGACAGACCCCCTAAATCCGTCAAAACCCGCGAAAATTTTTCACCCTTTAATAGTAAGATGTTCTTAGTTTCATTTGTAACGTATATAAATGTCGGCAG
>OZ010583.1:34944931-34949931 GCA_963932145.1 Acanthosepion lycidas | reverse complement strand
CCCACAGAGGCCACCAGTGGTTTATACTGCAACTATACTGAGCAGACCTTACAGTTTCTGGGAAAGAGCATGTTATCTAGCGTGAATTTGAACAAGGCCAGAACGTTCAAGCCCTCGGCCACCATGATTTGTGACTTCGTACTAGCACAGTTATCGACGCCCCCCAATTTCACTCATAAGGCTTGGGACAACCCGTGGTATGGTTTTCAGGCAGTTTCCAATGTTGCCGCACTCTAGTATCGACTCTTCCATTCCGATAACATCAGGACGTCTCCTTCTTGACAAATCGACCATGGTGACATTCGAACGTTCTAACCACTCAACCACGAGCCCATAACTCGACCACGATCCCATAACTCAACCACCTGCTCATAACTCGACCACGTGCTCATGTGATGTATCTATATTAATCACATAATAACCGTATTTTTTGTCCGACTTTCAATATATTCCCATAGTAAAACAGTAGTAATATCATTCTACTTGTTCTGTCCTTCCTAAGTATGTTACACGTTGTCATTGCAGCAGATAGATTATGTATCATTCCGTTTTGATTGCGAGGAAAGGTGGACGAAAAAGATATATTAGAGACGCTGTTTGATTTTACTGAGAAGAAATAAAGAACAAAAGAGAAGAAAGAAAAATAAAGAAAGGAAGTGAAAGAAAGGGAGGGGAGATGAGAACACTCCCATGTGTTTAACGTCTGATTCAGCGAAATGGAAAACCTTATCGATTTTTAATCTTTTCATTTATACTCTCTTTCTTCTTCTTCAAATAATGACCTGCCACACTAGTTCTGAATAGCAATAAAATTTGTCAAGATTAAATACTTAAGGGATCAATACAGGAATTTCCACTGGTCTTTTATAGTCGTGCAATTCGCAAGGAGATTTAGCCAGTTGTTAAGAATTATGATTTATTAGAAAATCCAATTGGTAACATCGTGCAATTTTAACGGATACTGGAGTCATTGTATCATTCGTATAATAACCGTAATATCTGAATACAACTTGCCATAATTCCTGATGAATAACAACCCCTTTCTTTCTAATTTCCAGAACACACATTATAGATCCGTGCTGAAATGTGCTCATCTTTGAGGTAAAACCATTTAATAATCAATTTCTATGTTAGTTCAATCGGAGTTTGTTAAGCGGCACATCAACGCTTGTTTGGATCATTTAATACCGAAATTTAATTTTATTCGGTGCATTTAATTTGCAAAAATGTATTGCTGACATTTTTTTTCTTCCAAAGATGTATTGCTGCTATTTATAATATTAAAATATATTTTTATACTTTCATAGCATTTTGATGCCAGTTTGGGGCTTAACTATTTGCCCATAATTAGGACGCTAACATGTGCTATAACCTTGGGTTAGGGTACACATGGGAACAACAGCAATTAAAAGGTGTTTCTATGATCCTCAAAAGCTCTCTATTAGAGGCCTTGGAGCCGGATGTAGTTGATAGTAATACGCAGGACGAAGAGTTCAAGTGAAGCAGGAAAATAGTGGAGTTGGAGAAAAATAACTAGGGAACAATAAGTAATTTACCATATATATATATATATATATATATATATATATATATATATATATATATATATATATATATACCGTAAAACATTAAACAGGCACGAGGTCTATGTATAACCTCCCACTCTGATGTTGTTGTATTTTGTCTTATCCGAAAGATGTTTAAATTCCTTAACCATCCCTACGCTAACGGCTTCTTCCAGCCATTTACAATCCTCTTTGAAAAGTAATTAAACTGAATATTATTGTTTTTATTAATGTGCTTCATTGCTGTGTCCGCTTTTGTTAATAGCATTTTCTCTAATTCTGAAAATGGTTTTATAACCTACATCAGATTTTCAAAGTTTCAACCAGATCACCACGACCTCTTGTATATTCCAGTGACGGAACGTTGCAGAGATTCAATCTCTCGTGATACGTTTATATATGAATTATTTTGCTTGCGCCTTTCTTTTTGTACTGCTTCAATTTTTTCAATATCTTTGACCAACCAGAAATGCCAAGTCTGTGGATTACATACAAGTACTGGTCTGTCTGAGGATTTATACTGCAACATGATATTTTCAACTGATTTATCGGAACAGGATCTTTTGATTACTCTTAGAATTCTATTCCCTTTCTTTACTGATTCAATCATGTGGTATGATGTCATTAATGGCAGATGCAAAGAGTGTTCAAATAACTTGGACCGATTTTAAATATGAATTAAGTTTAAGCTGCTTCGGATAAATGGAGCTCTACAGCCCAGGAAGGTAATCAATCTAGGGTAAAGAAAACCCTGATTTTAAACCTCCGTTGTCTTGCGCTCATATCCAAACAAAATAAATGGAATACTATTGCAGTATATAGTGTGGTACCCCCGCTGTTCAATCTCGAGGTCCTCCACAAAATCCAAAGACGGATATGTAATGTGATTGGTCCTGACTTGTGGTCTCGATTCCAGTCAATTTCTCACAGACGTGATGTGGCTTCTGTCTGTCTTTTTTTATAAATATTTTCATGGCATCTGCTCTGACTAGCTATTATCACTGGTGCCCCGACTGCATGAATTTAAGCGTGCTACTAGTTTGGCGCCTCGGTCCCACCCTTTTACAGTCGAAGCAGTTAAATGTAACAAGCTCTTCTACTCCAACAGCTTCTTCTCTCGCACTTCCCGACAGTGGAACTCACTTCCCTCAATTGCTTACTTGATAACTATAATGATAAAAAATTTGAAGGTAATGTCAATCGACACCTTCTGTTGCGTTGATCCTCGTTCTTCTACTTATCCTCCTCCGTTTTTCTATTTATACTTTCCTTACCCCCTTATACCCATTGCTTACTCTCTTACTTACCCATTACTTACTCTCTGTAGCTCTTTGCGTACTAGTGGTATACCCGCATTGCTGAAATGCTTAAAAAAAAACAAAAAATAACAAAAAAACAAGAAATACCAAAAAGCTTATGGAAATAAATCCAGACAGAAAATCCAGAGTGGACTCCTGACAGCTGTTGGGTGTCAACAATGACAACTTTACGGTAATTCCTACAGCCAAACCACCCCAAAATGTTATGCCCTGTATTTCTCTATCGGTAACGCCAACAGGGATGGCATAAAGCCTGGACAGCGCACAGCCATCAAAGGTACTAAATTTTGACAAAATAAAACAGGGGATAATTGCTTTAATTTGCTGTTAATGCCAGAATTAAGTAAAAATGAAAGCAAATATTGCATGTTTATTCACCAGAATCTATCTTACATATTTATAAGTCTGCTATTCGTCATTGCTTTGAATATTTCTGCCACATTTGCTCTGGTTCTCTTGCTATATATTTTGATATTCTTGATGAAATCCAAAGAATCTGCAATGTTATTTGTTATGACCTGGCATCTCGACTTCAGTTCCTTTCCCACCGTCGTAACGTAGCTTCTCTGTGCCTTTTCTATAAATACTTTCATGATAATCGGTTTGATTAACTTTCCGTTATGATACCTAGACTTTATGAATTGAAGCACAGTCCTCGATTGATAGCAATGTCTCATCATTTTACAGTTGAAATGGCTAGATGTTACCGTGAGTTCTATGCTAATAGTTTCTTCTATCGAACTTGTCGTTTGCAGAACTTTCTTCCGGTTTCTTGATTTTCACTCAAGTTTGATCATCAAAAATTTAAATACAATGTTAATCGTTATCTACTGTCTTCTTAATTCTTGTTCTTTTAATATACTCTCTCCTTCATAGTAGTTGTTCTCTTATTTTCTATCACTCATCAATCCCTTGTGCCCCAGCGGCGTTATTGCATTGCTTGGTGGGAAATGGTTAAGAAAAAAACAACAAAAAAAAGAAAAAAAAAAAAGAAAAAAGACATCGTACAGATTTAAAATTCATTGTACGCACATAAGATACTATCTTTTCTTATCGTTACTTCGTTATCTTATCAACATTTTCTCAAGGATGAAATGGAGACATGAGTCAAAAGAGATGCCGCTCTACAGATTGATACTGAGAATATCATGAACGAAGTGTGTGTGCAACGGGTAAGTTTTAAGGAAAATATAAACAAAGCATAAATTATATTTAGAATCAGTCAGAGACAGATAAATTTTATGATATAATGGAATATGCATACACCTGTGTCCCCCCTCACTGGAATATGGTTGGCTGGTGTCCGTCATAAACACCCACGGACGTGTAGGTCCGACAGAGTCAAGAGCTAAGTCTCTAACGACGCCCATTGGACTACGCCATTGATCTACACTTCTTACCTGTGACTACGACGCGTAACACTCGATTACTGCTACTGTATTCTACTTGGTTATAGTAGCCAAAACCACTTAGCTAATTTGTTCAAATATATCCCTTTCCAGGACACATCATTTTATGAGACACTCACGAAGGAAAGAAGGTTTGGATAATTTTACACTCATGAGACTAATGGAAGCGAAGTTCTGCTGTGGTAAACAGCAAATAGCGTAACTAACAGCCTTGTAAAAATGGATTGCAGAACAGGTAATGGGAATGATAGTAAAAAAAAATTCCTAAGCGATGCAAAAAATAGGAAGCTGTGGAGATTCATGATCGACGCATAAATGAAGAAGAATGCAAGAATTTTCCGTGTCACTATATATGTCGATTAGTTAGAAAATTATTACCATTTTAATAATAAGCTAATAGTCTTCCTTGTGCCCAAAAAGCAATTATTATCCAATCAGGCAGGGTGATTCTTCTGCTCCATTGATCAAAGTTCAGTGACCACAGCTGAAAACGGGAGGCATAACAGCTGCGCTCTCTAGGAGATACGCATATCTAGTATAGATGCCAATAAAAATTAATCCTCTCTCGAAGTCATTAATATATTTTTTCCTGTCCATTGCTATGACATTCAATACAACAAAATGAAGTAGTCAAAGCCAGATTACTGCTTATTTATCTCTGGCACTTATTTTTGAAGGTTACGAAACAGTAGCCGTCGTTCATGTCT
>OZ010583.1:34904931-34939931 GCA_963932145.1 Acanthosepion lycidas | reverse complement strand
GGCATGTGCGGTCATGGCTCTCCACGAATTTCTGTCTCTTGTACGGGGAGCCGAGTTCCAATTTCAGTTGGGTTCGTTATATTCAATTTTTGTCATGTCAACGAACATTCGTTTGTCACTTTTGTGATGCCAACGAATACTCGTTGCTACTTTTGTGATGCCAACGAATACTCGTTGCTACTTTTGTGATGCCAACGAATACTCGTTGCTACTTTTGTGATGCCAACGAATACTTGTAGTCACTTTGTTGTAATAGAGTCTTTGTAATCGCAGGTACAACTATAGTAATGTAATGCCGTTGAACAATACAGGTGACAAACGCCTTCGAATATAATTCGCACTAATAGTATTAGGTTGATGCAAAAATAATATCGTTTTTTGACGTATTTTTTAACGTCAAAAAACGATATTATTTTTGCACCAACCTACTATTTGCTCGATAATACTCGCTCGAATAGTAATCCGTATAGTGATCTGAATAGAGAAATAGTATAGGGAATAGAAAAGAGAATAGTGGTCCGTATAGTAATAAAGGATAGAATAGAAATGCAGATTCGAACAGTAATAGAGGATAGAATAGAAATAACGATCATTTAAACGTCACGCGACTTCCTCTATATGCGTTTCCTCTATGGTCACGTGATCCACTTAATTCAATAATTGGATCGCCTGTGTTTGCTCACTGGCGATCTATATACAAACTCAACTGTCAGCAGCAACACTTTATTCCTATATAACAAACAGTCTAATTGACGTTGTGGGGGATTAATTTTTTTCTTGTTTAGCAACCCCTTTCCCCACAGACAAAACGCTGTACGGTGAGCCGAGTTTCAGTTTCAGTTTCAGTTGGGTTCGTTATATTCAATTAAGCATAATTACCCTTAGGAGAGGTATGAATCCATCATTTTTCTCCAGTTATACATTATTCCCTAACACTTATATTACTAAATAATTATTATCACCAAAAGAAAATTATAATCTAGACATATTTTATGGCTTTAAATAACTTGCGAAGGGTTGATGAACAGTAGAAAACAAATCAGTCAAATCAAATCAAGTATTCTTTGTAGCACAAAAATTGATTCCTTAAAATATCTCGCTGTTCATGTTCTGTCATAAATTCATGGCTGCTTTTCAGTCCAACCTGTAAGTGTCAAATTCTCCAGGCCCTCTTTCTTCATTATATGTCCAGGAAATTTCAGTTGTCACCTTTTGATCCTCAGTCAAAGTTTCCTTTTCATTTCTATTTTCCTCAAAACTTCCTCATTGGTCACGTGTTCTGTTCACGTTTTACGCAGTATACTTCTGCATAACCACATCTCGTTTGCTTTAAGTCATTTTTACGGAATTTTGGGGAATTGTCCAGCATTCACTGTCATATAGGAAGACTGATATTCCATAGCGCCCCAGCACGCTTATCTTTCTTTCCAACCAAATTGTTCCATTTCTTAATATAGGGAAAGCATATTTTGCTAGTCAGATTTCTCTGTTTTATTTTCTATTGTCTGTCATACCAGATTTATTTAATCGTTTCGTCCCAAGCAGGTGTCCACTAAAAGGCAGGGATTTACAGGGAGTTAATTTGAAAGAGAACGGGAAAGTTAAAAATGAGGAAAATTGAGGAAAGGACAATAAATAAACAGAGTTCATGAAAAATGAGATGACGATTGACATTGCATTTACATTTTTAATGTTATCAGGGAAGCAAAAAATCGGAAGGAAGTTCCCCAGGTGAGAAATGCGAGAAAAAGAAAAAAATAAGAAGTGGTGTTTGCATCAAGCTATTTCAACGGTAAAACGATGAGACCCAGATGTCAATCTAGTAGCACGCTTAAACCCATGTAATCTGGGCACCAGGGAAAAGCCTCATCCGAGCAGTTGCCATGAAAATATTTGTACAACAGATAGATGGGAGGCCATGTCGGGTCGGTGAGAAAATGAATGGAGACGAGATACCTGGTCAGGATCTACTGTATTGCAAGTTGCACAGTCGGAGCACCAGACCAGATATGGAGGAGTATTCAATATACACGGACGAATAGTAGGTATATAAATGTGCAAGATGGATTCTGTACTTGCTTTATTTTGACGTTTCCAATTTTTAGCTTGCACCTTAAGCTGCCTCTTCTTTTTACAATGCTGTTCACACTGCACAAAGCCTAAGAGCCACTCGAGGTAGAGATTTACAAAGTAAAACGTACAGTTTCTTGAGATATGTGTGGAAGATGACGGTTAACCCTAGACATGAACAGGTTAAGATTGTAGTGATCGAGGAATTATTTCTATGTGGAGTTGCTTCCACAAAGCAGCGGAAGAGGCATAGTTTATACGGTTATGTGAGCAACATAACAGTTAACTCTCGACTCGAACAGATTAAGATGGTAGTTATTGGGGAAGCATCATCTTGGGAGTCAATTCCACAAAGTCGAGTGGGATTCATATATCATCAATGGTATACGAAAGGAATGATTGTGGTTCGTTACAATGTGCGGGGCATGGCGGATCTTAGTCGTGAAAGTTAGGTGGAACTAAGGAATGTAATCTGTCTGTGTACTTTCCACGGAAATAGCAATAGAGCAGCGAGTGGCTTGCGACGTCCCGTCTATGGGAATGTGTTTGTGGGATGGAAAATAATTCATCACTCACAAGGACGCAGAGACGCTATTGAACTCTATAGAAACTGGAAAGTGAAGACTGGGTAGCTTCTACCCATATATGTCAGCAGTACTCCATCCTGGCCCTTGCAAAGATAGAGGATAGCCGGAAGAGTCAGATACCGGAGCTGTAGAGAGAACGGACCATTTTTCTAATATCTTTAGCGATGTATCGTATGTACGATTTCCACTAGGTTGAGCTTAAGTCCGAATAGACGCTCAAGGCAATGCGCCCTCTCTGACAGAACACCTGTTGATCGCGTTGTTAATGAAGATACAGTAGTGGTAATAACTGATGTTCAGGCATATGATTCATATCGAAAGCCTCGCTTTAAAACCTTTATTTTGTTCACATGGCTCAAAAATAACTCATTTTTCGTAATCAAGAATGAAACAAGCAATAAATAGTTTTGCCTAATTCAGAATCATTCAAATTGATTTATAACAAACTGATTGAAATCAGAGGAGCACTTTTGTAAAAAAGAAAAGAGTATAATGAATTAATTTTTAATTAGTGGATTAATATATAAATTTAATTAAATTGATGCAGTAACGTAATTACCTTAAAATGTAATCAACGTTTGTGCGTGCGTGTGTGTGCGTGTGTGTGCGTGTGTGTCTATGTGTATACTGTATTGTAGCTGTGCAGATCAGACCTGATACCAGGTTCGTTCTCAGGGTGCAGATTCTTCTAATCAAACGCTTGTGGGTTATAAATCAACTCTTTGGCCAGATCCTCACCGACGAAATAAAACTAAGAGATGATTATAACAGTCGGCAAATTTTATTCGGTTATCACCTTCTTCTGTAGACGAGCGCGGTAGAGGTGAGTGTAGTTGACGCAAGTTACGGGGTCGTCTTTCTTTCGCGTGCTAGCGATCAGACTTCCGCTCCTCTCAGTATCTTTCGATCTCTCTCCTCTAGAAACCAACTATCTTTCAGATACTCCGTTCTTGTCAGCTTTATCTAAAAAGAAGTCTTTCATTAAGAACTCAGGAAGTAGCTTCACTCAGTGATCTACTTTGACAGGATCGTGTGATTTGTTTTGTGGCACTCCACTCTATTAAGCTGACTTCCTTTGCCAAGACAGATAATTGTCAAAGCGATTTCTGTGCCGCGTTGCATGTGGGTCCTTAGGAAGATATCAGCCAATAACATAGGAATATATATGCGATTGTACACTTATTGCGTATATATATGTGCGCATATGTTTAATTTTAAGTGTATGTGCGTCTGCCATTCGTAGGTACGCGTTTATTTTTTAGCGTGCGCTTATGTATACGTTTCTGCGTTTATGTATGTGATTATACCTATGCATATGTATCCCTGTTTTTATAAGTGCTTACTTCTTTGTTGCTACACGCCCGACTTTGTGATGTTTGTTTGTATATATGTGCATCTGTGTGCTTGTGTTTACTCATGAAAATTCTTCTTTTTTATGTGCTATGTGTCTTCAGGATTTGGGCAGAAATGGTTCTTCCGCGCTGCCCTTTACTATTCCCTCTTGTCCCGTTGAAAGCTCTCCATTGGCACAAACTCGGTAAGTTCTTTGCGTGGTTACTATTCGAGCAAGTACTATTAGTGCTACATTATTCAAAGGCGTCTGGCACCAGCATTGTTCAACGGTTTTACTATAGTTGTATCTACGATTACAGAGTCTCTACTACAACGAGCATTACTAAAGAGACAATGAGTATTCATTGGCATTACAAAAGTGTCAAAACTAACATATAATAATCAAATGCATTCTAACTATAATAAGATGAAAAAACAATCTTTAAAATCTCATAAGTACTAATATATTCCCCACTGATCCCAGTAAAAAAATAAACCTTATTATATGTTATACTAAATTGAACACAAACAACCAAATCATAAGCAATAACTCTTCTTCGTCAAGTAGAGTTTTGGGAAAGACCAATATTGTATATCAGTTTAAATGCTCTTTCGAAGATTGTATCTCTGACAAAAAAGTAAGTACATATGTTGAATTGACGATCACAAATTTATCAAGATGTCTTATACTCCATTTATCGGATACAAGTTCTATTGTGCAACACTTAGACACATTCCTGCCCACATTAACAATACAGCAAATACTTGGTAACAACACCCATGTACTAAACCATGAAAATAATAAACAAAAACTTCAAATTCGCAAGTCCCTCTATATCAAAATTTACCTACCAACCCTGAACAAAATTTATTACGAGTGTAGTAGCAATGTTTTAAAATGCAGTTGAATTTATTAACATTCAACGGTATGTTACATTTTTACCATCTCTGGTTAGCTCCTTTACATTGTGAACGCTTGTTTACAAAAATTATCGTAAGAAACGACGGCTAATTTTAAAATAATTATAACAGAGCGCGTTCACCAAAATCTCCATCACATCGATAAAGGTACAATTATTTCATCTACGCAATTCACCCCTGAGGATAATCTAGGAGGAGATCAAATCGAATGTAATTGGTTTCGCAAGAACTACAGAGCCTTTCTTGATGAATTTCAACTTAACATCAAGGACATAATTAGAGAACGAGAAAGAGTTATTGTTAAAATAAATAAAAATAATATATCATTATTCAAATGAGACATGCTTGAATATGTGTATATATATATATATATATATATATATATATATATATATATATATATGTGTGTGTGTATGTATATATTCAAGCATGTCTCATTTGAATAATGATATATATATATATATATATATATATATATATATATATATATATATATATATATATATAGGGTACAATGGGTAAATTGTTCGTCATTTTTCGCTCATGCGCGCTGTTTGCTTTTGATTTTCTTGATTGTACGATATAGTATAGTCTATTGGGCACCGACTGTGAGGAAAAGAGCTCCATAAATTTGGAAATGGCATGTTGCACTGCTTGGCATTCCGACGGGAACCATGCTTGAATTCACACACACACAAACACACACTCATATATATAATATAATATATATATATATATATATATATATATATATATATATATATATATATATATATAGACGTATGTGTGGGTGTGTAGAGGGAGAAAGAGATAGATAGATAGATAGACAGATATATAGATAGATAATAAAGAGACTATGATATATATATATATGTGTGCATATATATATATATATATATATATATATATATGCACACTTTTATCATAATCTCTTTATTATCTATATATATTTATATACATGCATATTTATCATAGTCTCTTTATTATCTATCTATATATCTGTATGTCTCTCTATCCATCTTATTGACGTATGTGTGGGTGTGTATAGAGAGAAAGAGAGAGATAGATATACATATATATAGATAGATAATAAAGAGATTATGATGAATATATATATATATATATACATATATATATATATATATATATATATATATATATATATATATATATATATATGTTATTAAAGATGACGGAACTCTTCCCCTTGATTATCTTTTTTTCAGTTTTTTCTTGCTTCCTTTCAAGTTTCTTAATGTTTGAGTTCAGATTGTTAAAGTGGGATTGCAGTCGATAGCTTTCTCTCGAGCGCTTTCAGTTGTCCTCAACTGTCATCATGGAGATATGTTACTGGTTGTTTTAGTTTTATAGATAATATTAGACGATATTAATGGATTATTTCCTCATTGGTAAGGAGGGATTGATGTTGTTTTTGTTTTATTGAAGCATTAGTTAATAAATGTGTTTAATATGTTTCCAACAGTATTAAATGCTATATATATATATATATATATATATATATATATATATATATATATATTTTAATTGAACTGCACCACATATTTGATATAAAAGAACTGATCCGACGTTCAAATTTTCGGGATAACAACTGAGACATTACTCTATTTATTGAACAATTTAGTTCATGCCACATTTACTGTTAAACTACAACCGAAAAAAAATTCTCAAATTGCCATATTAGTAAAAAAACGCACTCTCTTAAATTTAAAAAAAACAAAACAAAGTCAACTTAGCGTTGCGACCGCACGCTCTAAAAGTTTGTATCCATTAACAATAATACATTTCAAAAAAAAAAAAAAAAAAAACTATTTCGATTCGCTTTATATTATATTTTTTCGTCTAGGATGCTACTTGAATTTTACCAAAAACAAAATAATTTCCATGCCTGAAGATGACTGAATGTACAGTTGAAAGAACTTGCGTATTACAGAAAGACGTTATGCAGCTTATATTTTTTAAAACAAGGATCATAACATTCATCGAGTGATTTGTAGGTTAAATCACCTTTAAAATTTTGTCAGCGAAGGGATTTCGCCATTTTATATCATTAACTTTACTAATCTACTTTTTGTATGAATGATTCATTGTAATACATACATACATACATATATATATATATATATATATATATATATATATATATATATAGATAGATAGATAGAGAGAGAGAGAGAGAGATACATAGGTAGATAGATATATAGATAGATAGATAGATAGATAGAAAGAAAAACGGGAACCAACAAGAATAAAGAAGAAATAACTGTGTCCACAGACAACGCAGTACAAATATATACATTATTGATATCATTTTTTTCTACTATTATCATTTCTTTGCTCTATAGCTAATAACTTAAGCAGCATGAGTTTTATCAATCTCTGCGGTGCTATTGATAACTTCGTGCGATTTTTACGTGAGTGTCCACGAAAATCACTTCTTTTCCGTGCACTTAATATTACATTAATCAATTCTTTTGAACTTGGCATCGTTAGAAATTAGAATGAATAAATATACCGTTGTGTAAATATGTATTTCGAACAGAATTTATATGGAAAGGGCAGCTGGAGTACAAATCACAAGAATTGATCAAATAATTGATGGCAATTTGAAGCTATTAACGATATAAACGAAATTCGAAATCAAATATTAAAGACGACGGCATTAAATCCGAAATAGCTACTCGTGCGTCACTGTCTCTACGCGTGCGTTTCTTTTATTGCAATCTATCTATCTATCTATCTATCTATTGGGTTGGTGCAAAATTAATGACGTAATAATGTCGTTTTTTGACGTTAAAAATACGTAAAAAAACGACATTATTACGTCATTATTTTTGCACCTACCTAATATCTATCTCTCTATCTATCTATCTATCTATCTATCTATATATATATATATATATATATATATATATATATATATATCTTAATAATTATATATATAATCCTTCGCCGGTAGCACCACTCAGAGTTTTATGCAAAACGCAATCCTCAGGTGATGAGTATAGACGGGCCATTAAGGAATTTAAATTTGAATAAAAATATCTGGTTATCGCAATGTTGTCGCAATTATGTATTATACTGGCATTACTGTTATTTTTTTTTAATTTAAAAAATTATATATTCCGCAATTAAAATAAACGTAATTTATAGTTATATGTAAAAAGTAAACTTACGTTTGATTGTAAATTTTAATTCTTTATATTAAGAATAAAAGGAGATTACTGGTTCTTAAAAAACTTAATTTATATTATAAATTAGTCTGGATCAACATATTTGAGCACATATTTATTTTTATGCCTACATGTAAATATCAATTCGACGCTTTTGTTTAATAAGCTAGGGTTATTTATGTGTTTTAAGATAACTAATTTTTCAAGAAATACATTACAATTATTGTGTTTTCCCATTGTAAGATTTGGCTTTTTGCTACAATATCCCACGTAATAATCGGTATATAACGACCATTATTTAATTGCCTGAAAATATTTTGGAGAGAGCAGTGATGTTTATTTTATATTGCCTAAAGTCATTCGATTATGGTAGAAACAAAATTTGCAAGGATTTTCAATGGAACCAAGATAAAATTTTACATCGTTAGCAGAATGCCTGCCAGAATATATGATAGCTCGGCATACATTATTGTAAAACACAATCTTCAGGTACTGAGTATAGACGGAGCATTACGTAACTTAAATTTTAATAAGAATATCTGATTAACGCAATGTTGTCGCAGTCCATATATTACACGGGATTTCAGACTTTTTGGTTTAAAAGTATATTTTGCATTAAAAATAGACGGGATTTTTTCATTTTATATGTATAAAAAATATTAATATTTATTTACAGTTGTGAATATTAATCTTATTTTAATATATTAAACATAATGGGTTTTTACAGGGTTTTATAAAAAATTGAAAAACTAAAAAGAGAAAGCTTATAGTTTACATTGAAAATTAATCTGGATGAACGTCTTATTTTTAGGCCTACATGTAACCATCGGTTCATTTCTCTTGTTTAATAAGCTAGGGTCATTTAAGTCTTTTAAGATAACCAATTTTTCTACAAGACATCAAAAAGGGTGGCTACTGGAACACCCTATGTTTGGCAATATGACTTTGCACCATGCCACACAGACAGGAGAACCCAGTCATGGCTGTTAGACAATTTTTGCGACCACATAACTCCTTACATCTAGCCACCTCACTTCCCAGACTGAAAACCTATTGATTATTATGTGTGGGTGAAGCTGAGCAAGAGGGCAACAAAACTCTTTGTATCACTAATGATGAACTGATGGCTAGGATTATGGCTATTATCACCAACTTAAACAAGGAGACAGTCCAGAAGAGCTTCAGGAGATTCCGAATTTGTCTTTCTCTTTCTCATATATATATATATATATATATATATATATATATATATATATATATATATATATATTGTCGATTTACAGATATATTTTGTTTAAATCTAATTTTTTACACACAAACGAGCATACACACACACGAGCATACACACACACCAACACGCACACACACACATATATTTATTACTTCAAATCATTATTTTTAGTGGATACCCGTGTTTGAAATAGACGCCCGTTTTTATTTTGAGCAGTGTATACTACGTCTATCGCGGAACGCACAGGAGAAATTATCTCTCCGGCAGGGTTAGTACCTGTGTCCACTTTAGAGGGGAATCCACCGCCCGGCCACGGAGAACGTCACAGACTAGCAAGGAATTATTGTATCTTTTCAAGAATGTTCCTGTTTAAAATAGACGGCACTTTTTTTTTAAATTTTAAATGGTGCGTATTACGTGTCTCGGTTTGCAGACACAAGAAAACTTGCTCGCCGGTTCATAGATGTAAGTTTATATATATATATATATATATATATATATATATAATATAATAATATTTTTTGTTTAAAAATATAATTCCTTCGCTACATAAGAGTTCTCATGTTTCAAAAACGAGAGCCGAAATCATCCAAATAATTAATAAAATTAAGTTGGATTGTGTTGTTTAGTCCCGTTTCATCTTCAAGCGAAATTTTAGGAATAAGCTATCTCTCGGTTTACGTGTATTTTTACAGAATTTGTTATTGTGGGAGTGGCTAGACTATTTTCCTTCTTTAAGTGGTCAGGGAGTTAATTCTTATCAGTAGATTCATCATCCTCTGAGAGGTTTTGCTAAGGTTGGGTAGGGTATCTATTTCAAGGCTAATGTTTACGGTCATCCTTTAGTTGGTTCCCAGTGAAGGATATTTTTATGGCGCGCCTACAGTCGTTATGTGTCTGGAGAATTGTCTTTTATTATTGTCTATCTGATTATCTATTTATTTATTTGTTTATTTAAGTGGGTGTTTAATATACAGATCGCTTTGCATTGAATTTCAGTTTGTTTTTTTAGTTTTTTTGACGACGACAAAAAGGGTTTTTCCTATTTAAAGGTTTGGCTGAGCTTTTTAGAATTTTACTTAGCTATGTTTTTTTTTATTTTTTTTATGCTAATTATCTAATGCGAAAGTCTGTTGATGTCGGCAAAAAACCGTTAACGCCTGCCTATGGTTTAATAATTTTTCATTATTTAGGAATTTAATGATGTGTAGTTTTTCCTGTAAGCATAAGAGGCATGGGTCATCCCAGGTTCTACAGGTTCTTGTTCTATTTACTATTTTCCATTTTACTTTTGGTGTTTTATTCGTTTCCTTTAGATGCCAGAAATATTGGGATAGAGATGTCTGATTTCTATTTTGAATATTGTTGAAGGAGCTCTTGTGTTGTCTCCATCTAATTTTAAAATTATTCTTTGTTGATCCTATGTATATCCTATCAGTGTTAGGGCTCTCAATGGATGAGATAGTGCATTGGTATACCACGGATTTTGTGAGGCATTTATTTTCCAACGGGCAGTTTTTAGGGTTTCTACAATCGCATAATTTTTCGTTATTTTTATCTAGTTTTAGTTTATGTGTTTTATTACTGTTTTGGTATGCGTGTTTTTCTAGGATTTTCTTATTGTGTCTTTTTATGATTCTTTCTATATTTTCAGTGCAGCTGTAACTCAGTTTCAATGTGTTTTTGTTAAAGATGTTGCTAAGTTTGCTATTAGTTGGAAAGTGCTTTTCAATTAAAGCTAGGAACTTATGGCCTAGTTTGGTGCTGACCATTTGGTTGTACGGTGGGGTATACCAGATGATTTTTCTTTTCCTGTTTCTCTTATTATTGGTACTAACGTTTCTATAGGTTATGTCAAAGTTTTTGTATCCGCTGTTTTTCAGGGCTGTGTTGTAAAAACTACTGTGCTGTTGGAATATTTCTTTATTTGCTGAGTTCATACTTATTCTTTTCTCTATTGATGTGGGTATATGCTTAATTATAGATGGAGGGTGGTTTGACTTAGGATGTACATACAAGGGATTAGTGTTAGGTTTTCTGTAAGGTAGGTGAACGTTGTTAGTTAAGTCTACGGTTACGTCTAGGAAGTTTACTTTTTTTAATTTAGTGTTGACTATTGTTTTTAAATTTAGTTTCCCGAATTCATTGTAAATTGCCTTTCTAATTTTCTCTGTTTTAAAGCTTGTGGAGCTCCTCACTACCATGAGCCCGTCATCTCTGTACAGCCCGATGTCCCCAACGTCCAGTTCACGGTGGGCGGTTAGATTGTACAGTATAAATAGACCGACAAGGTCCGAAGATTCTGCAGAGTCTAGAGATCCCATGGTAATGTCAAAGTTGTCATTGGTGTTTGTTATCCACTGGTCCCCATTATGGATGAGGACAGATTTCTTTGCACTGAGAATAATGTTTGTTTCTTCTTTAGTTAAGTCTGTATATACTGTAGCAAACTCCAGGGCAGTCGTGAAGAGGTCTTTTGATATTGACTGGTAGTAATCGACAATATCGAACTGGATTAGGGTGCATTCGGGCTTATTTTCGATGTTGGTAAACCAGTTTATGACTTCTTTGGTGTTAATCCAGAGTGTTAATCCAAGTTGTTTTTTAATTTGGCTAGTGATCCTTTCCAGGATTTTTTTGCTTATCTTTCCTATGTCGGGTCTAGTAGGGTTTATCATTCTGGTAGTGGGGTCTTCCTTTCGGCTCTCGTTTTTGAAACATGAGAACTCTTATGTAGCGAAGGAATCATATTTTTAAACAAAAAATATTATTATAATATAAGCTCTACTTCTGTATGGAGCACTGTCTTCTTAAAAATAAAAACAAAAATACTAAGGAACCCCGGATTATGCACCCAACGTGTTCTTTTCTATTTTCTGCATACCTCCACAAGGATATATATATATATATATATATATATATATATATATATATATATATGTGTGTGTGTGTGTGTGTGTGTGTGTGTGTGTGTGTGTGATTTCACTTTCTGACCATGAGAACCGGGTTCGAATCTCACCATAGTCGATTTGTCAGGAAAGTGACTTCCTTATGTTATCGGACTGGATCGAGGTCGGTCCCAGAGTGCGGCACCTTTGGAAAGTGTTTGAAAACCATACCACGGTTTCACCCAAGACTTGTGAGCGAAACTGGGTAGCCGTCGATAGCTGTGCTAGCATGAAGTCACAAGTCATCGTGGCCAAGGCCTTGGGCGTGCTAGCCTTGTTGATCACGCTAGATAACACTCTCTTTCTCAGAAACTGTAACTAAGGTTTGCTCAGTATCGCTGCAGTATAAATCACAGGTGGACTGTTTGGGCGTTGAGCTAACACAAATTGACCTGAGCGAATGTCCGTAATTGGGATTAGTTAGCCGCCCTAGTAGACGGGTATCCTCGAATATGAGTGGCTAGCTATTAATTATATATATATATATATATATATATATATATATATATATATATATATATATATATATATAAAGTGAACATAGAAGTCAACACTCTGACGATTGCATATAGCATGAAACAGACTGTCGCCTCTAAGTGTTGACTTCTATGTTCACTTTTATATTTACACACGCTCTATCTCTGATATTGAGCACTTTATTCCATAAATATAGCACACCTTAAGACTATATTTCTTTATATATATATATATATATATATATATATATATATATATATATATATATAAATATAATATTAGTGGTAAATATACATATATATGCAAAATCCACAGGTGCATATACACACATGTATATTTTTTGAATAAAAAATTCCGAGAGGATAGAATCCTGGTAGAACTCAATGTCCAGGACAGAGTAAGGATATAATAAAAAGGCTTAAACACTAATATTCCATGGTCATAATTTATTCCATTGGAATCGTAAATACGATCCAATTCATCAGACGTACAAATTCAAAAAGCTTTTTGAATTTGTAGGTCTGATGAATTAGATCGTATTTACGATTCCAATGGAATAAATTATGACCATGGAATATTAGTGTTTAAGCCTTGTTATTATATATATATATATATATATATATATATATATATATATATATATATATATATATATGTATATATATATAACAGTTTCGCCTGTAAACAGCTCATATATTAACAGCATCACCTGAAGGACATTAGTTTCTTTGGAGCCTATTATATTCAATCAGATAATATCAACATGTTTGGTTATCATGGCGATATCTCATCGCTTTTGATAAATATTTATTTCATTTTTGAGATTTGAAATTGCAAATATTTTTTAATTATTATTTTTACTATTGTTCTGATTTTATCCTGACCTCAGACGAATAAAGATATACGTCGATTGTACAATGGATCAAAATCCGTAAGGCTATGCTAAATATTCAGCAAAATCTTCTAAGACGTTTGTTGCAAGTATATTGACCAAATAATTAATATATTCGCTATCTAATCACGCTAAAAACATAGGTTCACTTTCGGTCTTCAGTGTCGAATGTAAGAAACTAGATACAGTTCAAAATACAGTGCTGTTCGATAAAAGTGACTCACCTGATTTTTTTTACTAAATGTTCTCTTATCCGATGAAACGAAAGTTGAGCTAAATTCAAAGGATAGGCGATCTAAAATCCGAAGAAGAAGCTTTGAAAGCTCTTTGAATTTAACAGTAAGTACTGTCAAGCATCCGTTCAGTATAATGTTCTGGGGATGCTTTTCTTTTCATGGAACTGGTTTTTTAAAACCTATTGAAAAGACAGTACAAGAGAATTTTAGTCTTGTCTGCTCCCTTCTGCTGAAAGGGTGCAAATCGACCCCACCAAGCTCATCTTTATGCAAGATAATGCTCCCTGTCACAAATCAAAATTGATGAAGGAATACTTTGATGAGAAGCAAGTGAATGTTATGACATGGCCGCTCCAATCTCCTGGCCTGAACCCCATAGAAAACTTATGGAGCATTATAAAGTACAGGCTCTCGAGAAAGCAGTTGAGCAACAAAGAGGATTTGTCTGTGAATTTCATATCCGAATGGAATTCAATGCTTGGAGATGTGATTTGCCAGAACCTAATCAAGTCAATGCCAAAAAGGGTTGAAAAGGTTATTCAAATTAAAGGAGGACCCATAGATTATTAAATATTTCGAACTATATTACCTATTATAAATAAATCATACCTCTATTATTCTTTATTTAAAGCTGCTCGGTTATGTTTCTATTGATTACTAGTTGCAGGAAATAAGTGAGTGACTTTTTTTTGCATAGAGTTTTTCCCTAAATCTCATTTATATCCAAAATTATAATTATCAATAGAATACCTTAGGGTGAGTAAACTTTTTTACTAGGTGGTCGGGAAGGGGTCTTTATATTAGTAAGATTAAAAATTAGTTTGACCTCAAAAACAATAGGCGAAAATTTTTTAAGTAAAACAAATCAGGTGAGTCACTTTTATCGAACAGCACTGTATATTTGGACTTTAAATAGTCCACAAAGGATCGATAAATATTAACAAATAAAACGAATCAATCAATCTCATTTTATCCATTTCAACACATCGCAGGAAATGAGTAGAACAATAATCAACAAATATTCCATATCAGACAAACAGTGGACACCTGATGATAAACAGAGGGTACTTGGCCTAAACGTTGTGTATATAATAACAGCTATAAAAATCAAGATTAGAACAACAGTTCGAAATAATTAAATTATTATGGTATTGATCTTGTTCCCCTAAAGTTAGAAAAACTGCTTTAAGTTTGTCACCGACCATAAGCGTCTGTCAGGTTCACAAGTAACTGCAGCTGGTGTCGTTGAAATTGTTTACGAAAATTATCTTTATGGCATACTGCCAGTTTCAACAACATTGCTAGTATCTTGACAAACAACATCCTTCAACATCGGTGGCCTCAGATGAATGAAAATATATCTGCGTCGTACAATGGTTCAAAAACCGCGTTTTCCCGCTTAAATATTGAGCAAAACTATGCTGACATGTTTTGCTGCAAATATATTGACCAAATAATTAATATATTTGTCGCCCCCAAAGATCGGAAAATTTTGAGTAAGAAAATGAATTCTATCAATTGAATAATTTATTTTTTTTTTCAGATTACCACATTTTGCGGGTTATTTAAGGCCAGAAACTATTTTAGATTATAATTTTCTTTTGTAGATAATAAAGATTTAGTGATAAAAATTTTGAGGAATAAAGAACCCGACTGGAATTGGAACTCGCTCCCCGATTTTCCGTTCCATTACACCAGCCGCACATCCAATCTTACAACACCTGGTATTGCCAAGCAGTCACCCATTTAGATACTGACCACGTCTGACGTTGTTTAACTTCGGTGATCGTACGAGAAACGATGTTTCAAGGTGATATGACCGTAAGAAACTTTATTCTATCATCGATTAATAAAAATAACTTTTAGTTGATACTTGTCTTTTTAGAATATCAGTCACAATAACATCCACTCATATAATGAGTCTCCACACGCCCCTTTCTGGGTTAGAACCTGTGACTCATTTTATAGAGAATACCACTGTCCGATTCAGCGTGTTTTAGAGCAGTCGGTTAGAAAGCTTTACACTCCAGGAAGGTTCAATTCCCTTTAATGGAGGTTAATACTATCTCAAGTCACGTCGGATAGGCCACTAGATAATAGGTGACCTATTGAAGTAAAAGAAATTTTATCCCTGTTTTTCACTTCCCCCATTATGGGCATTATTATAATCATGATATAATGCACGAACAGAACGGAATACGTAAAGAAAAGGAATAACAGACACGCTTTCTCCTCAGAGATTGTGTTATGTCACTAATTCATACCAAAAATTATATACACATATTTAAAAAAGAAGATGAAAAGAGTGCCTTTCTTGTAAAAATCTCAATGGGATTTGGTGCAGCTAGAGATTCTTCTGTGTTTCTGGGGAATTCATATTTATTTCTATTCGTATAGATATATTCCCAAAAACAAACGGCGCCATAGGTTTGTAAGATTCATCACATGGTAGCTGGGAATGCATATTTACTCTCAGGCTGGGATGAGGGGCCTGCGCTAAAATAAAGTAAAGGTTTGACTCCTGAAAGCTGACTGACGGATTAGCCACTTTCGTCACTCTAGGAAGTGGCTTCACTAAACAACCGTCATGTTTCTCACAAAATTATAATGAATGCGCATCTTCTCGTTTAGATCATCTCGAAAGCTGATATATGTTCGAATGTCCATATATGCTAACTTTATTTTCGTACCCGAAATATAAACAAAAAATTAAGGAATTTTATAATAAGTTTTAATCCGATATTTTACTTCATTATTTTAACTTTATATTTTTATGCATACACGTCTAAGAGTAGACGGCTCATTTTTTTTTTTTTTGGAAGGTGTGAATTACATCTAGCAAGATTATGTGCCAAGCCGGTTGGTTTCAAAACTGCGTACCACTTTGAACATAATCAGATTAATTTCTACTTTTTGAGAAGCGATAAAATAATGATGATTTTATTTGGTCTGAGCTAAGTATTCTGAACTATAACAATTCTGGAAATAATACAATACACTTGTCTGAGTAGCGACTATGAACATGGACACAATATCTTGACCGTGTTTTGAAAAAGAAATGAAAACATTATGTAAATGCATACATGCAACAAACTATTTCTTATTTAACAATTAAAATATTTAAGCCTTGAAAATGGCTCAGTGTATCGCCGAAAACGCTGGTAAAAAAAGAACATTCGGACAGTTTTTATATAATTTGACATCTGAAAAGAGAACAAAATTATTAGAACACATGAAAAAATGTATTAAAAAAACTAAATCAAAGCACCTCGTCTGTCCTATTCAATGAAATGTGCATGAAAGAAGGATTGCTGCCAAAATACACAAATATATAATAATAATAATAATAATAATAATAATAATCTTATAAATATAAGTAAGTATACACCTCCGGAAAAAAAACCTTAGGTGTATTGGCTTGTAAATAAACAAACCAATACCCAAGGAAAAAAAAGTAATAAAAAAAGAAAGAATTAAGAACATGTAATTCAGGCGAAAACAATCGACCAGAATTCAAACTCAGAGTCCAAAGAAAAGAACCTCCGACACGAGTAAAATAAAAAATAATTAAGCAAAGTGATCAATACGCAAAGTAGAGCAAATCTAACTAGGTAGGTAGGTTTGCCTGGTCTTTAGCTTCATAGTTATATATATATATATATATATATATATATATATATATATATATATATATATAATGTCTTATTTATCTCTATCTATAAAAGGCAGGATGTGTGTGTGTGTGTGTATGTGTGTGTGTGTGTGTGTGTGTGTAATGAATGCACGGCTGCAATTTTCGACGGATTTGCCCTAAAATTTACATGCACATGCTCCAAGTTAACGAAAATGACTTTGCATTTCCCAACTCCAATCGAAGGTATAAATAATCGATTTTTTCATGCTTCTACGGCAGTTTTCATGTAGTTTGCAGCCATTTCCTACTGGCCAGGGTGACAGCCTATAGCTGACTGCGACGAATAGGCATGAAGATTCTATTGCCCAGTGTGAGAGCCAACAACTGACTGACACGAATGTTAACTAGCAAGCTAGCATGCAAAAAAATTGATAGCTGCATTTGTCACAAGTGGGAAAAATTTAAATCTGCATGGCACTTTACTCCAATTGGCTCATTCGCTTGCTTAAACTGAACGTTGATTCTGATTCCGCAGAACTGGGTTGGGTGTGAAAAAGTATCTGTTGTTAACATTCTTTTTTCATTCGGTTTTTCCAGTTACGAGTCCTTTTTTGAAGTTGATCGTTTTGTGTTCATTTTGTTTAGTTCTTTTTTCGTAACAGATTTACTGTTTGGTAAAGAGCTTCGAAAAAATTCGCAGTGTGAGATAGGCAAGAAGTAAGGCATGTAGCAACATCAGCACGGCAAAGGGCACTCCTTTAAAGGCAAGAAAGGGCAAAAATATTTTAAGTCAAGTGATAGCGATTGCTGTATGAGTCGTACGATTTTTGAATCAAGCACGGGCAACGCCGGTCCATACTGTTAGTAAAAAGTAAAGGACATCTACTTCCTTATGAATTTAGTTATATATGGCAATGTAGTCATTCTCCTTTTTCGGTTTGATTAAAAGAAGCAAAGAAAAAGTGAAAAAAAAATACTCTTACCGTCGAATTAGAAATCAATTTGGCAGATTCAGTGACGTCTTTCTTTTCAGGGCAGTCACGACGATTGGGGCTTCAAATTGGGTTCAACTTTTTTATCTTAAACTTATGCACCTGATTTAACACTTGCGATCGCCTTCTTAATGAAATTAAGATCGATTTCTCGTCTGCTTCTCCAATCATTGCAACGATGTATCCACTTTGTCTTTTCTGTTCTATTAATCTGAGCTTATCTCACCTGTCTTTATTAGTTCAAAGTTAAACGCAACCTTTGTAGGCTCCTGTCTTAATGAGCCAATTCATTGAACTTAAATATTAAGGGGTTTTTTTTTTGTGATGTGTTTTTACCCGAAAATTCGAACTACAAATTAGAGATAACAAAATTAAAGTACCGACATTTACATTTCTGTGAAATATTTGAACGGGAAATGGAAAATGAGACACCGAAATCTGAAGGCGCATTGAGATAGGGATAAATGTCTTCCAAAAGATAAGCTAAGCATTAAGAAACAGGAAAATTTCGTTAGAAAGAGAGGACAAATTGCTGAATTGCTACGTGATATAAATCGTCCAGTATGGTAGCGAATTCTGGATAGTTTTCACAGAGATGAAAAGAAAACTAGAGGCAACAGAAATGTGGTTCTACAGTAGAATGCTGAGAATACCAATGGTTAGAGTCTTTGTCTTGGTTTGGTCTGTTTCTGGTATATCAACCTTAATGGTTTATTTAATGCCGATAAGATTTTTATTGGTGGTAATTTTTTTTTTTTTTTCAAAAAAGGATTTTTCGTAATATTTTTTCCAAAAACATATTCCTGGTAATATTTTTTACCCCAAAATTGTTCATGGTTATAATGTATTGCTGGTAATAATTTTTTCTTCAAAAATTTATAGCTGGTAATAATTTTTTACAAAAATGTTTTGCTGATATTAAAACCTATTTTTACACGTTTTGACCCCAGTTTGATGTTTAGCTATTTGTCCATAGCTGGGGCCCTAACAGTAGCCACCACCCCGGGTCTAGTTTGACCTGGTAACACCAGCAATTAAGATGTGGTTCCATGTTCCTCAATACCTGCCTTAATGTCGAATGTAGTTTATCGTCTTATCCAGTACGCGGAGGTTGTTCATCGTCTTATCCAATACGCGGATGTAGTTCATCGTCTTATCCAATACGCGGATGTAGTTCATCGTCTTATCCAGTAGGCAGATGTAGTTTATCGCCTTATTCAGTACGCGGATGCAGTTTATCGTCTTATCCAGTACGCGAATGTAGTTTATCGTCTTATCCAGTACGCAGATGTAGTTTATCGTCATATTCAGAACGGCGTCAGAGTTTTAAGAAAGGTGAAAACATACACTCAGAATCATAAAGAGGTATTTAACATTTTGGGACACATAATTTGAAAAGAGGGCATGGGAAATTTGACACTCACAGGATATATCGAGTAGGGAGGCAGTTGGTTAATTACCTGTCTAGCTTATGCAAATGGATGTCAAAACGCGGATTGAGAAGGATGGTAATAAAAGACATATTGCTAAGAGGAACAAAGGATAGTTGAGTAGAGCCATCATCTCCCATTTCTTGAAAGTATACGGCACATAAAAAAAGAAGCAATAAATTGAAATTCGCAGATTCTTAACAGCCTGAGGAGGGTTAAGAGTCTCATACTGACGAGTCGCTTGGAGATATCTCCTGAAATAGATATGTTCTGTTCGAGAAAATTCATTGGCAACTATATAAAAGACAGGTTCACAAAAACATGGTTGTAATTATTCTTGACGCCTGTCTTAATAAAATTACAACCAGAACGTATGAAAAACTACTGAAACCCTCACTTCGTTATCTGCAGATGAATCAACAACCACTTATTAAAAAAAGGCCTTGCACCGAAAGAAAATGTCGTTGTAGGGAGGAAAAAAAAAAGTCAGTTATTCTTACTACTGCTTTGTTTCTACACGGGTCACACACATGCCTCATATCAGAAAATTATATTTCAAAAGCTTTAAATTGTAATTTTAGACGATGTCTCTTTTTTTTTCTTTTTTTTTTTTTTGTATTCGGTGTCTCATTACCGAGATGGACGATCTCTTGGGAATACCACTTGCCGCAAACGCTAAATGTGCCGCTGGTGTAACGGATAACGGCCGGGATTGAAAATCGATAGAACCGAGTTCTAATTCCAGTCAGGTTCGTTATATTCACTTACACGCAAATATTAGGATGGTACAAAAATAATGACGTAATAATGTCACTTTTTAACGTCAAAAAACGACATTATCACGTCATTATTTTTGCACCAACCTAATAACTTTCTGAAATGTATGAATTCAACTCTTCTCCCCTCGCTAGGGTTAATTAGTAGGATTGTAAATCATTACCTCCCAAAGATTCTTGCACACTAGAAAAACAAATTGATGAATCAATACTTAGTCATATGTTATATCCCTGGTATTCTTACCAGTCGATCTTCTCTGTCGTTTCAAGTCCTCATATTAATCTGTGTGGGAATAATCCTCCATTCGCTGTATTATAGGTAGATAGGTATTACATAGCAGTTCAGTACTCTCTTCTTTGGTTCTAACTCTTAATACATTTTTATTCTCTAGAAAGCATCCTTTGCCATTATTCGATCGCCTCCTGATCTTTGTTTCAATTCTTCCGTCGTCTGCTACGTACTAATACTTGATCCTGGTGTCTCCAATCTGTGGCACACATCTTGGGCATCCCCTCTTGCTGACGACTCTATTATTGAATTGAAATGAACAAATATCTCCGAGCATTTTCCTAATGTCTTTCTCTTCACAGGATTTCCGAAAAAACAAAACGATGTATAGCCTGGATTATTTGAACAACCCAACTAACAAAAGTACCTTACTGCACAATTTCTGCAAAGTTAGATGCGCGTTGCACAAGCATATTTTTTTAAAAACTTTCCACAACGTGATCGCGATATTACAAGTTGTAAATACGTTACCTTCTAAAGTAGTATTAACAGAAAATGTATAATAAATTAGCAAATAATAAATTAATAGAATATGTATAATAAATTTCAGAAAGATATTAAAATGTGCATTCATCCTCTAAATTAGTGATTTGCTTTTAAAAATGAACTAGATATAATCGTAAGTTCTATTCTAATATTTTCGTTTCAGCTCGTGATTCTCGCCTCTAAAACTCTGTTCCTGATTTTTTTTTTTTTGCTTCCCTGCCACACTTCAAAAATTTAAATGCAACATCGATCGTCACCTTCTGTCTTCTTGAATCATATTCTGTTATTGTCCTTTCTTCTGGCTAAAATTTTCTCATTCTCCTCCACTCCCTGTAGACCCCTTGTACCTGAGTGGCATTATCACCTCGCTTGAGGTCAAATGATTAAAAAAAAAACAAACAAAAAAAAAACAAACAAGCGTACATTTTATACTGTCTATACCTATTGTTATGAAGAAAAAGAATTCTAAATGTATCTGTTTATATTTCTGTGATGAGTTATTGAAACTATTTAGACTATTAGCATTGTTCGCACTCAAGTTCATTGGATTCCAACATTTATCACTTGAAGAAAATCAGAAATGTACAACGACCGAAAACGTCGTGAATATGACAATAAAATGTAAATAGTGTAAATAACTTCTTCAGCCACAGCATTTCGCAACGTAACCATAACGTTGTAAAAACGTTCAGGATAAAAGGTCAGTTTGAGTTCAGAAAACATTTTATTGTAACGTTAATTTCAAATCAGGAAAAAGACAGCTAAAATTTCTCGGACAGACAATAAGGAAAGGAGACAATAAGGAAAGAGGTTTTGAAAATAAGGAAAAGAGATTTTGAAAAACTTAACCGGACAGACTGAGAGCAAGAGATATAGGGGACGGCAGCGAGCGACCTGCCCGTCGAGCTTGTGCGAATGGATGGGGGAACTGGGGCGGGAGCCTTAGCAAAGGGAGAAAAACTGCTAAGGGCCACATAAGATAGGAAGTTGTGGGAAGTCATGAAGGGACGCGACACATCGAAGAACACAACGTCACGTATTCAACGTGTTTTGAACTTTTCAAGAATGATATATGTTAACGAGGTAGTTTCTTGATTTATCACTGTTCTGTTATTTTGTAGATACTCATATTTGAATAGACGACCTATTTGTTTTTTAATAGTGAGAATTATGGCGTATGCATATGAGAAACTTAAAACAAATATTTGCTTTCACATCGTATTTGAGTCTGCGTCCCTTTTAATAAAAGAAACCAAAATGCGGCATGGCTCCATGAGAGCAATACACTGCCCTTTCTTGGCCTCACGTTTTACATTGATTTAAAGTGGAGTGACAATGTTGAATCAATAGATGCATCTACTGCAAGGAGACTTGGGTCACTGTGTCGTACCAGAACATTTCTTCTCGTGAAAATCCTTCTTGCACATTTTAAAATTATACTATTCGTCCGTGCGTTGAATTTTGTTGCCATATCTGGTCTGGTGCCTCTACTGTACATATTGAAATTCTTAATAAAATCCAAAGAAAGATCTACAATGTAATCAATCCTTACCAGGCATCTCGACTCCAGTCACTTTCTCACCTTTATGACGTGGCTTCCTTCTGTCTTTTCTACAAATATTTTCATGGCAACTGCTTTGTCGAGCGTTTTTCCCTTTTGATCCGAATATATGAATTTGGCATATATGGTCCTAGCCTTTTACCGTTGAAATAGGTAAATGCAACTGCCACTTCTACGCCAACAGTTTCTTTCTCGCACTTCAAGCCTGAGGAACTCGCTTCTATTTACTTGCTTCTCTGAAAACTACAATCTTCAAAGATTTAAATGCAACGTCAATCGCCATTATCTATCTTTCTGAAGACCGTTCATTTTTTTGTCTTTTTCTCAGTCTTCTCTTTCACTTTCACTCCTTGTAACCCCACGCGCACTATAGCATTCCCGCCTTGCTTGGGTTGAAATGATAAAAAATAAACTCTCTGATACGACGTCCTTTAGGTAGCTCGGTAACAAAGAACTTCAATTATCCTTTTGAAAATTTCATATCTCTTCGTTCAGATCTTCTCAAACGCATACATGTGCTTATTTCTTCGTATTTGTAACGTAAATAAAAATAATTTCCAGTTATTCTTTACCCGGCCGATACCTACTCCGGTATTCATTACACTGGCTCAAGTTCTCAGATAACATGTTCTTCTTGCATCGATTGTTTGAACGGACGGCCTTAGTTCTGTTGCTGGGGTTTCAGCGCATGCGTTCTGAAATTCTCAGACGAAATGCTGTCTTCATTTCACCAATGACTCGTCTGTTTACTTAATTATATTACTGATGGAGATTCTTGCCATAGTAATTAATCTCCATTAGTTGCGCCTTTTTTTTCTGTTTCATTCTAAAGATGAATGTAACGTTTCTACGCAGCTCTCGAGGGAAAGAATTCAACCAGTAACTGCTACCATTTTTGAAATACGAAAGAAACCCCAGCAAAGTTTCTCACTTTTATCCCTCTGGCATATCTTCTTTTGTGGGCTATGTCCCTTTTGCAAGTGGCGAACCATGTCTCTTCACAACTATCGGTTGTTTCCCGTTCTAAGTAAAATTTTAACATTTGCCATTCAGCTTTGTCTTTATTATGTCTTCCATCTGCCCAAACACCTTAAGAAGTTTACTCACAGTTTTGCCCACTTCGTCTCTGGCCATCAGTATTTCGTTTTAGTGTTAAATTCCCTATGTTTTCTTTCCTCATTATCTGTTCCTGAATTTTAATCTCTCTTTTTTCTGATTGTTAGTATACGTTTCTATGTTCTTTCTATTTACGCTGTGAATGGTAATATTAGTCCTTTCCTTACAAGTAAATATTCGAGATTCATTGATCTAGTAACACTATCGGTTGAAATTTATAAAGTCTTTCTATCACGGACATATATTTCTCAAGTTCAATAGCTGTTATCTCTCTTTCCAGTAACATATATTTCCTTCGAAACCTTTCTTTTGAACTAGTGTGGGACTTTATTATGTATTTTTGGAACTTTCAGTTCCATGTGATATCTATTTTAGGTGGTGCTGTTGCCGCAAGATGTCATGTGATGTTTCTGTTATCCGGTACAGATCTTTGTGATTATGTAGCGCCAGTCCACTAGATTCGAAGGTCTTCACCAAAACTCACTGGCTTCAAACGCTCAAAGCCATGTTGATCTGAGAAAAGCGATTGTATACAGCTGAATGTTTAGTTATTTTTGCTCGGGTTTGGCGCCATTCGTGACACCAGGAGGGAAGTCTTGATCTGACGACGCTATTTAAGAACATAAGTTTTCAGTTTAATGTTTTGGTTTTTATAGCAGTTGCAGTGTTGGGTGAATCTAACTCGAGCCCTGCCTATGTTTTGTTCAGTTATCTTAACTCCTATTCTAAATTTGTTAGAACTGATTCATACGCCGACGTATTTGAAGTGTTTTGTATTTAATAATTCGACATTCTCAGTTTTTGTGATGGATTCAGGGTATGTGGCATCACCACTTTCATTGAAATTTAGGATTATATTTTCTGTTTTGGAAAGATTTATTTTTAGTTTTTTTTTGTTTTTTTTTTAATCATTCCACCTCACACAAGACAATACATCGACTAGAATGCAAGGGGTTATGAGAAAAAAGCTACTACTAAGTAGAGAGGACAATAAAAGAACAAGAAGTTAGAAGACAAAAGATAATGATTGACATGGCTTTTGAATTTTTCAAGATCAATTTTGACTGAAAAGGAAGAATAGAGTTCTACAAGAGAGAAGAGCAATAGAAAAAAACTGTTAGCATAGGACTTACCCTTACATCTAGCTATTTCAACTGTAAACTGATGGGACCTGCCCGCCAATCTAGTACTGCTTTTAAATTCATAAAGTATAGGCACCATAATGAAAAGTTCATCAAAGAAATTACCATGAAATATTTATAGAAAAGGCACAGAGAAGCTACGTTTCGTCGGTGGAAAAGTGAGTGAAGGCGAGATGCAAGGTCAGGGCTAATTTAAGTCTTATTTCATGGAACATTTGATAGAAGGGTATTGGTGTTTTGTTCAGGATCATTTTTATCCTATCTCTGAATACGAATGTCGTGTGAATAGTCCCATCATCATCATCATCATCATCATCATCATCAGTACATTGGCCTTGAGAGGCAAAGCCGGATCATTTTCTTCTATTCACGTCTGTGCTTGTAAATGCTCAGGGCATAGTCTAGGAAAAGATTAAATACACTGGAGCTTTAATTTTCATCTTGTACTAGTGATGACCTTTGAAATATTTCCGTATTGTGTTCCTCACCAGTGATAACGTTCCTCTCGTAGATCAATGTATTCGGAGCTTGGGAGCTGGTTTCTAGCAGATGAGAAGAAATCATTTTTGGTGTCGTCAAGCTAAGGATATCATGGACCGAGCGTGTGAGCAACGATGACGTCTTAGGGGGGATGCAAACACGGAAGAAGCAGCTGAAGTTTCTAGTAGACATAATGAGAGGAGGCCTTGGAGAATCTAATACTCACGGGTCGAATAGAGGGAAAGAGTGACAAAGGAAAACAACACATGACATACTTAACGGGCTTAAACAAGTGGATGAGGGAACGTGGTCTGGCGGGGGTGGCAGAGAGAAGGAACTTGTTGAGAGCTTCAAGGGGTAGAGGGAGGTGAAGAGCCATGATAGCTTACGGCCCGAAAGGACATAGTACAGAAAAAGAATCACGCTTCAGCCAATGAAGATATAACATTATTCGATTCGTTTTTGATCAAAATTTATTGACATCAATTTGGAAACTAGTTTATTAGAGAATTCCAATATTACCCTTTCATTGTTAAGGGGTTGAATATGTAGTGGAACCCCTGGAGTGGAGGCGTGATATAAAATGGCCTTTAAAATAAAAGACGTGAAATCTGCAAAGTCAACAAAAAGCCAACAAAAGGACAAACTAAAATTAATACAAAATTTATTTACAAAATATACAAACGTAGTGATTCGATTATAGGAACGTGAACAAATAATTAATCAAGTCAGTGGAGGCAGAATTAAACAAATTGAGAGATACTGACCGGATAGAAGAACATAGATCATATAGCTGTGACTAGTCCAGGTAAGTTAAGTTGGCATGAAAAACTACAGTTCGGATGTTCAATTTAAATGTCCGGTGAAAGCGTTGAATAGTTACTGGTTAACTTGTAGAATCAGATTCCTACATTTTTCTACAATCTTAAATTTTGTGCAAGTTAAACACATAGAGGCTCCCAACCAAATATAACAACTGATGTATTTTGATTGGTTGTAAAATATTAATTAGGTGTCGTCAACTACGTCCGAAGGTACCGACCCAAATTTTGATCTCTAGTTGACGCCATAAAATGTAAACATGTTCACGAGCCTCACCACGTGACCTAGAGAACTAATAAAAACGTAACTTCGACGCGACTTGGTTAGTGGGCACTTAAAATATTAAACCAATTCACTTGACGTCATTGGAAATCAACACAGCAAAGGAGACGAACTTTATCTTCAATACAACAAAAAACCTTGTCAACCATTTCCAGGCTTAACGCTCACTCCCACCAAATATTCTATTCCACAGGAAGAATCTCTGGTTAATGAGCGATAACTCTATAACAATCAGTGAGTCAAGAACAATACCTTTTTTTGTATTTAATACAAAAACAAAAACAACTGTTTAATTTTCCTATAAAAACAAATATAGCTAACTACACCTTCTCATTTTCACACATACAGTACAGTAAAACACACCAAAGAACTCTATTGTGTTTATCAACTTTTGCACTGTATATTATGTATTTGTTGTGTTTATAAAAAATATTTATTGTTGAACAAATTCATAATTTCTACTACTAATACAAATTGGCTGACCCACTATAAACTTCAACGATGAACCTGACGAGGTATTTAACCAAAGTGTACGGAATATGTTATTTGATGTCTGGACGATATAACGAAAGAGAAGACTGTTCAAATGTCCAGTGCTAGCATAGCGTAGTTGCTGGTTAAATCCAACGATGAACCTGCCGTAGTATTTAAACCAAGTGTACGGAATAGGTTGATTGAAGCATGGATGATATGCATGCAACAACTTCCTAAACCATGGGTTAGGTTGATAGGAAACGCCGGAAGTTTATAGCTGTAGATAAGCCGAAATAGCTGTACTGTCCGGTACAGGGGTTGATTAAATCCACGATAAAGCGGCAAGAAAAGATGGTAACTAAAACGACATACCGGACTGTTAAATAAGCTTCCGGTTCGACGCAAGACGAAAGATGTCAGGAGGAATATCTGACTGTATGAATTAACTAATTATTATGGCAGAAAATAGTGACAATGTTGCGTTGATATCCGGGTAGTTGCTGGTTAAGTTCAATGACGAACCTTCTGTAGTATTCAGGTATACTGAATAGGTTGTTTGAAGTCAACTTCCGGCAACTTCCTAAAGAAACCAGGTGAGTTAGATTGAGGTAAGAATATCTGAAATAGAGACAATGCTGAGCCAGAAGTTCAGGGATGTCTGAAGCAGGTCCATCAAGAGAGATCAAGCAGATGTGTTAGGTTGAGGTAGGAATATCAGAAATAGGGACAATGCTTAGCCAGAAGTTCAGGGCTGTCTAAAGCGGGTCGATCAACAGAGATCGACCAGATGAGTTAGGTTGAAGTAAGAGCCGCAATTAATAAAAGCCAAGTTTGCCGGAAGATAAGGGTCTGTGGTAGTCGGAATTAGTAAAGACCAGGAATGCCGGAAGTAAGACGCCGGAAGATAAGATCCGGGGTAGACGAAAGTAGTTTACGGCAGGGTTGCTGAGAGCAAGGATCCGCGGCAACCGGAAGTAATAAGGCAAAGATTGCCGGAAGTAAGAGTGGACAGGAAAGTTTTACAATTGGCGTCCAGTTGCCAGAGCAAAAATATATGTGCTGTAACTCATTAGATAACCCATCCAGGTCCCCTGGTCACAAAGACCAGGGTGCCTGCATTTTTCAAAGTAGAAGCTGTATATTCTAACATACATCACACACTGCCTAAGCTAAGACATCGTCACGTTTATATTATTGTTACGTCATCTGAGGTATTCCATGTGATGCGGTGTTTCATGCAGTAGTCGAACCAAGTGTTAAGGATTGAATATCTTTTTCAATAAGAAAAAAAATAAGGAAGAGTTTCCTATTGCTGTTTGAAGCTTATATTTCAAAAGACAGCATATTCTAACCATTAAAGGAGCAGTGGCGTTCAAAGATCCTAGAGACAGCATTAAAATCCCCATTAATTAGGTTTTGTTTTCACTAATGTACAAAGTTTAGTTAACCTGTGTAGAATTTAGCTACTTTTTTCAGCTGATATCACCCCAATTCTATAGCCATGAACAACAATGTCGGCAGCCGTTTGTCATTCTGACATATTCAGACATTGTCTATTAAAATGTCTGATTATCTGCGTATTTGCAATTCCAACTCCATGTTGTCTTTTCTCCTTGAGGCCAGTCCAAAATAAATTGTATTCCAAATATTCAATGGAGTGACAACCATGTCGAAGCACCCCTTGAACACAGACACTATCAGGGTTATCTTCCTTAAATTATTCTAAAAGGATGTGCAACCAGAAATCAACTGATCCTAACTGGACGCTGATTTTCCGCTTGAAGAATATTTTAAGTTTTGATGTTGTAATCGATTTTTAGGTGTTGTTGATAGGTTAAGTTAGTTGACTAGACCGTTATTTACCAATAGCAAATGTTTCGACCCCGGTCTGCTGTCGGCGCGGGACACGGTCCTTTGCAACCCAGGCGACGGACAATACGGTATTCATTTAGTTTTTAAGAATTCTCATGAGATCAGAAAGTTTGGTTTTTATGTCAGTTTCCTTCTTCGAGATCAATGGTTCCCAAACATTTTTTTCTCTGGGCTGCATTTTCGGAATTAAAATTTACACGCGCCTCGCCAAATTCTATGTGATATAAAGTACATAAAAAAAGAGAGAGGCGTAAAGGGAGATAACCGCGGATCGAAGTCAGAACATTATCATTGATAATTCTCTCTTCCAATTTGCGGACCCTAGTTACTATATTCTTAATACTTGATATAAGGCAAAAATATCACAATGATAAATTCGGTCAATAGTTATTTATAGCTATTAATACTGGGACTCATGCATGCAATTACAAGTAATCCATAATAATATTTTAAATTTTGAAATCAAATTTATTTTGGGCATATGGATTTTTTGAAATGGTTTCTAAATCTTTGATTAACTTTAAATCCTGCTGCCTCACCGGCTATCCTCTTCTGCAGTACCTATGAGTAACGACGCACCATCTGGTAACCACTTTTCTCTGTTCTAGATAGAGGACCATTAATATGGATAATGAGCTCTATGTACACTTCATTTTTTATCAGAGTTTGCTTTCTCTTAGATGAAGGGCATTTACCACAGATGAGGGTTTTTTTTCACTCTCATATAAAGATGTACATAACATCATAGGCATGACTATCTGCACAGTTCCGCACAGTCTTTCTTAAAGAAGCAAAAGGAAATTAAATATCCAGACTAAGTTAAAAGTAATAAGAACATGTAAACATTTCATTTTTCTTATTTGTAAAAATGTAACCATTCTATGTATAATCCTCTAGGTTTTATATATATATATATATATATATATATATATATATATATATATATATATATATATATATATATATATATATGTTTTCGAAGAAAATGTATTCTTCTGAAGGTCATATGTTTTGTGTTAAAATTTGTGCAAATTTTATGGCCTTTGGGGCTCAAGCAGTGCCACCGCCAAAATTGTTTGATGTGTTTCGGGTTCATTTTTTTTTAATACTTGGATTGGATTCTAATAAATATTGGCCATTGAGAAACAAGTTTTCTGGCCTTTGTGAATTTTTTTCTGTAGCCTATATGGTGATCATTTTTTTTTTTTTTTAAATAAAAAGGATTGCTATCAGAGGATGTGGGGAAGAACAGACAGAAGAAAAAGAATGTGCCATTGACAAGAACGGAAAAAAAACATTAACACCTGTACTTGAAAGGACGGTCCAGTCGGAGGCCATGAATCAGAGTTGACAGATTTGAAGCAGATCTCTATCCCAAAACTTAAATTCCTTATGAGACACCCCACCCCGGAGAATTATTCACACCGTAGATACAAGTAAACTTTGTGGTAGTATTCTAAGAGCCATGGAGAAAACAGGTAAAAGGACAAAAAAAAAAAAAAAAAAAAAACTCCTTCAAGCTGAGACATCGTGTTTGTGTAAACTGATAAGAACGTAGGTGGATGCTATTTTGAAAAAAAAAATATCTGCCTTGTACTATTTTCTTATTTCTTTCTTCAAGTTTTTCTATTTTTGGAAGGGATTAACGTTTGTATATGAATCCTTTTCTGATCAAATTAATCGTGACATACATTTTTGTTCTTTCTGTAGGTAATCCAATATTTGTTACCTCAGAAATTGTTATCATGTCTTGTCTTTGTATAATCCTGGTCATACCAAAATGTGAAAATCTCTGTTGTAAATTCATGGACATGTTCGAAGTGAACGCAAAGCGGTCGCCGTTAGCAAGTTCAAAAGAGGATTTGGTAGTTTGTCATGAAACTTAGAAAGAAAACTAAGATAAGTTCGTGTAAGTAGACTAAGGCACCATTCTCCAAGGTAGGCTATTTTCTTGTTAATATTAAATGGCTGGATCCTTTTCGAGTAGAGATCGTATATTTATCTTTGCTGTTTTGAACACACTTTTTATACTATTTTTTTAAAATTTTCCAAAATATTGTCTGGCGATCTTGAATAAAGTCCTGATAATACCAACTAAATTATTTCGATTGGTATCATGATCTTTCTCTTTTAACCAATGAGTTACTACAGAAAAAAAAAAAACTAACTTTTCTTCCTTCACAAACAATACAAGGAAGAAAAGTTAGTTTTTTTCCTTTTTGACAAATGAAATATTTTTCTGAAATGAAATACTGTTACAACAATATTAAGTACTAATATCACTGTTATTTTTCTCAATGTACACCTAGAGCGGCCCAAGCCTGAAAGTATGTGACATCTACTGTAGATCGAACTCACTATTCAGTCAAAACTGCTTCAGCGAGACATGCTTATCAAACCATTACACCACGTCGTGTGCCCAAATGATTTTCTAAGCGTAGCTTAGATGTGGCATAAGGCCGAATGTAGGGAACACCCAGTGAGGAACGGGATCACTACTCAATCGTAATTGATCTAGCAAGAAAAGCTTGTTAACCATTAGATCGCCTCGAGGTACCTTTTTTACGGTGTTTTTAGCATTGTCTAGAATTCTGATTTGATTTGATTTCGTATGTGAACCTGAATGGCTTATTTAATACCAACAAGATTTTTATTGCTGCTAATATTTTTTCAAAAATTTTATTGTTGGTAATATTTTGTCTTCAAAAATGCATTGCTGGTAATATTTTTTCCCGTCAGACATGTAATGAAGGTAATATTTTTTCTTCAAAAACTTATCGCTGGTAACAACTTTTCCTCAAAAAAATTATTGCTGGTATTAAAACCTATTTTTACACTGTCCTAATGTTTTGACCCCGATTTTGGGGTTAACTATTTGGCCATAGTTAGGACATAACAGGTGCTACCACCACGGGTCAGTGTGGACCTGGGAAGACGAGCAATTAAGAGGTGGTTCCACGCTTCTCAAAACTTCTTGATCAGAGGCCTTGCTGTTGGATGTAGTTTATCGTCCAACCCAGGACGCGGATATAGTTTATCGTCTTACCCAGGACGCGAATGTAGTTTATCGTCTTACCTAGGACGCGGATGTAGTTTATCGTCTTACCCTGGACGCGGATGTAGTTTACTGTCTTACCCAGGACGCGGATGTAGTTTATCGTCTTACCCAGGACGCGGATGTAGTTTATCGTCTTACCCTGGACGCGGATGTAGTTTACTGTCTTACCCAGGACGCGAATGTAGTTTATCGTCCTACCTAGGACGCGGATATAGTATATCGTCTTACCCAGGATGCGGATGTAGTTTATCGTCTTACACAGGACGTCTAGAATTCTGTCCGGAAATATATTTTATATTGCAGTTGGGAGAATTCACAGATTCTCCCAAATCGAATTCTCATTATTTTTATTTTTACATATTAGAAATATTGGGATTCATTCGCCGAATCAAGATCCTCACTTCTCTCTCCCTTTCTCCTCGTCCTTCTCTTTCTCCTCACCCTTCTTCTCTTTCTCCTCTTCTTTCTAAGTACCAGTATAATCCCCTGTAGAGTAGAAAACCACGCCTTCATTACGCTAGGTCTTGCTGACCCTGTAGGCTCCTCTGAAGGGCATTGTACTACAGTCTCACCACAGTAGTTGATGCTGACCCTGTAGACGACTCTATGGACGATACGGCCACAACTTCAACTAACTTGGGGTTGTTGAACAGGTGGAGTACAAGAGCGCGGTTTCACAACATTCGGTGTTATTGACACTCTAGACTCCCCTGTGCCATACAGAGTTCAACAGTGTTTCTGAATCTAAGTTTAAGCAACTTATTATATTCCATTTCCATTAAAAATTCTCAGTATGCTTCTGTAGAATCACATTTAAGCTGATGACCGTCACAGCCAATTACTAACCATAGAGCTACTCCCAAACTGATTTTGAATTAGCGGCAATGTTGTCAAAGCGATACATTTTTTTATTTTTTTTTAAATATGATATAATATAAAAATCATTTTAAGGAGGATACATTATGTCGGATAGTGGTGGGGTGTGGGTGGATCGTGTCTCGTTTTTGACAGGGATTTTGGTCATCGACCGGGTTGACTGTTTCTTTCTCTCTCACTCTTTCTTTCTCTTTTTAATTCTTTTGATACAAGTGAAAAATAATAGGCCCAGCCAAGTGGAACTTTCTTATCACTTGCGAACAAAAACGGTTTCCGCGCGAGAAATTTCACACTTGCCGCTCGAATTGTTGAAGATAAATTAAAATCTTAATTTGATATTATGGACGCTGTCTGGACACGCACACCAACACACACACACACAGACACGCACACATACACGCATACATTCACAGCCACAATGAGGCGTACATACAAAAAAGCGCTCGACTGCTTATACATATAGATACGCAGAGCGTTTAACTTCTCTAACATATGCACATTAATGAAGGTGGAGACAAGATTTTATTCGCATTGTTTAAACCTGATAAACACGAAGATTTCTAGTATACATACAATATATATATATATATATATATATATATATATATATATATATATATATATATATATATGTATGTATATAGATAGATAGATAGATAGATAGATAGATAGATAGATATTTCATTTAAAACAGTATCGCATTTTTTTTATTATTTCCCTACGCTTTTCTCTCTCTTTCTCTGTGGTTTTTACCCCTGCCTGCTTGTTCACTCGACAAAACTGAATATAGAAAATGTGCCTTCCGGCAGGAATCGAATCAGAGCCTCTACTCCCTTGTAGGAGAAATCCCAACCCAGTAAGTTTCTATTTATCTGAACGATGGGCTGTGGATTCCATAAAAGGGTAAATAGTAGTTGACAGGTTTGTGTCGCTCTCCGTGAGTGAGCTGTCTACATCGCGGTGTTTTTTTTTTGTTTTTTCGACAAATGATCATGCGAGTTCGCCATTCTTTCTTTATCTGGAATGGTCAGGTCGGTGGAGGCGACGTTGTTTATAAAAACGTGACGTCTACTGAAATACGGGCATCCACTAAAATAATTTTTTTGAGAATGTCGGATTAAAAATAAATCTAATAATTTTACACACACACACACACACATATATATATATATATATAATATATATATATATATATATATATATATATATATATTGTGTGCATTTAGGCAGCATTTTTTGATTCATACATGTTTCATTAAATAATATAGACAATTGTTGTCTATTTATTTTATGTAAATTCTTTTCATAACTTCAGATAAGGTTAATATCATTATCATTAAACGAAGAAAGAAAGTCACAATGTTGATACATATTTTTTTAATCTAATCTAAGCTTTCGGCTTACATAAGCCATTATCAAAGATGCCAATTACTGTAAGCAATACACGGACAAGGAAGTGACGATAGTGCGCTATTGTTTACATGGATGATTTCCAATCAACGATAAACACGTGCATATAAAACATCATGAGCTGCGGTGCGATTTTCGCTTCCAGCGTCTTATATGCACGTGTTTATCGTTGCTTGGAAATCATCCATGTAAACAGAAACAGACTATCATCATTTTCTTGTCCGTGTATTACTTAATATATTTTACTGTAATTGTTATTTTTGATAATGGCTTATGTAAGCCGAAAGCTTAGATTGGATTAAAAAAAAATATGTATCAATATTGTGATTTTCTTTCTTCTTTTAATGATAATGTTATTAAGTTTATCAGACGTTATGAAAAGAATTTACATAAAATAAATAGACAACACATGTCT
>OZ010583.1:34872431-34897431 GCA_963932145.1 Acanthosepion lycidas | reverse complement strand
AGAAAGAGCGATAACTTGAGAAGCCTATTTTCCTGAACAAAAACTATTTCAAGAGAATAATTTTAAGAATTTCAAACGGCAGTTTCACGAACTCTTCGATTAATGAATACCGAATATTTCCTGGATTGAAATGGCTAATCTCACCATGATCAATACCATTATTCTGAGTTAATAAACCTGCGTATCAATTACAAAGACACACCAGTATATAGCCATCTGCATGCATACGCGTTAGGACAGGTCGATTTTGGAACCGTGGTATTGCATTAAATTTGAAAGTCGGGGTTTGCAATGATAAATAATGATAGAAAATATTTTTTCAAAATAGTTACTGTTTTTGAGGACACGGGTTTAAAGATTCAAAGTTTAGGTTCAAAGCGTTGGAATTTGATTCTGGTGATCAGTGATAGCAGAACGTTATAAAATTTATAATTTACTGAAAATTGTACATGGACAAGATACGACGACAAGATGCATGGCACAAGCACATTATTACTAAGTCATTGTGCCATCGAATAAGACCTTCATTTACTTCAAAGTGAAATTATACTCAATAATTTAGCTATATTATGATGTAATATGTTATACAGTGCAGTTTTAGTGTGATTTTCAATAAACAATGTAAATTTAAAACATTTTGTCTTGTAATTTGTGCCCAGCAGTATTATAATGTTATATAGACTTTTATCTATTTTTTGTTTTTATTAACTATGATCAAATATGACCTAACATATATTCTAACAAATGATCTAAGAAATCTTTTACATTTTTTACACCATTTTTAATTATCGAATACAGTACAAAATTGCATATTTTATTTCTGATGATAAATAATCAGAATACTGGTTTTAATATATTTCTATTCAATTTAACTAATACAAAAGATTTTAAATTTACATGCATTTAGTCATGAAATAGTAAAATTTGAAGTCAGTTTTTAAGCAAAAACCTGCAGAAATTAAGAATTTATGTACGTTTTTTTAGAGGACCATTAAAACTGAAAGCACAAAAACTTTTAAAAGCTATGAACCTAATTTTTGGTGGCAGTATTTATAGCATCAAACCCCAGCGTTCGCATTGAGTTTAATGTTGGTTTTCTAAACGGAAGTGAAAAATAAACCAGCTCTAATGCGCGTGTAAACACACGTGCGCTTGTGACCTGAGGTTAAGTCAGAAATTACCCGCACTTACACCATAGTATATCTTTTGGTTTGTCATACTGCCTTCTGGTCATGCGTGTTTAGAGTTCGTACTAATCGGGTCACGTGATCGAAGTTTGAGCCTGATCGCGCCAGTTTTCCTGCGGTCGTTACAGTGTACACATAACCGCTCCGCTAGTAATGCGCACCAAGAAGGAACAACGATCCAAGCTTCTGTCCGTAAGGTGTGTCAGCGGCTAAAATTAATCAGGGGATTCTATACGGTATTGAACAGTTGACAATACGTCGACAGTTCAATACCGTATAGAAGTGTGTATGGGTGGACAAAGAAATTTAAAGTGAACAGACAAACGTGACACACGAAGAAGAAGCAGTAAGACCATCAACATCCACCACTAACGAGAAGATTAAGCAAGCATTAGAGATGCTAATGGCGAATTGGCGAGCTATTATGAATTAGGTAGTCTGTGCTCTGCAGATAGGAAACACGGTTCTTGTTGCACACTGCTAGCGGAGCGACGATGTTTACACTGTAACAGCAGCAAGAAAACTGACTCGATTAAGCTCAAATTTTGATCACTCGACCACAATAATACTAATTATAAGCACATATGAGTAGAAGGCAGTGTTATAAACCTAATGATATGTTATGGAGAATGTGCTGATAATTTTTTACTTACCCTTTTATATTAGGTAGTTCAATAGCTATCCTACCTCTGTGTTCAACACAGGGATTGTTGAACAAACCAAAACAGGAATAAAAACAAAGCTATTAGTGTGTATTTTTATTTCAACCCAAACAAGGCGATAATGCAACTAAGACGCAAGGGTTTACTGGGAGTAAAAAGGGAACGAGATATATAAACAAGTTTCAGGAAGACAGAAGATGGCAATACGAGTTGCATTTAGATATACACATATATTGAGTACAAACATTTAGGATAGATGACATAAATTTCTAACAGATTTATTCATTTTTACGGCTTATCAACCCATTTAAAACCAGAAAATATTTTTAGATTGTAAGAAGTTTTGGTTGAGAGGGATATAATAATGATTTAGTAATAAAAGCGTTATTAATTAATATTAATTATTAATTAACCAATAATGGTGGCGCAGAGGTGGATTCATACCTTTCCCTTTTCACGACAAGGAATATAACAAATCAAGCTGTTGTGTCTCAATGGCCATCTTAGTAAATAAATACTTTATTGCTGTATCATTTGGCCGGACATATAAGAAATTCAACGGCAGGGGGAGAGAGAGAGAGAAAGAGAGAGAGAAAGAGACAGAGAGAGAAAAATGAAAAAATAGAGTCAAAATAGAGAGAATGGAAAGAATGATGAAATTTAGAGAGAGTAAAGAGAGAAAATATATAGAAAGAATGTACACATGAGAGAGAGAAAGAGAGAGAGAGAGAGAAAGAGAAAGAGAGAGAGAAATGAAAAAATAGAGTCAAAATAGAGAGAATGGAAAGAATGATGAAATTTAGAGAGAGTAAAGAGAGAAAATATATAGAAAGAATGTGTATACAAAAATGAAGAATGGGGAATATATATATATATATATATATATATATATATATATATATATATATATATATATATATATATATATGCGAAGTAGATTTATAGCGAATGGTATTTGCACGTATGGGAATATAACGAACCCAAATGAAAATGGAACTCTGCTTTCTGCTTAACAATTCTGAGCCATTATCCATTACACCATCCGCAAATTTAAGATTACGGCAGCTGGTATTCGCAAGTAGTCACCCATCTAGGTACTGACCAGGCACGATGTTGCTGAACCGGTTTTTCAAAGTGATGTAACCCGGGTAGGTTCTCCGATGATCTTCATAGGCTATGGAGAATTCTCTGCAATATTTGCCTTTCAAATCGGTGAATTAATGCCCTGTGCAACCAAATCAAAACAGGATGTTTCCTCGTTCACAACAATCTTAATCTGTTCTAGACTAAGGTTAACCATCATCTTCCACTCCTAGACACACAAATGGCCTTCAAATGTACCCTCTACCTCGAGTGACCCCCGGGTCATGTAAAAGGTAAACCTTACTGTAATAAAAAAGATCTGACAAAATATATTTTAGTACTATTTAATTAATAACAGCGTAAGTGTGGGACACAGATCATTTGTAAATATTTATGCCTATGATACGACTATATACGGGCGCACCTCTAAAACTATCAATGGCCAGCTAGAGATTAGTAACATGTCTTTTCTGATCTTGTACATCGTACTCAATGGTGTAAAAACTGCTTGGTTACTTTCAATGTCTCAAAGATCAAGCTGGTTACATTCCATTATCACCGATCTGACCTAGAACTATCACTAACCATGTTGAACGGAGTCCATCTCGGGGAAGCACCTTGCCTTGAAAGACTTTTGGGCCTCAAACTCACCACCGAACTTAATTGGAACTCGTACATGCGATCTGTTGCTAACGATTGAGATACTGTTCCAGTAAGTAGTTGCCTCCTCCTGCTTTCCTCTACATTTACAAGAGCCAGATCAGGACCAAAATGGACTACTGTGGTCATATCTGGGATGGGTTGCCAAGATTTTACTGTCCAACCTTAAGAGTTCAAAAGCGTCTCCGAGACCTCGTTGGTGATGAATTATTCATCACCTTTCGACCTCTTTCCCATAGGCGGGATGTGACTAGCCTCACGTTGTTCTACCACTACTTCCGCGGAAAGTGCTCGGACGAAGCACATCCCCTAGTCCTGCCAAGGCAAACCTTCATGACAAGAACATGTGATGCCACTAACATAGTAGAAAACCATCCACGTTCCCTCGAACATCCATCGGTGAGAAGTAAGCTCCACTTGACCAGATTCTGTCCGCGAATCATTGCGTTGTGGAATCGACTCCCAATAGGGTGTTTCCCCGATCACTACAATCTTGATCTATTCAAAGCTAGTGTTAATCTAAATCTACCTCACCTATACACACAAATGGCCTCCTAACGTAAAGCTCTAACTTGAGTGGCTACCGGACATTGTAAATGGTGCCTCTCACTTAAAAAAAGCCACAAAAAAATCTACGCATAAAAGTGATTTCGCTAATTGAAAAGGGAATAGAAGCTGGATTACTACTGCGAGGCAGATATTATTTTGTGGAACTTTCGATCTCTTGACCAGTAGACATTAAAACAGGATAAAAATTACGGTCTATATCAAGCGTAAAACGGTGAGACCTAATAGCCAATCGTGTAGTACAATTAAATTCAGGTAGTCAGCGTACGCTCATTAGAACAATTGCTATTAAAATATTTATACGTCACAGCGGTGAGAAAGTGACTTGTCGACCGATTACAGACTTATTTGTATTAGGCCCGGAATCTCAACATATATAGCAGCGACAGCAGACCTAATATTGCAACAACGAATGAATGCTAGATTTATAAATATAGAAGATGTTTTCTGACAAGAAAGATTGTCCGGCGCGTCCTCATTAACTTGCCTACATGAATTGATCACAAGCTTCAAAGACATCACTTACTTTAGTCTATTTGATATTGAACTGTGCCACTTTGTGACACTCCATACATTGCTTACATCAATTAACCTCAAACTTCAAGAACATCACTTTCATTTATCCGAATTGCGTTAGTTCACGTCCCTATAGCTTGCCGCATGAATTAATCCCCACACACACACATATATATATATATATATATATATATATATATATATATATATATATATATATATATATATATATATATATCGACTGGCGATTGCGTTTAGAAAGAAACAGACTGTCGCCTCTGAGTGTTGACTTCAATGTCCACTTTTATATTTACATAAGCCATATCCCTGCATTACATTACGTACTTTAACCCATAAATATAACATACATTAAAACTATTTTAATATATATATATATATATATATAACGTTCTTTTTATAGATACAAGTATTTAAGTAAATGCTCTGTTTATGATAAACAGTATTAAATTTCATAGAAAATATTCATTCTTTGACAGGAATCGAACCTGCATCCTATACGGAATCGTCATTTACGCTGACGTGCCTTACCGTTAAGACGGTTCCGTATAGGATGCAGGTTCGAATCCTGTCAAAGAACGAACATTTTCTATGAAAATTTCTCGGACATTCAGGCCGGTAAATTTTATTTAATACTGTTTATTATAAACCGAGCATTTACTTAAATACTTGTATCTATAAAAAGAACGTTAAACATAAAAATGTCTTTAATAAATAAATTGTCGGACTTTGTCCATTTCGTAATATATATATATATATATATATATATATATATATATATATATATGTTTGTATATATATATATATATATATATATATATATATATATATATATATATATATATATAGATAGATAGATAGATAGATAGATAGATAGATAGAGGTAACTATACTCGCCTCGTCTTGACTATATTGATAGATATAAATATTGTTGTCTCTTTAGCAATGCTCGTCGTAGTAGATAGTCTTTGCAATCGCAGATGCAACTATAGTAACGCCGTTAAACAATACTGGTGTCAGGCGCCTTTGTATATCACTCGAACTAATAGTACTTGCTCGATAATACTCGATCGAAAAGTAAACACCGTATTGATCCTAATAGAAAATACTGTAGAAAAGAGAATGGTGGTATGTATAGTAATAGAGGATAGAGTAGAAAAAGGGATCCGAATAGTAATATTGAATAAAATAGAAATAACGATATGCAGGGTATAGAATATAGACTAGGAATAGCAATCGATGAGACATCACTCGACTCCCTACTTATGCATTTCCTCTATGGTCACGTGGTCTACAATTGGAACTCCTATGTTTGCTAACTGGCGATCTGTTTAAACTCAAGTGTCGGCAGAGACACTTTATTCTTATATAACACCGCCCATATACATATATATATATATATATATATATATATATATATATATATATATATATATATATATATATATATATATATATGAAGAAAAATATACGGAAAAAACAAACAAAAATCCTTATATGCAATTATGCTGTTTTAATGTTAATATAATGTCAACGTCGGACGTTTCGGTCTAATAAACCATCTTCAGGACATATTCATAAAATATAATTAACATTATCAATTCAACATGACAAAGATAATGTTAATTTATTTTATGAATAAGTCCTGAAGATGGTTTATTAGACCGAAACGTCCGACGTTGACATTATATTAACGTTAAAACAGCATAATTGCATATAAGGATTTTTGTTTGTTTTTTCCGTATATTTTTCTTCATACTGTCGGATCTATATCCATATATTTGCTTACACACACACACACACACACACACACACACACACGCACACATATATATATATATATATATATATATATATATATATATATATATATGTGTGTGTGTGTATTTGTGTGTGTATTTGTGTGTGTATTTGTGTGTGTATGTGTGTGTATCGCCAGAACGCTGTGTCAACATCAATTGCAAATTTTATCATAAAATCATGGCTAATAATATCTGATACAGTGACGATATATAATAGTCTTTATTCTAGAGCAGCTTGTCTGTCGTGGGAACATACTGAAGATCTTTAATCCGGTTTATATCTTGCGCAGGATTTCACCCGTGGGCATATACTGAGGATGAATCCCGCTTGATAAAAATAACAATATATAAATAAATTCTATTCATCTGCTCAGTCTAAATATTTATTCAGATGCACTTACTCTGACACCATCCAGATATAATCATTAAGTTTAGTTTATTGTTTAAGATGGCCTCAAGAGTTGTTCTCTTGTAGAGAATGTATTGACTGCACTGATGAATAGTCCGCGGCTAGCTGATTAACGTTCACTCTAATTGTGTGGGGTCTTTTGTGCGTGTCTCGCTTCAGGATATCACGTGGTTTCGAAATATTATCAAGTTAGATCTTATCAGTCTAAATATATTGACTTTCAGTATTTTCTATTTTCTATCTATTCGATATCGAAGTTATACATTCATTAAATGCGATAAAGATAGAATAATGATAAAACACATTATGAATAAATAGATAAGCACTTAACTCTTTCGTTATGATCAATATGGGTTAGAAGTCCGAGAGATGTTTTGATGTAAAAAAAAAAAAAAAAAGTCACTTAACGTAGAAGAATTCACTTGCGTAGATCACTGTGTTTAATCATGAACAAAATCTGAGAGTGTGTGTCCTGGCACGCAGTGATTAGTCGAATTCACATCGGGAGTTTTTACTACGATCTATGAGGCTATCATATTAAGCGTTGATGATGGATATGTCAGTGTATTTCTATGGGTAAGCTGCGAAAGACGGAAATATCCACCTGTTAAAATTACATAATTAGAAATTCGTGTTTATTAAATATTACGCTATATTTGGTGAATGGCAACTGAACTGTAGGTAATTGATTCGCTATTTGGCAAAGAAAGATATTGTTTGGTTTGGTTTGGTTTGTTTTACGGTATATCAACCTCAATTGGTTATTTGATGCTGACAAGATTTTTATTGCTGGTAATTTTTTTCAAAAATGTATGCTGGTAATATTCTATCCTCAAAAATGTATCGCTAGTAATATTTTTTCTTCAAAAGTTTATTGCTGGTAATATTGTTTTCCTCAAAAATGTATTGCTGGTAATATTTTTTCTTTCCAAAATGTATTGCTGGTAATAATTTTTTCTTCAAAAATTTATTGCAGGTATTATTAGGTTGGTGCAAAAATAATGATGGTTTTTGACGTTAAAAATACGTCAAAAACCGTCATTATTTTTGCACCAACCTAATAAAACCTATTTTTACACTTTCATAATGTTGTGACTCCGGTTATCTATTTGCCCATAGTTGGGACCCTAACGCCGGGTCAGGGTGGTGGTTCCACGCTCCTCAAAACCTCCTGACCAGAAGCCTTGCTGTTGGATGTAGTTTATAGTGTTACCTAGGACACCGATGCAATTTATCGTCATACCGAGGACGTAAAGGGACTATGTTGGAAAACAAATATTTATAATGTAACATATTCTTTTTTTATTATTATTAACCTTTCGTTAATACTGTGGTGTAGTAGGATTAGTACGATGGTGGATTACAAACATCCTAATTGAAATATAGATATATTGTTATCTATGGTATTTATAGGATAGCGAAAGCGATTATTTATTTTAAAAAAGTGTTATTTTTAAATATTGTTTTAAAATCCAATATCAAATTTAAAATTCATATGATATAAATTATACGGGCTCAAGCACAGTGATACATCGTATAAACATCGAGAGTTGTATCTCGTCAAGGAGTTCAGCGAATATACAAAAATACTAAAATAGAAAGGGGCGTAAGGCAAGGAGGTGTCGTCTCGCCGGACCTATTCAAACTATACAGCGAGGCAATTCTGAGAGAATTGGAAATCCTACCGGAATTCAGCATTGGCGGCCACAGTCTTAAGATACGCAAATGTCACAGTACTGACAGCAGACATAGGAAATAAATTACAGAAGGTAGCGACGGAGAGTGAGAAAAAGGGACTAAGCGTAAACTACAAGACAGAATGCATGGTCATCATTAAAAAGATGAACCCGAAATGCGATTTGCAGGTCGGGGACACTAAAATCAAGCAGGTGCGGAAGTTTAAATATCTGGGAAGCGTTTTGACAGAGGACGGTAAGTGTGACACTGAGATCCGTAGACGTATTGGAATGGCCAAAGACGCATTCCAATAGCTGGGCAGAGTATTACGAGACAGAAAGATATCTTTGGTTAAAAAGAAAACCGTACTGAGCTGCTACATGACATCTGTCCTCCTTTACGGCAGCGAATGTTGGACGATCTCCTCGAAGATGATGAAGAGACTCGAGGCGACGGAGAAGTGGTTCTAATGAAGAATGCTGAGGATATCATGGACCGAGCGTGTGAACAACGATGAGGTCTTGGAGAGAATGCAAACATGGATGAGGCTGATACTTAACATGAGGAAGAGGCAGCTGAAGTTTATGGGACACCTAATGTAGAAATAGGTTGCTGGAAAATCTGATACTCACTTGTCGCATAGAGGGAAATAGAGACAAGGGAAAGCAACGTATGAAATACCTAGCGAGCTTAAGCAAGCAGATGACAGAACGTGGTCAGAGGCAAGTGTTAGATGGACGGAGCTTTTTGAAAGCTGCTAATACCCGGTTACGGCAGTGGAGAACTTTCAGAGGGTAATTAACAGAAGATAACTGGTAACTGACATCCATTAAACATGGCACGTGGAACTATTGGGAATGGTAGGAATCGACTTCTTCTCCTCCAGCTATGGGTTAATTACTAAAGTGTGTTTCACTAAACTATTATTATCTAAAAAAGAAATAAAACAAAAAATCTTAGAATCTGAAAATATTTTCTGGCTTCAAAGAACCCGCAAAGAGTTCATGAGCCGTAGAAAATGAATCTATGCTTGAAGAGGTTACAATTGTAGTATTCGGAGACTCATCCAATCGAGAGCCTCTTTCAGAAAGTAGATGTTCCTGGGAAGACGGTTTCTGCGCGGAACGCCGTTCTTACCAGAGGAATATGTAGGGAATGAGGATGATTCAACCATGTGGACGTAACAAGGCGAGTCTTGGCTCTAAATGTCTGAACGAGTGACAGTAAAGAACAGAGCACCTATGAACATTTGCTATGGATTTGGTGATGGTGTAGCGATACAATTATTTCTTGTTGGGGCAAAATTGTTAACAAGTTGGTCTCGTAGAGTTGTGAGTTCGAAACTCGCTCTGTGTCCCCTGCTTGAGAGCCATACTCCTAAACTAATTGATTAAATAAATATATGGCCAACCTCAAAATCCAGGGCTACCATTTCTTCTCCAGTTGGAAGTTACAAGCCAGTGTATCCTTTTGTCAGAAAGTGGAAACGGCGTGCTGAGTTCAAATTCCCGACTAGTTTGTTGCATTCATTTTCGCACAATGGCCTTTGGGAAAGTTCTCTTCTTTGCAAAAAGAATTATTTACACAAGAAGAAGAGAAGGAGGACACTTTATGTCTCGTAAGATATAGATGAAAAATAGATGTCATGAAGAGATAAGTTTGAACATTTACGAACAAAAGTTTATTAATAAAATATTAAAATAATTGTGTTCATGTATTTTTAGTTTTTAAAAGTAGCAACTTCTTTTACGTGCTATCTACCTTGACAATTTGGGTTTTCACAACATTCTAGCACTAAGCAGTGTTTATCTGCTTACTACCCTTCCAACACCCGGTTCTGCCATCCTATCATAAAATCTCTAACTTCCCAAACAACTCTATCCAAAAAGCAAAAAAAATAAAAAATAAAATAAAATAAAATAAAATTAATAAATAAAATAAGATCAAATCAAAATGAAATAAAATGAATAAAAAATAAAATAAAATAACAAATGAAATAAAATAAAATTTTGAATATTTTAAACGTCTTACAGAATTTAATTGTGATTAAAACGAACATTTTAAAACGACCAGAAAGAAATACAAAAAGGTTTACATTACCGCAAGTAAATTAATAAAAATAAAAATAAAAAAATCAACGACAACAGGCATGCGCGAAATTAAAAATATAAAATGACGACAATTTACCCATCACACTCTGTATATCCCATAAATATAAACTGTATTTTCTTATTTAGAGAGTTTTTTAAAAATCAGAGTGACTATTCGAGTTTCAAATGTAATTATATAAGCAACACCAGTTTGGAGAAACGTAATAGATAGAACTGAAAAAATAAAAAAAATACGAAGAATTTTGAACAGATTTATATGAAGGCGATATAAGCATGTAGAGTGTAGTCATTACCGCAATTATCCGTCTATAATACGCAGATTTTCACTTTTGAAGTCGAAATGTTAGGGGAGCCTATTATATTTTCTATATGCCGTGCCCATTCAAGACGTTGACGACCTGGGTTCTTCTCAGTTCCCTGTCTTTTATAGCACTTAAAAAATTGGCTATTTTGTTACCACACCTAACCATTGCTCTGTCATCCATTTACTAAAGCTCGCTAAGTAGGTTATGTGTTGTTTTCCACTGTCCCTCCTCCACTGAATCTGTCCTATGGATATAAAATTTTCCAAACCCTCTTACAAACACTAGAACGGGATATATATGAATGGGATGTGGGCATGCCGATGTGGTGTAATGGCTAGCAAGCTCGTCTCGATCGATTAGTTTACGATTGAATAGTGAGTTCGATTGTCACTGAAGTGCTCCATACATTCTATCTTGTTTCGTATCTAAGCCTCACTTAGAAAATCATACTATATGAACCGGATGAGAATGCATATCGGAAACCATAGAATGAGGGAAATAAAAACTGAAATGAAATAGAACCCCTCACCTTCCCCACCAATAAAACAAAACAAAACAATAGAATGAGGAAAATACGAAAAAAAAAAAAAAATAGAAATTCCAAATTACACAATGATACGAACAGAATGAGAAATATGCATTTTTCTACCTTTGACTTAATAACGGCTCCAAATGTAAATGCCATCCGGATAATGCTAACGAGAAGTCATAAAATGCTTCCGTTAACGGAAAAGTTCAATATTCTCCATTAATAAAGTATGCAACGAGTTAATATAAAAGAAGTTATTTCATCTGTCACATTACTTTTATCGCCGTATATCGTACTAGTTGTTCTGTTTTATTGCATATCTTAATTCAGTTCTTATTGCGCCTAATTTATAAATCACTCTCAGGAACCCCTTGCATCTCAGTGGATTTTATTGCCTCTCTCCGTGTAAAATGATTTAAAACTTCAACATATATACATATGTATACAAAATATATAAGCTTTGTGACAATCCGCCGTTTTTGACATCAACTGAGGATTTGAGGATATATTTCCGTATCAGTTGCAGAAAAAGAGGGTAAAATTATATACAGACAAAAGAGATGAGATAAATATTAATAATTTATACCAATATACTATACAGCACCGCTGCAAGGATCTTGTAGGCCCTTACTGAAACTATGATACGGTTCCCCGAATCTATGATACGGGGCCCCTACTCTACTACATCTCCATTTTCATAAGGTAGTATTCGTATAAGATATAGATTTTATTGTAACCTAATTATGTACAATAATGGATCATATGCAATATAGATAAACGATTCAACTAGAAAAATTGAAAATAAATACAATCTATCTAAATACGAATTAGAGGCATGTCATAATAGGTTATTCCATCTTAAATAAATCAATGATTAGTGGCAATTTTTAACATCAACCTGACATTTTTCTTGTTATAATGTTGAATAATTTTAACCCATTCAGCATTATAGATAAAAAAAATAGTGAATTTTATATCGTGTTTTTTTTCAAAGCTTAGCATGAGCAAAATAAATTCGCAGATTTGAACCAAAAAAGAAAAACAAAAAAAAACAAAAAAAACAAAAAAATCAGAATGATGTCAAAATTAATGAAAAATTTTCATCCTTTACTTATCAGTTGCTCAGTTTAATTTTAAACTTATATAAATATAGGTAGAAAAAAGAAAATGGTGATAAGAGAGCGTGGGTCACAAAACACTGGCTGGGTTACCAAATCAGGCTTGGACCCCCTCCGTTCGAAGGATTTAGGGGGAGTACATACATACTACTAGGAATGGCTTAATATAATCGAAGTTATGATTATAGGAAAGAAACGTCACTTCATTAAATAAAATATATCTTACAATAGGAAATCATAATATGTGTACATCCATACGCGAATTAATTGAAACAACTGCTTTAGTTTTTTTTTCTTTCACCATACGGTCGGTTTTAGACCCACCAGGTGTAAAAGATTTCTATTTTTCCTTAGCTTATGTCATTTGCAGTCGTGTGCAGTAATATAAATCTATTTTCCGGGTGTATGATGAAATTTGTTTGGTCATGAAAAATAATGCGTCATCCGTGACTACATCAGATTTTTATCACACCCAAATACCATTGTCTTGACTGTCGATTAGTTGTCCTACGGCTATTGTCTGCGATGAACGTTACTCCAAGGATGAGTAGGAAAATTCTAATTCTACACGAACACACTGGCAAGCCTTACCAGTGAGCAAATCAAAGTACTATAGATTGGAACTGAGATTTTCCTGATTTAAATCCAATCAAGAATCTGTGGTCAATTTGCAAGGAACGACATCGTGGAATGAATATACGAAGTACTAACATGGGCACTGGGTCATGTTTCATTGGAAATATACAAAAAAAGTAAATAATAACAGAATTATTTGATGTGTTTCAATTAATTTGCACAAGGGTGTATGTAGCGATTTGCTTAGCAGCGCTTCAGTGTGGTACAAGGGCAAATGTATGGACAACTCAGTGAGTGATCGAGCTCACTATTAATTCGAAAATAAAAAAAATGAAATTAACAAACAATAAAAAGATATCTAGACCGAGCTTCTCGGTTGAATTTAACACAACTTGTTTTCACATATATTGGTTGAACATCAAAATCTGCATAATGATATATATATATATATATATATATATATATATATATATATATATATATATATATATATATATATGTATATATATCCGAATGTAATGAGAATGAAAATAATATATAAATTCTAACGCTCACAAAATTATTTCAAAAGAGGACTCAATACCGATAGTAGAGCAATAATTATTTATTATAATTTTTTCATATAGACAAAAACAGTTTACTCACCACAAAGATACAACTTCGTTTCAGTGCATTTAATGGCACTTCGAATGGAGAGAACCAAAATGATAATGAACAATTCTGTAAGCAAGATGCATGTGAAACGTCACTTCTTTTTTTCCCATTTGTTTGAAAAAAAAAAGTTCTATCAACAAGCACTATTGTTTCATTCCGTCACCTTTTTGCTTATATATATATATATATATATATATATATATATATATATATATATATATATATATATATATATATATATATATTTCGTTGATCTTATTAAGACCTTTGCTTTAATATAGTTTCAAGGGGTGCTCCTTGAGTTGTCCTTAGGAAACTTTGCCTTCCTGAAAGGATGCTCAGTGTCATCATATCTTTTCATCAGGAGATGGTGGCCCCAGTTAGATCCAGTGGAGATGCGTCAGACACATTCAGTGTCTTATTTGCTTTATAGTTTTCTGTCATGCAGGAAACGGAATTTGAGAATGTTAGAGAACGTCTGTGATTTGAGTTTACGTTCAAATAACAACAACGCTTGAAAGCACGAAGTAAGACGACTGTTCAAACACTTCGTGACTTGCTCTTTGCGGACGATTTCGCACGTGAGAGTATAAAATGTCTCGGTAATTCGTACGTGCATCAAATGCTTTCGGTCTTCCCATCTGCATTAAAAACGGAACTTGTCCGTCAACCATACCCCATTTGATCTCAATGTTTATGTTGAGGGAAAAGTTTTGAAAATTGTTTCCTGTTGCACGTATCCTGGCTCCATTGTATCCAACGGTGCTAAAATGAACAAATAAATTGAGTGCAGGATTGGAAAGACTAGGTCTGTCTCCTGTAATGTTTACCACATGTTTCAGAATACCTATGATGTTTTAATAAAGGTGAAAATTGATGCGTACAACTTATAAGTATTGACACCCCTATTTTATGGTGCAGAATCTTGGTCTCTGTAACGACGACACATTAATCAGCTTGATGCTTTCTCCATGAGTTGATTGGTTTGTTTTGTTTTGTTTTGTTTTGTTTTGTTTTACGTCATATCAACCTCAATAAGTTATTTAATGCCGACAAAATTTTTATTGCTGGTAATATTTTGTTTTGTCAAAAATCAATTTCTAGTAAGAATTTTTCCTTCAAAACTGTATTGCTGGTAATATTTTTTTTTCAAAAACGTATTGTTGGTAATATTTTTTTCAAAAATGTATTGTTGGTAAATTTTTTTTTTTTCAAAAATGTATTGCTGGTGATATTTTTTTTTTCTTGAAAAATTTATTGCTGATAATATTTTTTTTACAAAGTATTTCTGGTATTAAAACCTATTTTTACATAGTGGACCTGGAAACGCCAGGAATGAAGAGGTGGTTTCACGCTCTTCAATACCTCTTGATTAGAGACCTTGCTGCTAGATGTAGTTCATTATCATACCCAGGACGCCTCCATGAGTTGACTACGTACAATCAGCAACAGAAAACTGGGCGATCGCATTAGAAAGGGGGAATTTCTGACAAAATGCAACATGACAGATAATGAAGCAATCCCAATGAAAATCCAACTCGGGTGGGTAGGACATCTTTCTTGTATGGGCAAACGTCCAAGAGTGTTGGTCATTTGGAAGTCCACTCTGACAATCTGAAGCAATTCAACATCCCCTTGTCTTCATGGGAAAACAAAACATCAGAGAGAAGGAGCTGGGTGCCTGTCCTACTTCTCATGTATACACAAATCTGAGCGAGGCTGACTTGAACTTAGGGATCATCTGTGTACAAATTTTAAAGGTAGCTGTCAGTACGCTGCTCCTCTCAAAGTTAGCCTTACCTGCCATTGTGGCTTTGTCGTACGCCGTAAAGCAGGCCTTGCTGTCTACTCGGAGAAACATGTGGCAATTTATTCTCAACCAGTCGAGGAAAATGGCTCAACCACATGTTCCATCTATTTAAAAGTTTGCAAAACACCTGCGGGCATGGGAAACATGCGCGTCCATAGAAGTTGAATACCTCTTAATTTTACTGAGCTCTCATTTGTAGTTCGCGACAAGAAAGTACACTATATATATATATATATATATATATATATATATATATATATATATATATATATATGCATAAGGTGCTTTGATTTAGTTTTTTATACAATTTCTCATGTGATCTTATATTTTTTTTTACAGAGGATAAATTATATAATAACTGTACAATTTTAATAATTTTATAAAAATCAGTTGAACGAAAATTATAAAAAAAAAGTAGAATTAAGAACATTATAAAAAATGCACAACACCAGTAGACAATAGCAAAAAAATAGACTAATTAATTATTACTAAAAATCTAAAACCGCCAAGCTGAGAGTTAAGAATAATAATTCATCACAACAAAAGTAAATTGAACAAATATATAACAATTTTGATACGAAGACTCACACTACCTTTTTCTGACCATAGGTCTATTAGGTCTCATTTAAATACTCATGAAAACCTACTGGACCCTATTCGTAACATACTTATTGATAATAAAATTATAATAGCATCGTCTATATGTAAAAGTGGCTAAAAATAATGGAAGCTTTATGAATAAAAAAAAAACACACACACTCAATAATATTAACTACGAACATGGACACAATATCTTGACCGTATTTTGAAAAAAAAAACATGACATAAATAAAGTTTAATTAATGATGACTGACAAAGTACAGCGATTAAGCTTTTATTCAAGTTTTCTTGTGTTTGTATAAGTGTTTTCTTTTCTTGATATAAAGTGTGTAAAAATTGTCACAATGTTCTGTATATCCGAGCACTTTCGGCTATTCTTTTAGTCTCGCATAGAAACAAAGTATTTAAAAAAGTTACTAAACCTAAAATATATGTACGTCTTGTAGATGACATTTTCATTTTAGCCGAAAACAAAAAAGAAATTGATAATCTAAAAAAATATATTTGAAAAAAAAAAAAAAAAAAAAAAAACTGTTCTTGAATTTTCCTATGAGCGCGAATCCAGGATGCCATCATGGTCGTAGAGACACTACATGTACTGCAACCGCAATAGAAGTAGGGTTTCTATGGCTAGTCTGTCCTTTTATTTAGCCATAGCTTGGGGGGAGAAAAGGAGTATTCATACCTTTCCCAAGGTTTATTAGCACGTAAGTGAATGTAAGGGATTCGAGTGGAATTCGAACTCGGCTCTCCCATTCCTCAAGCCGAGTCGCTATCAATTACTTCACCGTGCCTCCTATTTTACTAAAACCAGGTGGATATATGGTGGCGTATATGGGGGATGGGGTAAATCTGACATTCACCAAGCAGTGTTGATGTTTGCGGACATAATATATAAACAGATAGATAGATAGATAGATAGATAGATAGATAGATAGATAGAGAGAGATACATAAAAACAAACATACATACATATATATATACACACACACACACACACATATATATATATATATATATATAGATAGATTGATCGGGAGAAACATATATATAAAAACAAACATGCATACCTATATATATATATATATATATATATATGTATTCATAGCCGGGTTCCTAGCTAGAAGCAACCGGACGTCTAGCCACACTGAAGAGCTGTGATACAGCGAAACAGTCTGTGGATGACAATATATAGGCTCCTGAAAAATTTGTTTCGGTTGAGGTCTCTGGGGGAGGAGGTGTGGGTCTGTAAACAGTCACTATTACGTCTGATAATGCAAGACTCTTCGATAAAGCGAACCGAGTCCTCTAGGTCATTCTGTATTTATCTAAAAATAAATACGCTAAAATTCAACTTCATCCCTGCTGTGCGCCGACGGCTTAGTGTGAGAAAGAACAGTAAGATATATAATCCGGTGTTCTTATAGATATTTTTATTTTTACAAAATAGTGCTCAATGTAAATTTACAGAGCATTAATATCATAAATTAATTGATTTCAAATATTTTAAACCATATAGCGAAAAAAACATATTTTAAATCAATAAATTTATAATATATATATATATATATATATATATATATATATATAATGTATATTTTATAATTATGTAGGAAAACTCTTCCATATCGGAGATAGAGCTTTTGTAGATGTGTGGACATATACCACGTTTTTCGCCTTAAGCTATCACCATAACAATGCATATATATATATATATATATATAATATATATATATATATATATATATATATATATATATATATATATATATGATGTTTCTCATACAAAACATTCATCATTTAGTAAAATGTATTGAGGACAAATGAATCTAAATTTGAACTTTTTGGTAGTAAAAAAAACGCTTGTATAATAGCTGAAACAAAAGCAAATACACCCTAGGTAATTTCACTTTAAAAATATACAAAAAATGTTTCATTTTAATGTGTTTTATTTTAATGAAATGCACGGTGGCCCCAAACTTTTTGCCTATAGTGTGTATATATATATATATATATATATATATATATATATATATATATATATATATATATATATATGTGTGTGTGTGTGTGTGTGTTCCTACAGTGTATATATATATATATATATATATATATATATATATATGTATGTACATACGAAAAATCAAATATATATACGTACATACATATATATATATATATATATATATATATATATATATATATATATATATATATATATATATATATATATAAAACCTCGTCCAAAATAGAAACTTCTTGCTCATTTAAAATGAATAGTTCACCTTTCCGCCCATTGCCCAGGGCTCTACGCATTCACCACACCAGCAAATAGCTTTTTCTCTGTTGCATTTATTCGTCTGTTTAGGCAGCTGTCGCTTGCAATGTTTTTCACACTATTGACTCGTTAATCAGACGTTGAAGTGTTTGGCTAAGTGTTCCGTTCCAGATCAGCAAAGTATTAGATTTTCCTTTCAATATTTCCATTTATGATTACTCGCATTTAAAGTCTTGCCAGAAAAAAAAAACCCAAAAAAAACAAAAACAAGAAAAACAAAAAGAAAATTAATCGTTCTAAAAATTACTTCGCAATTCAAATAACAACTGTAATAATAAAAGTGGATGTGCGAGTAGTGTGACAGTTATCCGCGCAGAAAATAGATCCGGAGAACCGAGTTCAGATTCCTGCCTTGTCTGTGGAAAGTTCATGAATCCAACACACCCGCTATCATCTGGCCACGGTTTAAAACAGAGCGTAGAATGACCGCTCGAACCTTTTTGGCAATGAATATAACCTTCTTTAGACGAGTTAAAATCTACCTGGTCATTCCTATTACAGATTTCAAATAACAAAAATAAATAAATCTTATATATAAAATACAGTGTATGTGTGTATGTGTATTTGCGCATGTGTGTGTTTGTATGCCCAAGCAACTCCTCCGCTCTCACTGGTCTGATATAAATGATTCATAGCTCATTCAAAAGCCCTAGAAAAGTTAGGCGTAGGAAACGAATTTTGTTGAGCTCAGATTCAGGGTTGCCAGATTATGCGAGATTAAAAATATATATTAATATATTGTACTAGCCATTATCGTTGCTTTCGTGGTTCAAGGGGAGTAACTCTTATTTTCCTTTTGTATTCAAAATTGCAGTGCACGTTTTATTATAACATTTTCTGCACTATATAAGACAATATTCCTAAAGAGAACTATTTTTGATATGAAAATCAAAACAATGCTCGGATAAAAAAACAATAATGAAGTACAATTATTAATGAAATATACATGTTTTAAATCAATATGCAAATTAGTTAAACCTGAAAAGAGATATTGCCGAGAAGAAACGAATATATAATACAGATATTGGGCTTTGAAAGGGCAAATTGCTACAACGTAGAGTTGGCGACCTTTCGCATTTATTCACATAGAAGATAAAACATTCGGCCCCACTGAGTATAGTTACTTAAGAAAAATGTTGTTCAAGGAATTTATTAAGCATTAAATATTATTCATATTAGCTCTTTAGTATTTTTAACAACATCCAATGGCCAAGGAGATATTTTGGAACAAATTTGAAAAATACCGATTTTTAATCGTTTTTTTTTTTTTTTTTTTTTGCAGGAGCAAAGCGACTGCATTCATGAGCGATCAGGCTAGTAAATAAATAAAATAGCAAAGACGAGTTTGAATTTTTATTAGTCCTGAGCTAGCATCTCGGTTTTCAGCCACATTGTCACCGCTGTAAAGTCGCTTACCTGTGTCATTTCTATAAATATTTTATGGTAATTGTTCTAATGTGCTTTCCTCTTTGGTATCTATACTTTAAGAATTTAAGTACGGAGTTCTCCTCATAGAGTTGAGATAGATAAATGTAACCGTATTTTTTATGCTAGCAGTTTCCTCACTTACACTTTTCCCTTGTGGGTCTCTTTTCCGGATTCTTGATTTCCAGTCTGTTCACCATAGTCTATGAATATAGAATACAGCGCAGTACGTAATCTGTTCAATGAAACAACGTTAAAGATTAATATTCTCGAGTCAGACACTCTACTGAATCTGCCTATATCGCCAATCCCACCAGCAGCAGCTGTTCTGTAATTCTTCAGACTTCGATATCAAAGGCTGCCAGTGAATATTCGGGAAAAAACATGGCCGCCTTTATACGCGTCGCATTGAATATTTAGAGCCTTCTGATTGGTTTAACCCTTCTATTGGTGAACTATAAAATGAGTCAGCTCATTTTGGTTGGCTCACTACCACCCAAAAATTCCAACACAGTCAACTTTTATCTTTAAAGATGTAAACCCACTAACAATCGTTATCTTCAGTCTTCTTAATTTCTCTTCTTTTATTGTTCTCTCTCTTTAATAATGTTTTCTTTCTCTCCTATTCTTTCACATTCGGTAACCCCTTGCATCTTATTAGGTTTATTGACTTGCTTGGGGTGAACTGGTTAAAAAAGTTCAATTTGTATAACTCATTGCTAACAGTCGGGAAGGAGGTGGATACATACCTTTAACATGGGTAATTGTGTGTAAGGGAATATAACAAACCCGACAGGAATTTGAAGTCCGATTTTCAATTCCGAGCCTTTATTCGTTTCATCACCCGTACAACCGAGCTTGCAAGCATCCGGTATTCCAAAGGAGGGTATCATTCGTGGTTAAGGGATGGCACTACAGAAAGAAATGAATAATTGAATAAATAAAGGTAAGGAACTTGAAAGACAGGAAATATTAGGTTGGTGCAAAGATAATGCCGGTTTTTGACGTTAAATATACGTCATTATTTTTGCACCAACCTAATAAAAGAAAACGAAATGATAAAGACAGATTGACAGACCTTCGACACGTTTTTTAATAAATGTGAGAGAAACCGTGAATATAAAACAAAAAAAGTGAAAATTTACCTTAAAAGCATAAACTGATAGATTTTTTTTTTATAAATAAGCCTCGTATGATGAAAGAATTAAAATCGCAGAGACAAAAAAAGGGTGAGAAATTTTAGAAAACAAAAAATATAAACAGCAAACTAGATTTGACTGAGTTGTTTTATTTTACGGATTATCAACATATTGCAGCTTATCTAAAGAAAATATTTTTAAATTATAAAATTTTTTGGAGATAATGATTTTATTACACACATCCTACTATTTAACCCATAGCTAGAGGGATTCATACATTTCCCAAGGGTATTTAAATGTAAGTGAATATAACAGACTAAAATGGAATTGGAATTATTCTCTCTGATTTCCATCTATTTGCCGCACATCCAAACTTACAACACCTGGTATTCCAAAGCGTTCATCCAACTAGATATTGACAAGGCTCGACTTTTCTTAACTTCGGTGATCGAAAGAGAACCGATGTGTCAACGCGATATGCCCGTAAACCCGGCAGCAAGCTGTAAATATAGAAAAAGGTGACGATTGTCTAAAAGTAAGAAAAACAACAAAACGACGACATTTGAAACTAGTCGCCATAAAAACTAAAGGAAATTGGTAAGAAATCGAATTTGCTACTTGATAGGAAAAAAAAAGGAAAGGTCGATTGAAGAGAGAAAATTGCAAATTGGCCTGCGTTGAAAAGGATGGAAAAATGATTGTTGAACCGAGCAATGTATTAAAAAAAAACAAAAAAAAAACGGTGGGAAATAGAAGACTGACAGATATTCGCATCACTCAATAATACATCTCTAAGGAGAGATGAGCTGTGAAGGCTAACCATAAATGTTAATAGATTCTCATATATATATATACTAGCAGCATGGCCCGGCGTTGCTAGTGATTGATTCAAAAATCGTACGACTCATACACCAACGCTATCACTTGAATTAAAATATTTTTGCTCTTCCTTGCCTTTAAAGGTGTGCCCTTTGCCATGCTGATGTTTTTGCTACATGCCTTACTTCTTGCCTATCTCACATTGCAATTTTTTTCTAAGCTCTATACTAAACATTAAATCTGTTACAAAAAAAGAACTAAACAAAATGAACACAAAACGATGAGCTTTAAAAAAAAAGACTCGTAACTGGAAAAACCGAATGAAAAAAGAATGTTATAAAAATACTTTTTCACACCCATCTCAGTTCTGCGGAATCAGAATCAACGTTGAGTTTAAGCAAGCGAATGAGCCAATATATATATATATATATATATATATATATATATATATATATATATAGAGAGAGAGAGAGAGAGAGAGAGAGAGAGAGAGAGAGAGAAATCATAGAGAGAGAAATCATAGAAAGAGAAGTGCGAGAGAAAGAGAGAAGTGTGTTATCTACAAGTTTGATTGCAGTACACAACTTATTCAAAAAGTTGAAAAGTCCTAAAAATATTAAGTAGTCATAACTTGTTTTTTTAATCAAACTCGTCTGCATGAATATGTGCTGCCTAAATATACCTCATATATCTATCTATCTATCTATCTATTTATCTATCTATATATATATATATGTATGTATGTATGTATGTATCAGGTATATATATTATTAATCGATATATATTATTAATTTATTAACAACAACATTAACAACATTTTCTTTGTTTATTATACGTTAAATTATATTCCGTAGTTTATCTTTCCATACACAGCTTTAAGCATATTTTACAGCGATGTTAAATTTGAAACCTTTGAAAACTTGATATTTTTACTTCTACTTATAAATACATGTTGCCAAATAAATTTCTTAGTTTTATCTTGATAAAGTCCGTCAAAGGACGAAACGCGTTGGTAAAGTTTTCCTTTTGTCTCTCTCTCTCTCTCTCTCTATCTCTCTATCTCTCTCTCTATCTATCTATAGATAGATAGATAGAACAGAGGTGGAGTGAATGAGAGTGAGGGAGAGCGAGAAAGAAATGCAGAGAAGTGACGTGACAGATATACTGAGTTCTGCAGCACAACAGATAAAAGAGAATATTGAAAATAATGAATTTCTTCTACTTACACACATAGAGCAACAAGTAAATTTCCATTAAGCAATCGGAGAATTGACTGAAGATCGAGCCATGAAAATAAGTGATGGCAGTAAATAGAGAAAACGAATAACAGGTAAGACTGAAAGAAACATTGCGACAAACAGACATACAGAGAAGTGACTTACGTAGTGCGATTGGAGGAGAAAGGACGATTTAGGTAAGTGTGGCGTCCATATTGTTTTTATCTTTCTTTGAGATGAATCAGTTTTCTTTGCTTTCTGCTTATAGATTTATCCCGCTTAAATTTCTTTTATTGTAACGATTGTGTCTTGTGTTTCACCCACGCAGTTAGTGTCATCTCTTCGACTAACTCCAACGTTTGTATTTATGTACTTACTGAACTTGTTTTGCATTTTATTTTATTTTTTTGTTCACGTTCATAAATTAGGGTGTTGTTTTGATCTATTTATATTCTGTTTTATTTCTTCTGCTTGCTACGGCCATCATTTTAGTCTATCACTAGATTAGTTTTTGTTTTGTTTTCTTTATTTCTTTATCACTGGATAGTTTTTGTTTTGTTTTCTTTCTGACCTCTCTTTTGCTTGAGTCATCCAAGATTTTATTTGTTGTCTTCGTACTTGACTTCATAATGTGATGGTTTCGTCTGTCGTAGGAAAACATAAGTTGGATTTTCAGGCGAAATTGAATTGTTATATTCCTTCAGTGCTTGTCTTGATAATGACAAATTGTAACTCAATGTGGCACTAGTAAAAGGCGGTAAAAATAATCAGAAAAATGTTGCGTTTAAGTTCGAAAGAAAAAATTCTATAGTTCCATATCCTTTCAGAAGGGAGGTAATCATGGATTTACACGCTTTCCTTTTCTTCATTATCTGTGAATCATCTTATAGTTGGCTCCTGGCCGTTGCTTTCTCTGCAGTTTGGAATTTTCATTTCCTTAGATTGGCTACCACTAGAGAGCCGAATCTACTTGGCTGTTCAATCTATGGTTGTGAGGATAGAAAAGGAGAAGCGTTTTATGCTTTAGCCAACGGAATCTAGGTGGAAATCAACGCAACAGATTAGGCAGGGATTTGAACTTGGTTAAAGAAGTAGGCAACCGTGGCCCTCCACAACTTCCTATTCGTTGTAGATCTTAGTAAGGTTTATCTTTTTCTAACCCTCCCATTCCAAATTGTGCCATTTCGTTTAAACAAGTTCGTTAGACAGATTATGCGCTGCTTTCTTCTGTCCCTCTTTCAACATTCAACGTTTAATTTTTGAGCCCCTTTTCTTCATTCTGTCCTAGAAATTTCAACTTTCTCTTTCTGATTCGGAGTAGAATCGTCCTTTTTGTTCTGATTTTCCTTAAAAATTACTAATTAGAATTTAAGGTATTATCAGTTCTCTGTAGCCATATGCCGTTGCTTCAACTCTCTTCTTCATCAGTGAGGAGATTGTCCAGTATTCTTTGACATATAAAGCGGACTGATATTACATAACAGTTCAAAACTTTTTCTTGCGTATCTAATGAAATTTGTCTGTTTCTTAATACTTTGCTTAACATCTGAAAGGCACTTTACTATTCCAATACGCCTTCGGATTTCGGCGCCACATTTTTCGTTCTCTGTTAAAACACTTCCAAGGTATTTAAATTTTTGTAATTGGTTGATTTTGATATTTCGAATTTGTAATTCGCATTGGAATTTTACTTTAATTTATAATTGTAGTTGAAAGAACCACAGCATATGGAATGGAGCTCAACATAGAGAAATGCAAAGTAATAGTGAATAGCACAG
>OZ010583.1:34857431-34867431 GCA_963932145.1 Acanthosepion lycidas | reverse complement strand
AAATGCGTTTTGAGAATTCAGAAAAGCATAATTAATGTTTGAAATAATTTACAAATGTTTAAGTTAGTTGCATTTTCAACCAGAAATAATCCTTAAAAATAAATCTTCTTTAATCCAGCTTAATCCTTGTCTTAAATCCAGAAACATGCGAGGCCAACCGGAAACAGAAAAAAATTAGCGCATTTCTTCATGAAAAATAAACTGGACAAAACCTAGAACAAAGCGTTTTAAATTGTTATTTCATTGTATGAATATTAAATTTCTTTCATACAGCTTTCCATCTTTTTCGATAATTTCAATATTCAGTTATCCGGATGTTTGAATTATCGGATCATATTTTTTCAATCCCTGTCCCAATGTGTCCGGATAATCAAGAGAATGATGAATCTTGGATCGATGGACAAGATATATGACGAAATATTTTTGCTCCTGGTTTTCTCAGACATTGAATCGGATATGGACTTTGTAATTGGTGAGGAATGTACTTAAAGTAGGGATTGGATTTGAGTAGCTAAATAGATACTACGCTGATATGATTCCACAGATATGCTCACACACCATGGGTTTAAATTTAATGTTAACTTTGATTTTATCTTTATATATCGTGTAACGATATAAAACATTAGAACTCCTTTGTTGCGTGTATGCTTGAAGTGATCTGAGATTAGCCTGGAGGTTTTCTTCTCATGGTAACTGATTAGGATGAGGCAGATTAACACCGAAAGAAACACTCAAAAATACACACGCACGCGTATAAGTAATTACTGGATATTTTAATTCAAGAATATTACTCATTACCATAGACATCACTTTAGTAGATACACGTGTTTTAGAAGACATGCCTGTTTATTTACAAGAAGTGAAATTCACGCGTACCGGCCTAGACGATAAAAAAGCCTTATTAAGAAAATGTACATCTCGATGGGTATGAAACTATTCCCTAAATGGTTGTTTCCCCCGAAAAATAAAAGGAAATGCACTTTCGATCCTTGTCAAGAGGTACACTTTCTTTAATAAGACTTTTGAAGATCTAGGTAAATAGACATAGATGTCAGTGTTTATAAATAAACAGAGATGTTTACTCCAACTCCAAAACGACGTATATAGTAACCAAAAATAGTCTATATATATATATATATATATATATATATATGTATATATATATTTTACAATTGGAATTAAGATACATTTAGTTAATGACCATTTTCACCTATGAATTTTAATTTTAAAATTTGAAGGATTTTTCAGACTGTTTACGGCAGCAACTTGTAGTGGGATACTGGCTAGTTGGGGAGAAAGTGAGAGGGAGGGTGTTAAAAGCGACAAGGTAAAATATATGGTAGGAGAAGGTATTGTTACAGGAATTATATTATTAGGTAGGAGGGCCTTTTCTTCCTCCTCCCCAGGCTCTCCTACTTCCATATATTACTACTTATATATATTACTACTATGAAGTCGTCAAAAAAAAAAAATGTTAGCGATTTACGACAGTTTTTTATATACACAAAACCCTTTCAGAAAAAAATAAGAAATAAAATAAAATAAGAAATAAATCTCCATAGACGCTTAAGCAGACTAGACGATGGCATCTTCCGCTTTAAATTTAGACACCCCAACCTTACCCTGGCTTGACGTCTGTGAATGTAACTGATATATTGATACAAATTATTAACACCTTACGCCTCTTTTCTTTAAACAATCGCTCTAGCCGTTAACATAGAAATTTTGATTTCAATAATGAATATGCTTATAAAACGCGTAAACTTCAGAAATAAGTTATTCCCAAAAAAATTCGCTTGAAGATGGAACAGAGCTTAGTACTTTAATTCAATTTAATTCAAATAATTATATTGAAGTTTTCGGCTTTTGTTTTGAAACATGAGAACTCTTATGTAGCCTGTTGGAATAATATTTTTTAAATAAATAATTATATATATATATATATATATATATATATATATATATATATATATATATATACAGATAGATAGATATCATCCTATGATTAATATTATTTTTTCTCGGGTTTAATTTAAAGAGTGTCCCTTCGCATTGACCTGCAGTAGTATAACATATTTTCTGATTAACACACCAAGGCACGTTCGACGTAATACTTCGTTACTTGCTCAATTTTCTGACTATAAAATATATGCAGTCGTGGTCCTTCCATGTTCCAGAAGCTCTTACTGGTCGACATCTTTCAGATTCCAACAGATAAAAACAATTTTCTTTCTTGCAATTTTTCCCAATTAATCTCTGAAATGCTCTATAAACAACACACGGATACAAGAGACAATTTATATATACAAGTCGACTAAAAGTGGCGAAATGACTTAAAATTGACATTATTTCTTAAGCAGACAATATTATTACTGTATCTTTATGCGATAATGAAGACTATTAAACTGAAATTTAAATCAATTAATTATGAAAATAATGCATGGTAGATGACTAAGATTTGGGGGATAGAATTCACAGGCCCTTTCCAACATATTCTCCCTAACTGTTATTAACGTTACGAATTGTATTACTTGGATATCATTGCAAATATTGTCTTTGAGCTGCAGAATTAATCAAAGTTTGTTAATGTAAACCCTTTCCTTCAGAAAACCACAGTGACTGGTTCCGTCAGATTAGGAGAACGCTTGTGTTATATGAGTGTAAAGATTTCTAGAGATTATCCTCTCACCGAAAATATGCCTAAGGAGATCCATGGTTTCACGGGATTTTGGACAGTGGCTTAAAATTTGCTGAAACCAGAGCTCTTCAATATTCCTCACCTCGAGTCAGATGAAATCTTGAAGCATCTCTCGATAAAGTTTGCCATTAATTGTACCACTATTATGTTCCTTGCTTTGTGATGAAATAAAGCCCAATAACCTTTTCTGATGTGGTGCCACACTAGATGGTGCACTTCAAGGGTTTCAATTCAGAATCACGGCGATGGATAGCCCTTGAATTCCCAGTGCTCAATGACCTGCAGTTCTAGTTACTGGCGAATCCATTTAACTGGAAGTGAGTTTCATAGCTCATTAACAGATAAATACTTTTCTCAGCTTTCTTCGTTAGCTGTAGTATTCATCTATTTACGTGCTTCTCATAATCTACTGGCATTATTTCCCGCACTGATTCGGCAGATGAAGGTATAAATCTCTCCTCATCATGCGGTGTAAAGATGTACGAGATACATTCAGCTGCAAGAGCATATTAAATGCCCGCTCAATAATTTCTTTCTGTGCGAGAAGAACGTGTTCTCCTAGATCTACTCATGTAGAGGGCTTGCCTGTTGAAAATCCCCTATCAAACGTAGAATCATTTATTCATGTTGATTTTTAAGATAAATTATTACAATTTTCGTTTTATTAAATATGATTGACAAAGTAACGTGGGCAATTTTTTATTTTATTTTTTCTGGTGTTTTGATAATTTCTTCATTTCTGGACATAAAAAAAGCAATAGAAATTAAATAAAAAAAAATTAAGTGCAGTGCCTTGTCAGTTATATTTAATGAAACTTGTATAAAAGAGAGTTTGCTTCCTAAATACATACATACATACATATATATATATATAGATATATTTCTTTTACATATAACATTAAAAATCCCGTATATTTTAAATACAACATATATTTTTAAAATACTGTAATCCCCGTATAATATATAGACCGCGCCAGCATTGCGTTAACTAGATATTTTTATTAAAATTTAAATTATGTACGGGTCAGCCACGACCCAAACCACCACCTGGAGACTGAGTTGTGCATGAAAGTCCGAATCGTGCTACTGTTGAGGATTAATATGTATATTTACTAATATATACTTAATAGGTCTGTTATGTTATATTACATCGACCACTGTTTTATTAACCCACCACTCTATGTGCGATATATATATATATATATATATATATATATATATATATATGTGTGTATATATATATATATATACATACATATATATATATATATATGTATGTGTGTATATATATATATATATATATATATATATATATATATATATATATATATATATATATCAACGGAATTTGCCAACTGATTTTGAGAAACAAACATATAACTCACAAATATTTTAATATGTAAAACACGTTAGGCGAAAAAAATATATAAAATGTAAACAGACAGACATTGTGGAATTTATTTAACAAAAATTATCTGAATGAATACTTTCTACTTTATTTATTATATATATATATATATATATATATATATATAGAGAGAGAGAGAGAGAGAGAGAGATAGATAGATAGATAGATAGATAGGGACAAAATGAGGAATGATAGATATGAACAGACGAGACTAGTAGATAGATAGATAGATAGATAGATAGATCGATATACCTTACAATTCTTAAAAGTAATTGATTTTATTTTTCAATTTATGTCCAGGTCCCACTTATTGCTAAAAAATTCAAATTTGGATTCGTTTGTCCACAAAATACATTTTGCTGAATATTGAATATTTTGCATAAGGAATATTATATTTTGTTTTCACCATTAACCCCTTAATAGAATTTTTGAAATTACTAAATAGGCTGCTTATGTGATTCAAGTCAAGTGAATCATGAAAAAAGAACAATATCATTCGATTTTTCAAAGACGTGCTATACCATCTGACTTCCGCATAACTTGAAGGAGAATCCGCTTTCCATAAGACAACGATCCAATTCCAAATTATGTCATAATTATCTCTAGTAAAAAGGAATATTTTTTTTTTAAATTATGAATTACACACCTCAATCTCCTGGCTTAGATCCCATTGAATTAGCATGGTGTGAAATAGATAGGGGAGTTCGAAGAGAATACGCAAAGCGTGAGCTTGAGCTTTTTCAGTGTTTGCAAAATATTTGGGAAGTTCTTCATCCACTTTTTTTCAAAATTTTTTAGAAAGTATCCCAAGAATTTTTAAAGAAGTAATTAAGGCATGTAGTGTTTTTATTGGCGAAAACAAGATATGATGTTGTGTAGTTAAGTGAAACCCGACCGATTTAACATCAGTCAGAGACCTTAAGTAAGAAAGGGAATTTATAACACCTTATATACGAGATATAAGCATTACTGGCTACCAGAGTGCTCAATTCATAGGGAAGACCTTTTAGCGTTAATAATCAGCAGTCGACTAATTCCCTTTCACCCAAAGTGCTCAACCTATGAGAGGGGCGTATATAGTCATCCACAGACAGATTGTTTCACTGTATCACAGCTCATCAATGTGGCTGACACATGCGATTGCTTCAAGCCAGGATCGAAACCCGATCTATTTGACATCAAGCAGAGACGCTTATCCTTAGCTCATCAGCGGAGGAAGGGAATTTTTGGCATCTTATATACGAGATATAAGCATTTCCGTCTAATAGAGTGCCCAACACATACATACATATATATATATATATATATATATATATATATATATATATATATATATATATATATATATATATATATTGTAGATAATATATTATCTAAAGGAGACGTAAGACAAGAGAGGAAATAGGAGAATAGGGCTGAAGAAGATAGCAGAAGAGAGTGAGTTTAAAATTAGAAAAGAATAGTTAAATGAATACGAGAAAAAGAGGAGGAAATATTTCCATATCCACACAAAGCTAAAGCCATTAACTTTAGACGGTAAAATCTCATATGCATCCCTTCAGGAATATTGCTCTATTTTTGATCGAGTGTCAAGCTATGCCGCGTACTGCTAATACTACTACCGGAACGCAAATGAACCCTGCGGTCTTGCGCATACGATTAATTTCACATGACCAAATTTCCGGTGCCGAAATTAACTGTCAGCCCAATTCCTGCTGACAGTTCCGCCTTCCAGTTTCCAACTACCCACTAAGTATCGAATTTTCACACACGATATCGATACTATAGGGACAGGCTCTAAGAGCTCTGAATACAGCAACATCTCAAAATCTGAAGCAAAGTTCTATGCGCTTGTTTTAGAATTAATGTTCTCTTAATATTTGTCAGTTTGGTGTAATTTTATATTATGTTATCTGATGACACCTGAAGTGCAAAAATATGATGCTCCTGCCATCAGTATTTAAATGTCTATCTACACGATTCGTGTGTGCATATTGAGGTTTAAAATTTTTATGTTAAAATAGAAAATAGAGTTAAATGAGATGCATTTTCGTATTTGATTCATTTTTATCCAGGAAATGAAAAATTAAAACAAACAAACAGTAAAAATGACGTGTGCTGTTTATGGAGATGGTGTCATATCTGAGAGTATTGTTCGTAAGTTGTTCGCTAATTTACGAAGTGGACATTTTGATCGAGAAGACTGAGAATGTTCCAACAGATCTTCAGTCTTTGATGATGATTAATGGACACGTGAATGGTAGCAGTATTTGGGAGACATCCGGTTAAAATAAAAATTAACTATATATGGACGGTATTTCCATCTGAAATTGTGCACAAGCGCGAACGAACTAAAATTTGAAAAGGAGGAGGACAAGTGATGATAAAATGGTTTAATTGCGTCTTCCATCGGGACAACGCGAGACCTCACGTTTCTTTGTAGAGCAAGCAAAAATTGGTCGGGACTGCATCGCATTCAGTACACACCTGACCTTGCACCTTCGGCTCGTCAAAAATACCTTAATGGAAAGATCTTGAATTCTTTGGAAGTTTGTAAATTTACTTAAAACTATTCATCACCCAAGAAGATGCCAACTTCTGAATATTAACGCTTCGTCAAAGACAGGGAAATGCATAGGAACAAAATGGCAGATATATGGTTGTATAGATATATCTATACATATCTAAATATTATCTTCGAAATTTACTTCGAAATAACTGAGAAATTTTCTTTCTATTTGTTGTGGCGAACCCTTCTACATTAGAATGAATTCTTCCTCCTCTCATAAATACTAACTGGAAGAGTCGTTTGGAAAGCGGAGACGCGGTCTCTGACTGTGTGCGACGTCTGTCGAACTCTCTGCTTTGACAGAGAGGAACCCGGACGAAGCTATGCCGAAGGGTACAGTTTCGTCCGGGGAGGTAGACAGACCCTGAACCGGTTTATACGGGTTCTAGGGGAATATTTTTGGCAGAGCCTACGGGCTCGGAGAACCCACGGTAAACTCGGCCTTGTGCCACATACAACCCTCGTGGTGGTGCTGTTAAATATAGCGGAGACGCAGTGTTAACCTACCGTTCGGACGTACACCTCTATCTGCTTATTACTAACACTCTCGCTTTATATATATCTGTTATTTCAATACACTTGTTGAACCTAACTTCGTCTTCCGTGTCTTTCTTTCTGGCCCCTAAATAGGCCACAACACTATCTTTTATACATATATATATATATATATATATATATATATATATATATATATATATATATATTTTTTTTTTTTTTTTTTCTATTGCACAGCATCTAAAAATATTCCTGTTCATCTTCGTAATACAGAAAAATACTTGTTGACAACAATATACTACACCATGAAAATAATAAGCAAAAACATCAAATTCTCGTGCCTCTTTCTATCAAAATCAACCAACCCACACGCAACAAAATTTGTTACGAATATAACAACATAGTAAAGTGCATATAACATTTAATACCATTTTACATTTCTACCCATTTCTGGCCGGATCTCTTATACTGAAATGCTTGTTTCGCAAAAATCTCATAACTACAACGGAAAAATGAAAATTCTTCAAAAACTATAATACAGTTACAATATGTTTATCTTTGTATCTGTCTATATTTCTGAGATGACGTATTATGTACACTATTTACATTATTCGGACTATTGTCCTCATCTTCGTCGCCATATTTATTACAAGGTTTCGGCCCTTCAGTATCTGTCTATATTTCTGAGATGAGGCATTAGGTACACTATTTACATTATTCGGACTATTGTCCTCATCTTTGTCACCATAATTATTATAACGTTTCGGTCTTTCAGTATCTGTCTGTATTTCTGAGATGAGGTATTAGGTACACTATTTACATTATTCGGACTATTGTCCTCATCTTCGTCGCCATATTTATTACAAGGTTTCGGCCCTTCAGTATCTGTTTATATTTCTGAGATGAGGCATTAGGTACACTATTTACATTATTCGGACTATTGTCCTCATCTTTGTCACCATAATTATTACAACGTTTCGGTCTTTCAGTATCTGTCTGTATTTCTGAGATGAGGTATTATGTACACTATTTACATTATTCGGACTATTGTCCTCATCTTCGTCGCCATATTTATTACAAGGTTTCGGCCCTTCAGTATCTGTCTATATTTCTGAGATGAGGCATTAGGTACACTATTTACATTATTCGGACTATTGTCCTCATCTTTGTCACCATAATTATTACAACGTTTCGGTCTTTCAGTATCTGTCTGTATTTCTGAGATGAGGTATTATGTACACTATTTACATTATTCGGACTATTGTCCTCATCTTCGTCGCCATATTTATTACAAGGTTTCGGCCCTTCAGTATCTGTTTATATTTCTGAGATGAGGCATTAGGTACACTATTTACATTATTCGGACTATTGTCCTCATCTTTGTCACCATAATTATTACAACGTTTCGGTCTTTCAGTATCTGTCTGTATTTCTGAGATGAGGTATTATGTACACTATTTACATTATTCGGACTATTGTCCTCATCTTCGTCGCCATATTTATTACAAGGTTTCGGCCCTTCAGTATCTGTCTATATTTCTGAGATGAGGCATTAGGTACACTATTTACATTATTCGGACTATTGTCCTCATATTTGTCACCATAATTATTACAACGTTTCGGTCTTTCAGTATCTGTCTGTATTTCTGAGATGAGGTATTATGTACACTATTTACATTATTCGGACTATAGTCCTCATCTTTGTCACCATAGTTATTACAACGTTTCTGTCTTTCAGTATCTGTCTGTATTTCTGAGATGAGGTATTATGTACACTATTTACATTATTCGGACTATTGTCCTCATCTTTGTCACCATAATTATTACAACGTTTCGGTCTTTCAGTATCTGTCTGTATTTCTGAGATGAGGTATTATGTACACTATTTACATTATTCGGACTATTGTTCTCATCTTTGTCACCATATTTATTACAATGTTTCGGCCCTTCAGTATCTGTCTATATTTCTGAGATGAGGCATTAGGTACACTATTTACATTATTCGGACTATTGTCCTCATCTTCGTTTCGGCCGTTGTACGCTCCGGCTTTCTTCATGTCGCTGGAATGTCGAATTGAACCCTTTATTTCGATCGCTGGGGTAGACTGTTCTAGTTCCACGTGCCTCCAGTAAATTCACCTCTCCAAGTTCTCAATTGCCTTAAACGGGTATTCAACTCACACACATTGAGTCCTGTCACTGGATCTAACCAACGCATTTAGCCACTGTACCATGTGTCCTTCTAATTTACCCCTGCAGATGATCTTGGAAAACTACGTCACTTTCAAAAAAACTGATTAGAAAACTGGAAAAGATCAGTATAAAAAAAGTACACACAATATGTCTATATTATTCAGTGAAACATGTTTGAATAAAATATGCTGCTAAAATATATACATATTGAAATTTTTGTAGTGATGTTATAACATGCACATGTTATAATTTTGTATATATATATATATATATATATATATATATATATATATGAGGGTGTAAATCAGAAAGAAAAGGCAATTTCTAAATAACGTAATAGCCTTTCTTTTTCAAAGTCAGAGAGAAGGTATAAAACATATTTCTATAATTTGCCATCAGTTTCTGGCCTGATAGTTGAAACAGTGTGTCGCTTTTGAGTGTTGACTTCAATGTTCACTTATATATATATATATATATATATATATATATATATATATATATATATATATATATATATATAAACACATCCCTGGTCAAAATCTTAAGACCAGATACAAAAGGGCTCAAAAAATATAAAATACTGTTACTTTGATCAAAATATATTTGCGAAACATTTACATTTAATTAGAAAATATAG
>OZ010583.1:34824931-34852431 GCA_963932145.1 Acanthosepion lycidas | reverse complement strand
TTTCAAGAACTGTCTTAAATAATACTATGTTGAATATTATATTTCAAGTTTTAATTAAAAGTTTAAACAAATTACACACGAAAAGTGTTTATTCGTTAAAAAAAATCCTATAATATTTTATTATTCTGCATCAGAAGCTCAGTACACTCTTGTACGATTTGGCTGTTTTAGAGGCAAAATACTCTACGTAATTTTTATTAAACCTCCATTTGTTCAGGAAATAAGCCATTGCTCTGAAGAGGTGGTAATATGATGGTAAATAGTCTGGACTGTAGGAAGGTTAAGGTAGCACTTAAAGTCCCTCAAGTTCCTCAGGTTTAGGCTTGGTCACATTGGCAGTGTGTGTGCTGAGGCATTGTCATGCTATAGTAGTACGCGTTTTCTTTTGACCAATGTCTCGTAGCGGGTTTTCAAATCAACATGTATTCGATGCGGGCTTTGAGCATTAAGGTCAGCGTTCACAGCATGGCATTCTGAGACAAGCTCAACGTGCAACATCTTCTCGAAATTCCGTTAAACGCACATCACCTTCTGTTCAAACTGCCCGTTTATGACAACTCGTTCTGAAACCTCTCCCGGAACGAAGCCACTGAGAATTACGAAAATAGATTCATTTTTCATTCCCATTTACAATTCGACACCAAAAACGGGCATATTGAAGATTTGCCAGCTGTTGTTTGCAAATGATCAGACGCTGTTTATACTGTTCATTGTTCAGTTCATGAGGAACTTCTCGACAGTGACTGTACACATGGTCAAGTTGAAGGCCGGGTCGACTGATATTGCTTTGAGAAGAATCAGGTCCTGTAGAAGTGATTCTGCTTGGCTGTCGTTCAACCATTTCAATCAAGGTATCATTTTTCCCAAGAGACGGTTTCCTTGACATTGTTTCATCTACGAGAATGTTGTCACTTTTATAGAAACGTCTGAACCAGTTTTGTGTCACAGTTCTTGGTCATTACAAATCATGAATTTCTTTTGTCGTTACCCCTGCATTGACGTTTTTTTTTTGTTTTTTCTTTCTACCGATGGCATAAAAATGGCTCTAATTAAATTTGTTCGTCGCTCATTATCAAAACTTTTTTTTGATAAGCATTTCACCCCAAGCACGACAGGACTGTCACTAGCATGCAGTGGGTTACAGGGAGTGAAACCGAGAGGAAAAACTGAATAGAAAGGGGATTGAGGAAAGGATAAAAGATGAATGGGGTTCAAATCAGCTAGATATGGTGGTTGACGCTACATTTAATTTTTTGAAGAATGTAGTTATCGGAAAATAAGAAGAAAAGTGTTCCACAGTGGGCAACTGCGAGCAGATAAGCTGTTGGAGTAGAAGTGGCGGTTTCATTTAACTATTTCAACGGTAAGAGGGTGCAACCAAGATGCCAATCTAGTAGCACGCTTAAATTCATGTAATCGGGGCACTAGGGGGGGACTCGTAAGAGCAGTTGCCATGAAAATATTTGTAGAAAAGTCAGAAGAAAGCCACATCACGTCTCTGAGAAAGTGACTTAAATCGAGATGCCAGGTTATCAGTTATATTGCAGATTTCTCTGGATTTTGTCGAGAACCTTGTGATGAATATCAGGGTTAACAGACCAGATATGGCAACAGTATTAAATTCACGGACGAATGGTAGATTTGTAGATGTGCAAGATGGACTCTGACAAAAAAAAACCTTATAAAATAAAAAAGAAATAAACATGTTATATATGAAAATAAATAAAAAATCTATTCAGCAACAATTGGAAACAAATTAATGAACTCACATCGAAACACAATTTAACTGAATGTATTCATTTAACTCTTATAAAACAAATATTAAAAGGAAAATACGAGAAAACTATTTGAAAATACTGAAACCGTCAGCATAATGGCGTGCATTAAAGAAATAGATCTATACTAAATCATATAAAACCTGCTATAGATCATCTACAAAATATATATATAAAACAAAAACATACGATTACCCTGTAAGTATAAAATTATGTACGAAATCTCTGTAGTTGAAGGTATAAAATTACTTACAAAATATTTAGATTTCAGTATTCAATACGCTATTGATGTTGATCTGCCACTAAAGAAAAACAACCAACCAACAAATTAATGATATAACAGAAAGATATAACTTGCCAAAAACCATCAGAGAAATTCTGAGAAAATCTTTTGACCTAACCTGGTAGAAAGCTTTTGTGCTCTTCACTGGTTACAATTGAATACATATAAATGATCAGGATGAATTACTTCCATGCGCTGTCGGCAGTGTGGAATGTCCTACTTGTGATGTAAGTTCGAAGATTGAATTTCACAGCAGAGTAAAGAGTTGAAATCTGCAGGTTCTTCTTCATTAATTAGCGATGGGAAGTTGAATAAAATTGTGTAAGTGATGATGATTCAAATTTCAAACGCTTCTCAGTTACTGAACCTACTATTTTAACTATGTATAATCTATTTGTTAACGAAAACGCGAAAACGCAGACACATACAAGCAATTATACTTACATACATGCTTACACATGCTTACATACACACATGTACACATACATACATGCAGACACATGCAAACACATATACATACACAATATACACGTGCACAAGCACACAAACATAAACACAAATACACACATGCACCCACATACACAGATGCACATGCAGACAAATATTTAAATCGCATGCATACATACACACACAGACTTACATAAAATGCACATACATGCATGAAAAGACATACATGCATGTACACACACCTAAACGTACATACACACACATTCACAGATGCCCATACATACAAATATTTAAACCTACATCCATACATACGCAGATAGACATAATAAAACGCATATACATACATGAAAATACATACATGCATTCACACACACCTAAGCGTATGTACACACATACACACGCATACACAGATGTCATACATACAAATATGTAAACCTACATCCATACATACACAGATAGACATAATAAAACGCACATACATGCATGAAAATACATACATGCATTCGCACACCTAAACGTATGTACAGACATGCACACGCATACACAGATGCCCATACATGTAAATATTTAAACTTACATGCATATATACACACATAAACATAATAAATCGCATATACATACATGAAAATACATACATACAAGTACATACACCTAAACGTACGTACGCACATGCACACACACTGATGTCCATACATACAAATCTTACACACGGCCATGCACACAGAGATGCACACATACGCAAAATCACATACATGTACATGCAAACATGTACACCTACACATACATAGACAATTATTCACGCATGAACACACGCACATACATATATATATACATGAAAACACATTCAGGTATGCACACATAAACATAAACACACATGCATATATGTTAATACACATAGATACATGCACGCATACACATATATAAAAACATATACACAGGCAAAAACATTAATATACATTGATAAATACACGTTGATATATAGAAACATATATACACTCAGGCACACGTATACACGTGCATTCATGCATAAACGTACACATACATATACATAGACACATATTCATAAACATATACACATTGAGGGAAACATGATCTCGAACATGTACTGTGAAATACTGCAGCAGAGCATGATCCCCTCCCTCCAGAAACTGGGTCGCACAGCAGTGTTCCAGCATGACAATGACCCCAAACACACATCCAAAACAACCACTGCTTTACTGAAGAGGCTGAGGGTAAAGGTGATGGACTGGCCAAGCATGTTTCCAGACTTGAACACAATAGAACATCTTTGGGGCATCCTCAAGCAGAAGGTGGAGGTGCGCAGAGTCTCAAATATCCGCCAGCTTCGCGACGTCGTCATTGAGGAGTGGAAGAGCATTCCAGTGACTACCTGTGAAGCTCTGGTAAACTCCACGCCCAGGAGAGTAAAGGCAGTTTTGGATAATGATGGTGGCCACACAAAATATTGACAGTTGACATGTTGTATGTTAATATTGACAACATTTCCTAAGGGGTGTACTCACTTTTATTGCCAGGGATTTAGCTTTTAATGGCTATATATTGAGTTATTTGAGGGACAAATAAATGAACTCTTTTATATATGCTGCAGACAGGCTACTTTTCATTGTGTCAAAGTGTCATTTTGTCAGTGTTGTCCCATGAAGAGATATACCAAATATTTGAAGAAATGTGAGGGGTGTACTCACTTTTGTGATACACTGTATATATATATATATATATATATATATATATATATATATATATATATATATATATATATATATATATATGCATGTGTTTTTGTGCGAGTGTGTTTGTGTATGTTTCTTAAGTGTTTATAAAAAATAAGAAGAAATTAATTTAATTTGGTCTCCTATCTCTAATTTACACTGCTACTATATATATATATATATATATATATATATATATATATATATATATATATATATATATATATGTGTGTGTATATATATATATTATGATATTACACCGAAAACATGTCAAAATCGTTACACAACTGCAGTTGTATTGCGCAGCAATGCATCTCATCAGGCGATATAATATTGATCTAATTTGTATTGAGCGCTCTTTTAAATTAAATGTTACGAATGTTGGATTTGTACACTATTCGTTCTCATCTTACCTGGATATATATATATATATATATATATATATATATATATATATATATATATATATATATATATGATTGTTTGTGCTTGTTAGATTCATTTATTTGTTAAAATCTACTTTGGTCCGTTCTTACCTCTTTTTCATCTGTCCCACACAAATCAAAAGACACATTTGGACAAAAAATTGTCTGACTTTTTAAAAATTTTCTCCATGCCATTTATATTTAAAATAATCAAAATTCTAAAAGACTACCATTCCTCAAATATACGTATCATCACAACATTCTTGAATGGTTACCCTTACAGAATTGAATAAGAATGGTGTTGCCTAATAGGTTGTATAAACTTGAACGGAATACGTTATTTTCTGCGTTCTCTAAGCCGATATTTTGATGCTTTCCTCTTTGTTTTCGAAATTTTCTGATTAGTCTGGCTTGATTAAAAACATCTTAAATCTGCGTTAAAACAAGATATGGCTCAGGTGGAGGCGCTTTCATGGTTTCATTAGCTGTAAAAGGAGCTGCTGAACATCAATTTGTCGCTTAAGGAGGATTTTATTTTTGAAACTGCCCTCGACAGAACGAACTTTTTGTTATGTTGCTCTATTGCTACTTCTAGAAGAATGTTGGCACGAAAATAAATAAATATGTCCGAACAGAAACACCTAAATGGTTAGGAAAGGAAGGATAAAGGAAACAGTAAGAAAGAGAGAGAGAGAGACAGAGAGTTAAAACAGGTGTAAAAGAACGAAAGGAAGGAACGAAGGAAGAAAAATTGAAAGAAAAAAAAGGAATGAAGAACGAGGAAAGTTGGCTTAAACAATAGTACGAAAGCAGAAAGAAAAACTAAAGAAAAAAGAAAGAAACCATTATTAACGGAAAGAAAAAATTCAAAAGAAAAAAAAACAAAGGTGGCATGAATAATAATAAGAAAGACAGAAAGAAAAATGAAACAAATAAAGAAAAAGAAAGAAGATATTAGGTTGGTGCAAAAATAATGACGTAATAATGTCGTTTTTTGCCGTATTTTTAACGTCAAAAAACGACATTATTACGTCATTATTTTTGCACCAACCAAATATTAGTTCATGAAGAGTGGTCATAGTTCTTATTTTATTTCTCACTTTTTTTCCTCTATTTCTATCTTTCCTTCCTTCTTTCTTCTTAAATTTTAAAATTTCTATTTCTATCTATTATGTTGGTGCTAAATAATGACGTTTTTTGACGTTAAAAAATACGTCAAAAAACGTTATTATTTTTGCACCAACCTAATATAATGGATTATATCTTCTTTCTTTTTGTCTTTCTTTCTTTTAGTCTTTCTTTCTTTTATTTTCTGTCGATTTTCTCTCTGTTTTTCTAATTATTCTTTATGCTATCTTTCTTTGTTTTTACTTTCTCTCTTTGTTTCTGTTTCTTTTCTGGTTATTTTCATTTTTTTTTGTTGTTTATGCCATCTTAATTCGTCTTTTTCTATCTTTCTTTCTTTTAAATTTTTAATTTGTGTCTTTCTTTACAACACTACAAATAGGAGCACCCAGTGCGGGACTTAATTCACGGCATTAGTTTGGACATGTGTGATTAGCTTGCTATTGGTTCCTAGAAGCAAAGCAATAAGGAAAAAAGACAGGAAAGAAAGTCAGGAAGGAAGGAAGGAAAGAAAGAAAGAAAGAAAGAAGAAGAAAGAAAGAAAGAAAGAAAGAAAGAAAGAAAGAAAGAAAGCAGGCAAGCTAAGGATTTGAAGATGAAAGGTGTGAAACAGATAAGGTTACGCCGATTCTTGGTTGCCGACTGGGAAATCAACTGCTAGCACGAATCTTCCTTTTTTGTTCACATTCTAATACTTTTAAGCAATCACATTCTCAATGACGAATTTATGTCCTGAATTTACATTCAGTTCAGTTATGTACCATGCGTGATACATGCTTAGGTGATAATGTATCTTTCGATACATGACTGACAAGGCAGATTTTTTGTCGGAGTAGGTTGCCATTTCTTTCTACGATAGACCATTTGCTATTAAAGTCTATAGAAACCAGTCTGTCCTGCTATTTACCCATAGCTGGGTGTTGAAGAAGAGGAATCATACCTTTCCTAAGGGTATAAGCACGTAAGTGAATCTAATGGATTCGACTGGAATTCGAACTTGGCTCTCCTATTCCTCAATCCGAGCCACTATCCATTACTCCACCGTGCTTACATTATGGACACATATTCGAACACTCAGAACCCTTGTATATGTACCGATTATATATATTGTGAGACCGGAACTACCTACACAATAGACTCTTCCAGGTCTATATTAAGTACGCGACACAACACTCTACTGACAGAGAGACAGAGATCTTGACGTCTGTCGAACTCTCTGCATTAGCAGAGAGGAACCCGGACGAGGCTTTGCCGAAAGGCAAAGTTTCGTCCGGGGAGGTAGACAGGCCTTGAACCCGTCTAGACGGGTTCAAAAAGGCTATATTTTTGTCCGAGCCTACGGGCTCGGCGATACCCACATTATACCGGTCTTGTGCCACATTTTATCCTCGTGGGTGGATAGATAAATACCGACAGAGAGACAGAGAGAAAGTGAGACACGCCTACGACTACTAGTATACTAGTACTAGTATACTAACATATAGTAAGCTCCGCTTACACTATCTCTATAACCTGTTGTTAATATATCTATCTTACATCTAATCCGTGTTCCGTGTTTTCCTTCTGTGGTCCCGACTTTGGCTCCACATCAATATATATACACTAAGCCTTGATTTACTAGAAGCACTGACCCCAGTTTTTAAAGAGAATCGATGAAGAAATTTCGCCAACAAATATCGGGGTTCGAAATACATTTTAAAGAATTGTTATTAAAGTTAAACAAACATTTCTTTAAACGGCATTCTGATGACAGTAAACGCGAAAGGAAACCTACAGGATCTCCTGGACAAGACAGAAAAGGAAAACGAAAAGCATGGAATAACTATCATTTGTAAAAAGATAGAATGTCAGTGTGCTGTTTATTGAGATGGTAGCATAACTGAATGTTCTATACGTAAGTGGTTCGCAAGATTCAGAGAGGGAAAATTTGAGCTGGAAGGCCGAGAATATTCCGGCAGCCCTGCAGACATTGATGTTAGTCACATCGAGACGTTAATAAAAGTAATCCGGGTATCACCAGACCACATACCTCATATGATAGTTGTAAAGAGAAAAAAAAAAAAAAATAACAAGATGCAAATTACGAATTGGAAACATGAAAATCAAACAAGTGCAGATGTTTATGGGCAAGTGGCTGAGTGGTTAGAACGTTCGCATTCTCATCATAAGAGATGGGTTCGAATCTTACCACAGTCTAATTGTCAAGAAGGAGACTTCCTGATGTTATCGCACAGGAGGGGTCGATCCCAACGTTCAGAACCTTGGAAAAATGCTTGAAAACCATACCGCAAGTTGACCGAAGCCTTGTGAGTAAAATTAGGTAAATGGAACGCTTGGATGCCGTCGATAGCTGTACCTGCTCAAAGTCACAAGTCATTGTGGCCGAGCTGACCTTGTTGATCGTGCTAGTTAACACGCTCTTTTAATCCATGGTAGAAAAATGTGACACCGAAATTTGAAGGTCATTCAAAATTACAACAGATGCCGTCCAAAAATTAACAAAATATTAAAAAAAAAAAAAAAAACAGGAAAATTTCCTTGGAAATAAATTAATGCAGTTGAGCTGCAAAATCATGTCAATCCAGTGAATGTTGGACAATTTCCTCGCAGGCGAAGAGAAAATTTTAGACAAAAGAAAATTGGCTCTACAGAAGGATTCTGAGAATATCATAGTCAGCGTATGTAAGTAAAGAGGAAGTTATAATTAAACTGGAAAGAGTCAGAAAGAGAAGACTGAAGTTTCGAGGACACATGATAAGGAAACGACACTTGAAGAATTTGGCACTTCTTACAGGATATCAATGGACACGGGAGAAAAATCACTAAGTATTGTATCAGATCGGCTTTTCAGATCATAGAACAGGAAATCGGAGAGATAGTAAAAATACAAATATTGCTAAGAACTACAAAGTATAGGAAATTGTGGAGAGTCATGATCGACCAAGTCGTGAAGGGAAACGACACTGAAAATTCAGGCGGCACTGACAGAGCAATAATAACAACACTCGACAGTGATTAGCGTATCATTAGGAGATGTTTTTATTAGGTTGGTGCAAAAATAATGACGTAATAATGTCGTTTTGTGACGTTAAAAATACGACAAAAAACGACATTATTACGTCATTATTTTTGCACCAACCTAATGCTTGTATTATTTCTAATTCTATACATAATAGTAGCTGGCCACTCTATTAGGACGGTTACCTATCCCTATTGCAGACGCTCGCTCAGGTACATTTGTGTTTGCTCAACAGCTACAGAGCCAACCTGTGGTTTATACTGCATCATTCCGAGCAGACCCTAGTTACAGTTTCTGGGAGAGAGCTTATTATCTAGCGTGATCAACAATTTGAACAAGGCCAGCACGTTCAAGTCCTCGCCCACGATGAATTGTGGCTTTGTCCTAGCTGGCCACTCATATTCGAGGATACCCGTCAAACAGGGCGGCTAGCAAATCCCTATTGTAGACGTTCGCTCAGACACAATTGTGTTTGCTCAACACCCAAAGAGCCCACATGTGGTTTATACTGCAATGATGCTGAGCAAAACTTAGTTAGAGTTTCTGAGAAAGAGAGTGATATCTAGCGTGACAAATAATTTGAACAAGTCCAGCACGCTCAAGCCCTTGGCCGCAATGACTTGTGACTTCATGCTAGCACAGCTAGCGACGGTCCTCAAGAGTTCCGTCTACCCAATTTCACTCACAAGATATGGGTCAGCTCGGGGTATGGTCTTCAGGCATCTTCCAAAGATACCACACACTGGGATCGACCTCGATCCATTAATTCTATATATAGATACAGATTGACCATAAAGTCCGTGAGGAATTTAAAATACCTGTATCTTTGTATTTGTACATTATAGAAATAATCTGTAAAAAGGATAAGAAAGAAGTATTTAAATTTATTACTGGGATTCTTAATTTTCAATATGTCCGCCATCATTACGCATACAAAGGGTAATGCGATTCTGTAGTTCCCGCAAAACATTATGCAACAGATTTCAGTAATACCTTCAATACAGGTGAGAAATCTTCAATCTTTTCTTTATAAGGAGCGCTTTGTATATTTAACACATTCTCGCGAGTAAAAGAAAGGCTTTAATACTACCAATAAGTAAATAACATTTAAATGAATGAAAACATTATATTTGAATTCTTCTTGTAGATAAACAACAATGAGACTATTGCAAATGAAATTTGCTGTGTTTACAGTGAGAAATGATACGTTCGTAGGATTTTCGATTGTGAATTTTAAATGTTTTTACTTTGAAAGTGAACATGGAGGAAAATTTGATATTTTATCAGCTGATACATTCTACTTCCGGAAAGGAAAGAACGCTGTAGAAAAAAAAATCAAAATAGATATGTGCTGTTTATTGAGATGGTAACATAGCTGAATGTCATATACGTAAGTGGTTCGCAAGGTTCAGAGGTGAAAAATTTGAGCTGGAAGGCCGAGAATGTTCCGGTAGCCCTGCAGACATTGATGTTAGTCACATCGAGACGTTAATAAAAGTAATCCCGGTATCACCAGACCACATACTCCATATCATCGTTGCAAATCATTTGAAAATACGCAAAGACATGGGTTACTATGTTTAACTGCGAGGTTCTGCTTAAAGGTAGCAAACTAACGCATTTTTTTGAGCATGTGTTGTCTACAACGATATGTCACGAAAAAGGCATGGGAAAATGAAATATGCCTCCTTATTCATTCCAAAACTGGTTTTATCTTTCTTTTCTTATACAAAGTCGGGTATACACTCGACGCAGAGGTTACAGATTAACAGATATAGTTTGTGCAAATATGTAGGAAATATAATTATTAAATCTAAAATTGAAAAGTCAAACCAGTGGTGATTGGGGAGCATCCTTTTGGGAGTTGTTCCATATCGCATCGGTTCGGGTGAAGAAGCTGCTCGATTGAAACACAAATCTCACAAAAAAACAAAAAAAAAAAACGAAAAAAACAAACAAACAAAAAACAAAAAAAACCCCAAAAAAACAAACAAAAAAACAAACAAAAAACAAAAAAAACAAGACGAGAATGAGTATAGTTTGGCGTAATGTACTCTGTCGGAACATTTTATATGGAAATACCCCCCTAGAACAGCGAGGGGTTATCCGAAACATTTGATGATGCATACCTCGTTGAATTGGAACGTGCATTTTGCATTACGAAATCTTTCAGTGAAGTCAAACGTTCAAATTAGAATAAGTAACGTTCCTAGTTGGACAAATTAAAGGCAACACTCGATGAAAACGTTCGAAATGGTTGTAACCTAGGAAGAATTACTGAATGAGAAATAACCAAAATGGAGGTTGGAAATGAAATGGTAATCTTTATAACATCAACAAAATACAATACTCGCCAGCGGCGTAAAGCAGGTAAACCACTGCCAGTGGTGAACTACTTAGACAGCATATAAACCCCACTTACAATAGTCCAACGTATTTATGAGGATTGGGACATACACATTATAGTTCATAGGTACAGTATATAACAAAAATACATTTGGTTTTCTTTCGTTACTAGATAGATATTCTTACGGTAAGTGACACATCCGTAACATTACCATAGTTAAACAACGTCGAGCCTGGTCAGTACCTAGATGGGTGACCGCCTGCGAATATCAGGTGCTGTAAGTTGGGATGTGCGCTTGGTGTAATGGATAATGGCCTGGGAATGTTAATCAGACAGCGGAGTTCTAGTTCCCGTTCGGTTCGTCATATTCACTTACGCGCAAATAATCTTGAGAAAGATATGAATCCAACTCTATCTATCTATCTATCTATCTATTGTAACATAGGAAATGTTACTGAATGAGAAATAACCAAAACGGAGGTTGGAAATGAAATGGTAATCTTTATAACATCAGCAAAATAGAATACTCACCAGCGGCGTGAAGTAGGTAAACCACTGTAAGTGGTGGACTACCTGGACAGTATATTACCTCCACTTAAAATAGTATCCAACGTGTTTATGATGATTGGGACATATCCATTTGTGTTCATAGTTACGGTATAACACACACACACACACACACGCATATATATATATATATATATATATATATATATATATATATATATATATATATATATATAGAGAGAGAGAGAGAGAGAGAGAGAGAGAAAGAGAGAGATAGAGAGAGAGTCAAACAGGCAGACAAACAGGCAGTCAGACGGAGATAAAGAGAGAGAGATAGATAGAGAGAGAGAGAGAGAGAGAGAGAGAGAGGCTTGCACATGCAAAAATTCACACACAGACATACAGATGCATAAATATATAGTGAGACAGGGATATGGAAAGAGAGTGACAGCGATTGGTAAATATAACTAAGATAAAGAAACAATAGTAAATTGTGAGGATGTACTTAGATGCCGTATACCGGCTGCGATGGATAAATTGTCGTCGAAATTACGCAAAAAATGAAAATAACACTGACATCCCATTTTAAGAGATATATTTACCAAAATTACGCAAAAATATCTCGAAATACTAAAGAGTAAATAAATTCAATAAAATCGCCATTGGCTTCAACCGCGGCCTCCAGGGGACTTCGGTATCTCCTGCATCTCTTCTGGACGGTCTACTTGTTTAAGCTGGTGAATGCTACGATAATTCTTGCCTTCATGTCATCTTTGGCGTTACAAGGATTTTTGTTGGTTTCTCATTCAACCGCGCTTCACACATAATAATCAAGGCGGTTACAATCTGGGGCGTTAATTGGCCAGATGTAAAGGGTGATGTGGTCGCAGCCATGAATGGTTTCTTGCGCTCGTCTGGAATGGTGCATAGACCTGTTACCAGGCAGTCTTCCAGCACCCACCCTCTTGACCCAAGGCAGCACTACCTCCTTGATAGACTCAATGTAGGCTTCCGTGTTGAGGTTGACACCCTGTGGAATGTCAGCATAATGTCGCCATCACGAGTGATCACTTCAAACATTTTTGTAATCACCAGTGGACACATCCAACTTTTTTTCGAATCCTCTGCACTGTTCTCAGATTGAGACCCTAACACTCTGCGATGTTCGTATTGGAACCTCCAGTGCGAATGCCAAGCAGTACAGCTTGCCATTTCCAAATTTCAGGTGGAGTAATTTGCGTCATGGTTCTCTTTTTTCTCACAGACGGTGCTCAACTAACCCTACTACTGGAAAATTTCGTTAAGAGTAAATTAATTCATTAAAATCGCCATTGGCTTCAACCACGGCCTCCAGAGGACTTCACAATCTCCTGCATTATCTTCAGGGTGTTCTTCTTGTTTAATTTAATGAATACTGCCTAACCCTTGCTTCCAGTTCATATTTGGTGTTCCAAGGAGATTTGTTGCTCTCTCACTCGAAATAATTATCAAGCGTATTGCAGCGAAGGAAGTTAGGCGGTCAGATGTAAGGGATGATATATTGCAGAAGTTGTCTGACAGCCATAACTGGGTTCTCCTGCTTGTATGGCACGGTGCAGAGTCCCGTTGCCAGATATAGGATCTTCCAGCAGCCACCCTCTTGACCCAGAGCAGCACTACCTCCTCAAAGCATTTGATTTAGGCTTCCATGTTGAACCTGATGCTCTCACCAACAAATTCGAGAGTGTTTTTCCTTATCAGAACAACCTTCGTAATCACCATTAGACTTATCCAACTCTTTCCGAATCCTCTGCACCCTCCTCAAATTGACACCAAAACATCTGAATGTTCGTATTGGAGATTCTGGCGCGAATGCCAAACAGTACAGCATGTCGTTTCGAAAATTTTGGCGGAGTGAATTGAGTTATGATGCTATTTTTCTCAAAGGCAGTGCACAAGTGACCCTCCTATACTGTTCAGTCAACAACGTCAAAAACAAAGAACCCGTATACGCGAAATTAAAAATGTAAAATGTCAACAAGTTACCTATCGCACTCTGTATATGAAGACACTGAGATAGAGGAAGACAAAGCGATATTAGGAGCAACAATTTGATTGGCAAAGAGATCGATAGAAAGATATGAATAAAAGGTAGGTAATAAAGAACGAAATAGAGAGAGAGAGAGAGAGAGAGAGAGAGAGAAATAAAGAAAGTGAGGAATAATCCGGTAGATATAAATGGGTAAATAGGCAGGTATGTACGGGTAAAACTATCTAGCTATGAACAAAATAGAAATAACTATTTATATATGATATATATATATATATATATATATATATATATATATATATATATATATATATATATATATATATATAAAGAAATATAGTCTTAAGGTGTGCTATATTTATGGAATAAAGTGCTCAAAATCAGACATAGAGCGTCAGACAAAATCAGACATGTTCACTTTTATATATATATATATATATATATATATATATATATATATATATGATCACAAAAAGCTTCGTCTACGAAGATCTGTAGCCGGGGTGTTGAATATAACATCAATCAACTCAGATACAAATTCTATACTTGTATTAAATATATATATATATATATATATATATATATATATATATATATATATATATATATATATATATATATACTATAATTATTTTTAAAAAATATGATTCCTTCGTTACATAAGAGTTCTCATGTTTCAAAAACAAGAGCAAAAATTAATTTTCGCTTGAGGATGAAACAGACCTTGATACTTTAATTCAATTTAATTTTAACAATTATTTTGTAGTTTTTATCTCTTGTTTTGGAAACATGCGATCTCTTATGTAGCAAAGGAATCATATTTTTTTTTTAAATAATTATAATTTAAGCTCTACTTTAGTATGGAGCATTGTTTTTTAAAGATAAAAACAAAAATACTAAAGAATTCTGGATTATTTACCTAACGTGTTCTTTCTTATATTTCTATACATTTGGACACACACATACACATATATATCTACATACATACATACATACATACATATATATATATATATATATATATATATATATATATATAGAGAGAGAGAGAGAGAGAGAGAGAGAGAGAGAGAGAGATCTGTGTGTGTGTGTGTGTGTGCGTGTGTGTGCGCGCGTGTGAATCCTAGTGGTAATAAAGTGCTCGAACTAAAATTTATAGAAATAATAACTGCATTTCGTCCACCACCATTACTACAACTAAGTTTCATGCACGGTGCAATCGTCGGGTACGCGTTGAATAAGCATTCACACCTATAATCAAATTATATGTGCTCTTCTGGATATTCGTTTCGAAGAACTAAGCTCCTGGACCCTCATAGAGCGAAACTGACCGAAGAATGTGTGTGTGTATATATATATATATATATATATATATATATATATATATATATGAACATAGATAACAGGTAGAGAGAGAAACAGAGAGCGAGAGAGAGAGAGAGAGAAAGAACAGACATAGCTATTTACCTTGCTAACTTGTTAGCTGATTAGATAGAAAGATGTTGAGATATAGCTAGATAATTAGAGAGTTATGAAGATAGATAGATAGATAGATAGATAGATAGATAGATAGGTGAAAATCTCACGTTGCAAACAGAATGGCGTATTTATTTTCATTCCTGGTACGTTCGACTGACTTTTCCGCCAGCTTCCGTATCAATTCGTCTTCCTTTTTCCTCTCATCTTCCGAACTGCTCGCATACGCTGACGTCGGCCCAGTGATATGACTACAGAGCCCAGGACAGCTCAGGAGAGATAACCATGACAACTACAGCAGCCAGGCTACGCCCGCGCTGTGACAAAAGTGGTGGCGGTGGCTACTTGGCGCGTGTCTCTGTTCCCCGGTGTGACAATGGCAACAACAGCAGCGATGCGATGGAGAGAGACATTTAGGAGAAAGAGAAGGAAATGAAACGGAAAGAGAAGAAAGAAGGAAAGAGAAGAATGCAAGGAAAGAGAAGAATGCATGTAAAAAGAGAAGGAAAAAGAAGCTGAGAAAAAGAGAAGAAAAAATTAAAAAAAATGGGAGGGGCAATGTGCGATTCTAAAGCACGAGAGAGAGAGAGAAATAAAGAAAGAAAGAAAGAGACATATATATATATATATATATATATATATATATATATATATATATATATATATATATATATATGTGTGTGTGTGTGTGTGTGTCTAGAAGGAGAGATGGAAATAGAAGAAACGAGAGAAAGAAGGAACGTAAAAAGTAAAGGAATGAAAGAGAGAAATACCTTGAGTAGGTGTTTAGAAAAAAAGTGTCAGACAGAAAGAGAACAAATGGGAAAGAGAGGGAGAGAGAGAGAGAGAATGGGTGAGGATGAAAAAGACAGTAAATTACAAAAAAGAGGGAGAAAGCTAACGAAAGAAGCTATGAGAAAAAGAGACAGAGAAAATGAAAATACCCCGAGGAAAATTAAGAAGGTTAGGTTATGAATACAAAAAAGTAAAGAGAGAAGAAAGGACTTCAATAAAAGAAAGAAAGAAAGAACAATAGATAGATAGATAGATAGATAGATAGATAGATAGATAGATGCAAGTCGGAAGAAGAAGAAGAAGAAGAAGAAGAAGAAGAAGAAGAGAGAGAGAGAGGAGACCTATTCTTGCAACAGACTATAAAGAAAACATTACTTATAGATACATTGAATCGGCGCTGAAGAGAAAAGGAGAATTACAGAGAGAAAAAAAAGAAAGCAAAAATAATATGAAAGATGAAAACTAACAATCGAGGAGATGCTGCTCTGAGCGAGAATAAAAGTAAGAAAGATGAAAGAAAGAGAGAGAGAGAAAGATAGAGAAAGAAAGATAGAGAAAGAAAGAGAGAGAAAGACAGAAAATAAAAGCAAGAAACAAAAAAAATATGGTGTTTCTCACTTTGAGAAAATGTTTGGTTTCGCCATTATATTCGTTTCCATATTTGCATGAAATGCTATAGCTGCAACATTTTGTCAAACGCGTCGCTCGCGAAAGAGCAACTTCACTATGGAGATTGAGAAAAGTAGCTATGATAATGAAAACCACGGTGAAAAAGAAAAATTCTTTGTATCCCTTTCAACTGCACTTGTTGTAAGGACATTATTTTTCCACCTTAGAAACAATATCGGTCACAGTGTTGTTACTTTGTAGCCTCTTTCTTATACGCTTTCTTTATTCAATTTCCAAAAATTCCTACCTGACGGTGAAGGCAACAAATCAACTCTTTCTTAATAGAGAATCTCTTCTCTTCCTTTTTTCTCTCTCCCCAGCGGTGACACATACTCCTCTATACTAGTTCCTAAGACTTCAAGTAGAAGGCAAGGAGCAGGCACGGTGGAGTAATGGATAGCGGCTCGGATTGAGAGCCGAGTTCGAATTCCAGTCAAATCCATTACATTCACTTACGTGCTAATACACTTTGGAAAGGTATGAATCCTCTTCTTCTCCCCACCAACCCAGTAAATAGCAGGACAGACTGGGTTCTGTAGTCTTGGATGGCAACTTGTCTACCACAGGAAGAAATGGCAACCTACTATGGAAAAAATAACTGCCTCGTCATATATCGATAGATATATGATCGCCTAAACGTTTATCACTCATGGCCACATAACTTACTGAAGACTTTTAAAAATATATATGCCGCTTCTTTCAGTTTTCAAATTCTTGAGTAATATCCCTAATCTACTATATAGATCTCAATCCTAGACAGAGGAATATACGCCGTCCTTTCTATCGTCTTCATATGGCCGAGAGGGTAGAACGTTTGCTTTCCGAGACCCTGGTTCGAATCTCATCATAGCCGATTTATCATGACTTCTTGATGCTATCCATGCCTGGGCAGGCGATCCTTGTGCCTGAAAACTATACAACGGGTTAGACGGAATTATTTGGTCACAAGTCACCAGACATCGTGACCAAGGTGGGTTGGATTTGTTCAGAATGTTGATCACGTCCATTGAACTAACGTCCGCAGAGCTGAGTTGCAGTATAAACCACGGGTGGTCTCTGTGGGTGTTGAACAAGCAGAAAGTACCTGAACTGAACAGAAGGGATTGGCTAGCCACCCTAATAGAGAGGCGTACTCAAATACGAGCGGCCCGCCACCAGAGTTTTATACTTACATTCTGAATATAAATGCTCTTCTTTTCATCGAGTTTAACTTTAAGGAAACGGTAGACTTCACCATTATATATTTATTCATATTTGCGATGGATGTTATAAAAGCAGCAAACACTTAGTTCTTGAAACCTGTAAGCTAATGAATTTGCAAGAATAAAATCGGTTACTGAAAAGCCACCCTGGTGTTATAATATCCCCAAATGCTTTGTATCGTTTAAGACTCTTTGCCCAGAAGTTCGTCCGCCTATTTAGAATATTTTTAATTCTTAGAAGTAAAACATGATGGAAAGTTGAAACGGTAGAGTATACTAATTACGCCTCTTAATTCTACCGTATTAATTGCTGATAATCTTTATTCGAAGTAAAAATATTAGAAGGCATTACATCCTACGTTGTGAGGAAATCATGAAATAGTTCTTGTTGTTACAGAATGTGTAGTCTGGCACCAAAATGGCAACGTACCGGACAGAACTTTGACGACCCCCAACTGAGTGGATGTGGAATTCTTATAGTAGTGTATTGTTTTTGTTTAAGTTTTGATACAAGACCTAAAAGGTGGGGAATGCAGTCGGTATAGCTGCAAGAATGAAAAGTGTCAAGACGTCCTAAGATTAGTTAGTGAGACAAGCCAACACATTGTTTATCTGGTTGGCATGCGTTCTTTCTCCTTTTGTTTCCTCTAAGAAATAATGCTACAACTACTGTCACTGATGAAATAAATACAGTAAAAGAAAGCGGCCTATCTTTTATTCACTCAGTGATGCAGTGTTGGGGGCTTTAAAAAATTGAAGCCAGAGATGAGACTAAATGCAAGTGTCGGGTCAAAAAATAAATAATTTCTGATTTCGATCTGTTTGCTCGCGCAATAGAAGTTTGTATTAACACAAATATTTGCACTCAAAAACAATAAGATGGAATATATGTTAGAAATTGCTTGACACTTTCTACGATGTGCATTTTTACGAGAGCCAGATCAGATCAAAATTCGAGTATTGCGGACTTATCTCTGCCCAGTCCTCAGTTTCTACTCTTGACAGACGTGAAAAACTTTTACCCAGCAGTGTTGGCGATGAATTGTTTTCTGCCGTACAACCAGGATCTGACGGACGAAACGTTGTTAGCCGCCCGCTAATCTATCTTATGACACATGTTCGGGCGAACTATGTACCTTGCTTTCATCCGTCCACACTTACACAGCTAGAATCGGCCATGCCGCGTATGTTAATTCATTTCTTTCTCATTCCTTTCATATACCATTGTTAAGGAGGAACTTCAAGACACGTTGCTTCTTAACAGAACTTTTGCATCGTGGAACAGACTCCCAAGAGGACGCCTTCTCCATGACTACAATCTAACCATTTTCAAGTCTACGTCTCATAAGGAACACATAATATGTGTGTGTGTGTGGTATAAAATTTCAGATACAAATAAAATATATAGTAGTAAAAAGTGCAATATGAATAAAGACAAAAAAGAAGTTTTACATTTGGCTTTATATATATATATATATATATAGGATGCAGGTTCGAATCCTGTCAAAGGACGAATATTTTCTATGAAAATTTCTCGGACATTCAGGCCGGTAAATGTTATTTAATACTGTTTATTATAAACAGAGCATTTACTTAAATACTTGTATCTATAAAAATAACGTTAAACATAAAAAATGTCTTTAATAAATAAAATGTCGGACTTTGTCAATTTCTTAATGTATGACGTCATTTGTTTACATTTGATACGCCATGAGCAGTTATGAATGTACGAGTTTCATGGAAGATTGAAGTTTATAAGCAGTAAATTCGACCTTGCCCCCCCCCCGAACGCTCCTTTGTGGCCGAGTCGGTTATGGCATTTCAGCGTAAGTGACGGTTCCGTATAGGTTGCAGGTTCGAAACCTGTCAAAGGACGAATATTTTCCATGAAAATTTCTCGGACATTCAGGCCGGTAAATGTTATTTAATACTGTTTATTATAAACAGAGCATTTACTTAAATACTTGTATCTATAAAAAGAACGTTAAACATAAAAAATGTCTTTAATAAATAAATTGTCGGACTTTGTCCATTTCTTAATATATTTATATTTTAGAACCTTATGTTTGAAAATACTTTCTGAAAATGTTAGAAAATAATTTTCTTTTCTTATAGGTGTTATGTGTTAACGTAACAGCTATTGAGCAGTCTCTTCACAGCTTGTTCTAAATATAAAATACTTCGATTCATTATATAAAGCAATTACTGATCCATCCAGTTTCTGAGCCAATTTTAATCAAGTGTAAACTTATAAAAAAAAAAAGTCTATCCTCTCCGATTTATAACTACGGTGCCTCTATCCATTAATCCACTGTCCATATTTACTTTTCTTTCCCATAGACTTTAGGATAGAAATTTCGCCTTCCATTATATTAAGTTACTTCATATATATATATATATATATATATATATATATATATATATATATATATATATATAAAGAAATATAGTCTTAAGGTGTGCTATATTTATGGAATAAAGTGCTCAATATCAGAGATAGAGGGTGTGTAAATATAAAAGTGAACATAGAAGTCAACACTTGGAGGCGACAGTCTGTTTCATGCTATATGCAATCGTCAGGCCACGTGTGCTGTTATTTTTCTCGGCTATTTATATATATACGGGTTAGCCGAGAAAAATAACAGCACACGTGGCCTGACGATTGCATATAGCATGAAACAGACTGTCGCCTCCAAGTTTTGACTTCTATGTTCACTTTTACATTTATATATATATATATATATATATATATATATATATATATATATATATATATATATATTGTTAAAAAGTATCACATAAACATGCTATAACATCACCGATCATGATGTTATAACATGTATATGTTATAATTTTTTACTAAATAATATTTTTTCTACTCTGTATTGAGCACCATTTTAAGAAGAGTTTTTTTTGGTTATAGGAATTTTATTCCGTTTACACGAATCTTATACTTGTATATATATATATATATATATATATATATATATATATATATCTCAATGTAAACAAAATTGTCCGATAAAAGGGAATAAACGTGTCAGACTAAAACTTTTCCCCTTTGTCATATATATTTTCTCCAAAAATCTTCTTGATATATATATATATATATATATATATATAAACGTATATATCGCTATCTCATATACTTCTATACTTGTATTAATCATATATATATGTGTGTGTGTATGAGTATCTGTGTGTTTGGGCCGTGTGTGCATATATGTATATTACTGAATACGAGTGAAAATTAATACTTTTTTAAAAAAGTTTTATGTAAATTTTTCAATTTTTCAAAAGGAAACGAACAATTACGTCAAGAGTTTTTCTCATTATCACGGACAAAATATACGCGCTTCATTTTTTAGTCGAATAAAATCATCTGGCGTCGAATTGTAGTTTCTGTTAAAGAAGGTTCTGCTTTAAGAATTTCACATCAAAAGATGACATTTAATAAATTCAAAGAAATACAGTCCTTAAAGTATCGTTTTCTTTTTCCCTATGGAATGCATTTTGGAGCAAAAAAACCCCCTCATGTTTGATGTTTTTATATACAGTGTCTTTCATTAATAATAGCGGATTGTTTAAAATTATCGGCGGATCCTTTCATAAAATTGGCAAATTATTTCATTATGATTGGTATGCGTAATAGCAGAAGATAAACTAAACACAATTTTAATATTCATTAAAGCACCATTTTGAAAACGTCTTTTGGTTGTCGATTCAGGAAACTAGTTTTGTTTGCTGTTTAGAATCGTGACAGCGTTGCATGAAAGTTCTCTACTGAATAAGCGGTGTTGCTTGCTTCAGCAAAGCACAATTCCAGTGGACGAGCCCCGTCATCCGCATGCAGCAACATCGTATTTCCAGGCTGCTACGTGACAGAAGTTATCAAGCCCCCCCCCCCAAAAAAAAAACGGTACAATAATGCAATCGAAAATAACCCCCACTGGTTCAAAAGCAGACCAAAGTAGAGCGCGTTAGCGTGGCATTGTCCACCAAACCTCAGCAAACTTCGAAGAATCCTGGCGTCAAAAGCTTACCACCCAAAGACAAAAGTGACATGATGCAACATTGTCAATGGTCTGGACAAGCGACTTCCAATGTCTCCTCACTCTGTACGTCCAGATTTAGTTTGCAAAGATACCTCCTGATCCATTGATGAATAGTAAACTAAATTCTTCTTCGGATCCGAAAGAAAGGTATGACATAAATACATGATTAGCGCTCATAAGTAATAATTAAACTTTAAAAATGAACCACGTAGCAAATAATACAACAGTAGAAGAAGAGGTATTATTCTTATTGGACAAGAGAAAAATGTCGATTACTAGCAGAATGATGAATCGGTCAGTCAATATGGCAGGTATATTTTTCATTTTTATTTAGAAAATCAACATTACACTCAATGTGAAAGCTGGGTTTAGATATGATAAATACTGACACCACAAATTAGATTCATAACTTTTACCAACTTTAGAATAATTTGTTTTCAAAATCCCCTGAAAAAAATCTACAGAAATACCTAATTTTTGCTGGTTTTCTGATTTCAAAATATCTTCAAAATTTTACTATTTAAAGAATAAATCCAAAGTTTATATCTTTTGTATTAGATACACTGAATGGAAAACATATTGGAACAAAAAATTTAATTATGAATCACCACAAACAAAATATGTATTTTTTTTTACTGTATTCGATGAGTAAAAACTGTAAAAAAATTGTAAAATATTGACTACTCAATGAATAAGACTTGTTAAATCATAATTAATAAAAACAATTATAGATAAAAATGAATATAACACCATAATATTGCTGGACACAAATTAAAAAAAAAATGTTGTAAATTTGGATTGTTTAGTGAAATTCACACAAAAACTACTGCATCGGATAAAGTATTATATCATAATATAGTAAAATTGTTCAGTATAAGTTCCATTTGAAGTAAGTAAAAATCTTATTTGATGGCCGAATTATTTAGTCGTAATTTGCTTGTGCCATGCATCTTGTCAATTTACATATACAATTTGTAAAGCTTCAATATATTATAAATTCTATAAGGCTTTCACTGATCAACAGAATGAAATTCCAAAACTACAATTTGAACCTAAGTTTAATCTTTAAACTCGTTTCATCAAAAAAACTTTAACGATTTGGGAACATATTTTGTGCCATTATTTATCATATCAAACCCCAGCTTTCAGATTGAGTGATATACCACGGTTCCAAAATTAACCTGTCATAGTGTGTCAAAAGTGGTCGATATGGCTGAGATGATGAAATCTGTCAGATCCCAAAGGAGGCTTATTGAGAGATTCAAGAATTATACTGACAGCAAACCGCCTGTATGCGGACAGAAAATGAGTTCAGCAGATATACAAAAATAGAATGTGAGTAAAACAAGGATGTATATTTTCACTTGATTTATTCAACCTATACAGCGAGACAATACCCCGGGAGAATTAGAAATTCCCCCAGGATTCATTATTGGCTCCCATAAGCTTAATAATATAAGATATGGAGATGACACAAGGTTGGTAGCAGACACGGAAAAGAAACTACAAATCCTCGCACAAAAGGTAGCAAAGGAAGGTGAGAAGAAAGGACTAAGCATAAACTGCAAGAAGACAGAATGCATGGATATCAGCAAAAGGGTGAGTCCACAATACAAATTACAGGTCGGCGATACTAAAATGAAGCAGGTACAGAAATTTAAATATGTTGGAGATCTTCTAATAGAGGACGGAAAGTGGGACACTGAGATCCGAAGACGTATTGGAACTGCCAAAGATGCATTCCAAAATTTAAGCAGCGTATTAAGAGACAGAAAAACTTCGTTAGAAACAAAGAAAAAAAACAAAAAAACACTGAATGGTTACGTAATATCTGCCCCCCTCTATGGCAGTGAATGATGGACAATCTCGTTAAAGACGAATAAGAGATTTGAAGCAACAGAAATGTGGTTCTACAGAAAGATGCTGAGGATGCAATAGATCGAAGATGTGAGCAACAACGAGATTTTGGATAGAATCGGCCACGAAAAATAAACATACTTAAGGAAGAGGTAGTTGAAATTAATGAGGATGGAGAGCTTGAAAAATCTGATACTCACAGGGCAGATAGAGGGAAAGAGGAACAGAGGAAATCAGCGTGTAACATATTTGATGGCCTTCAGTAAATGAATGGCAGAACAGGGTTTGGAAGAAATAGCAAAAGGATAGATAAAAATTATTAAGAGCTACAAGGGACAGGAAGATGCGGAGGACCATGATCGCCTACGTCCTGAAGGGATACGAAGAAGGCCGAATAAAAGCAGACATCCCCTCTCGCAGCCATAGGGAAACAGCTAGTCGACGTAAACAGGAAATTGAAATCGAAAATAGGTCTTAAAAGAGTTGGGTGGTCCAAAGTAAAAAGAAAATACCAATGGAACTAATGAATAGGATTTATTCTTTAAATAGTAAAATTTTTGAAGATGTTTTGTAATAAGAAATCCAGCAACAATGAAAAATAAAATATAAAGGAAGGTCAACGTAATCGCGGAAACTGAGACGCGGGTTTCAAGAATAAACTTTTAGAGTCAATTGCTGAGTATGTTTGTTGATTTGTTGGTTGGTTGACTTTGTTTAGCGATGTATCAACCTGTATGGGTTATTTTTATGCCGAAATCAAATATTTTGAACGCAATTTATGCCATAAACTACAGATACATAATTTTACGCTTTCAGGGTAAACATATGCTTCAGTTAAATATATTTTGAATGCAATTCTATGTCTTCAGTTACAGATGCAATTTTTTGTTAGTAATTTTACTATATAAAAATGTATTTCTGGTATTTTTACTATAAAATGTATTTTTATAATTCTATACTGTTTTGTTTGGGTATTCACTATTTGACTGTAGCTGGGACCCTAACAGGTGCTATCACCTCGGGTCAGGTTGGAACGTAGAACAACAGCAATTAGGAATGAGATGGTACCACGCTCCTCAAAACCTCCTATCACCCAATCATAGTCATATATATAGTGGAGTTACTCCACTTACCTTTAAAAAAAAGAAAAAAACACAACTAGAAGACGCTTTATAAATCTATAAATACACTGTAATATTTTCTATCAGTCTCTTTCTCTTATTTCGTCCAAGAACGGTAAAATGTTGGCCAAACGCTGAGAAAAGTCCTACCAGAACTTTTCTCTTCACTTTCCAATACTCTTAGCTCTTTCCTATTTTCCTTAGACACGCTAGGATGTCGGTCTATCGTGAAAACGCCTTTTCCCTTTTGGGAAATGCACACACAAACGCACACGAACAAACTCACATATGCACGCAACTTCATCTCACTTCATTTTCTCTCGGACTTATTCGCTAGTCTTTGAATGTTTTAATTCATTTCATTGTATTATCACATACATACAATATCATTGTCGCCCGCAACAGTGTAACGTTTTGTGTTGTTAATAATAACTTATCGTTTGTTTGTATATTTTTTGGTTTTCTTTATGTTGTTGTTCTTGATTCTTTATATTTTATTATCGGAACTCGCATACAGAATCCGTCATTTTTGTTGTGGGACAAACATGCCAGGAGACACGTTTTTGACACTCGAGCAACATACTCCCATCGTGATAATATATATATATATATGCATGTATGTTTGATTAAAATTGACGTCATTTTCTTACCTTAGGATCCTTTCGGCCAACGCATTTCATGCGCTTCTTACGATTGATCGAGGGACTGTGAGTGTCTTTTTCCATTTTATACTCTTGTGGAACTTGTTAATTATTTTATTCGTTAATTATTTTATTCGTTAATTATTTAGAATTAAAATTTATTTTAATCGCGTTCCAACTTTCTCTCCTCATTCGTTATTATTGCTGTATCATGATCATTTTGCATTTCGCCAAGGATTACCTTTGAATAAGCGTTTGTCCGAAAGGATACTAAGGTAGGAAAATAACGTCAGTTTTGTTAAAATCTGTTATATTCCTGTGGTTACAAGTCCATGTTGATCTATCTATCTAGTTTTAGACGATAAAAATTATTTTGCTAACTTTATTTTTAAAATTGTATTCATCATCTATTTACTTGTCGATTCATTTCGGAAATTATTCGATGTTTTTTTTTCTAGGAATTAAATCCTCATTTTTTAACACACCTTTTTTTTAATCATTTCCCCAAAATGTATTTATGGCGTTCTTTTTCTTTCGAGAGATACTTCCATTCCACTGTTACATTAAACACATACAATTTTAACATGTAACGATATTGAATAAAAAGCTATTTATATAATACCAGGAGTAATCAATGGATCATAGATTCCATTGAAAAATTTAAAATATGATGAAGGAAACGGGTTAATTAAACGGTTCATTGGCCTCTATTTTAGTTTTGAAGTCTTTATCTCAGTTTAATTGATTTTCAGTACATAGTTTCAGGACTTTTGTTCCATAGATAATCACACTTAAATCTTCCTAACAATTACCGTCATTTAGGATGGCAGGGGTACACTAGTAATAATAATAATCTAGAAATCAATTACACATAACAAGACATGGAAAATTATCAGAATTTAACGTATTTCACGTCGAGCAGATTCTTGTCATGAAAGAAGCATAAAAACTAGAGAGAAAATAATCAATAAAAATTATAAATATTCGACTGACTTAGTTTTCGACCGACTTCAAAGTTTTGCAGATACGGCCCTCATCAGGGTCAGAGGCTCAGATAAATCTATTTACGAGAATGTCAATTAAATAAATCTGTTTATTATATAATTGATTAATCTAAAATTGTGACTCTAATCAGCTGTCTGCACGCGTGAGTTTTACGTCGGTCGATATGTAAATCAATTGACCTTTTATTAATTTATTGATTAGGAATTCATATATAAAAGTGCAATGACAATATATTCTCCGCTAGTGAAAACAATACACTTAAATGAGATCTTTAAAAAGATGTTCTAGAATGCATAAAATAACATTTAAAACCAATATTATCAATATACTTAAAAGATACAACTTATACATTAATATTCCTGAAACAAATCGGCAATATATATATATATATATATGTATATATGCATGTATGTGTATATATATATATATATATATATATATATATATATATATATATATATATATGAAAAAACAGTAAAATAAATAATCCGGTGTTCTTATTGATATTTTTATTTTTACAATACACTGCTTAATGCAAATTTACACAGCACAAATATTATAATTTTACTGATTTAAAAATATGGTTCCATCGCGAAATCAGAAACTAAAAACTTCAAATTCACTTGAAGTTTTTAGTTTCTGCTTTTGAAACATGTTAATTCCTGTGTAGCGATGGAACCATATTTTCTAAATCAATTAATTTCTTATATATATATATATATATATATATATATATTTCTATGTAAAAAAAAAAATGTTAGAAACATTCCGTACAAAAACTTATTGTATAGACTAAAATGAGGATTGGAAAAAAAGCAGCTAATATTTAAGTTAGTGATATTTATTCACAGTATATGTATTTTAACAGAATAATTAAAACTTTGTTATTTAGAACTTTGTTATTTTGAATGTTTTTATTCTTTAATTGTTTTCATTTTTGTAAATTTTCTCAAACTCTCTCTCTCTCTCTATATATATATATATATATATAT
>OZ010583.1:34784931-34822431 GCA_963932145.1 Acanthosepion lycidas | reverse complement strand
TTTTTGTTGTTTTAGTTACATTAAAAAAATCCAAATTTAAAGATAGACGCTTCTGTCTAAGCCTTTTTTCTGGTTAATGTAAATTACCTTTAAGGGATTTTTTTTCTATGTCGACAATATAGCTAAATTCTCAGATCAATTCTGTGGACAAGACCGATTGGTATAAAATGGCAATTAGAAAAAAATCTTATATTTTGCCAACGCGTTTCGTCTTCCCACTTTTTCAAGGCAATAATGAAATCGAAATTTACATTAACGAAAAAAAAAAGGCTTAGGCAGAAGCGTCTATCTTTTTAAATTTGGATTTTTTAATGTAACTATAACAACAAAAATATTTCGATTTCATTTTTGTCTTGAAAAAGTCGGAAGACGAAACGCGTTGGCGGCAAAATCTAAGATTTTTTTTCCAATTGCCATTTTATACCATATATATATATATATATATATATATATATATATATATATATATAATGAATTTATCACTAATAATAGAATCCATTTCCTTTACTATTTAGTAGACGCCGATTGTCCTAATTTTACGACTTCACTGTAATAAAAAGATACACATAAGGAACGGCTGTTTTCTTCTTAATTATAAACGTCAATGTCCTCGCAGACATAAAGTAGCTGTTATAGAAAAAACATGATTAACCGAGCAAAAATAATTATTATTGGATAGCAAACGCTTATCAATAATAATTTTCCAAACCATGTCGCCTAGCGAAGAAAATTAGCCTTAAAGAAGTTTAGGAAAAATAATACAATAAATTATCCTGATATAAAGAAAAATGAAAATACTATTAAATTATTCTACCGTAACCAGATGTACCTTAACTATAAACAAGATAAAAAAGCCATGAACATTATAATTCGTCGGTACATGTTACTTAATAATTCCGATAAATATCTTAGTTTTAAAAAGTTTAAAACAGACAAAACCCAATCAATCGCAATAACTTGGACCCTGAAAAAAAGCAATATTTTTTATGAATTCTCATGTCCTTTAGAAATTTGCATCTCCAACATCAAAAAACAACCCTAAATTCTTATATTGGCTAGCCATGCACCACCCTCTCTCATCGGCTTATATATCACTAATGAAAACATCGTGTAATTCGCAGACCAATTCATCATAACAACACAGACAACTAAATTAAAACAATTAACATAAGATAAACGGAAAAAAAGGCCAGGATAATTTGTTATTTTGCCAATAAGTGACAGGAGAAAAAAAAAATAGAATTCATGTTTTCTTAAGAAAAATAATTGAATTTTTTTCAGTTGACATGTAAACGATTTGGAATTTAATTTTTTTTTTCGTTTCCTTCGGCTGGATTTCACCAAAGTATAAAAAGTCCATCGATTCTCGACTGGTATTGAATCCATAGATGAAAGAAGAAGCGGATTTCCTATTTGTGCGAAAGTGAACTCAACAGACGTCACGACATTTGAACTCGACTCGCCAGTTTCACTCTCCGGGCGATATCCGTTATTTCATCCGCACATGTGCAGGATGTATATATACTATTTATATTCAATTAAATACAGAATAACAATTTAATTAATCACCTTGGCTATGGCTTATTTATTAATTAAAAATTCATTGTTCTTATTATAAACCTCAATTCTCCATTTTCCGTGTGTGTTATATTTGTAATAAAAACTATCCTAAAATGGTTTCTAAACCCATACACACTTAAATACGTGCTTACCGGATGTAACAGCAAAATTGTCGAAATCATGTAACATCAAAATTGTGCAATTGTTAGATTAAGCTCTGAACTGTTGTATCTTAGAAATGATTAAAGATATCTTGCTGGAATTCTTCGAGGGTTTTATAACACTATTGTACTCTACTTTGAATAATAAAAAATTGTTTAGCTTTAAGTTGAAATGATGATCCCTATTTCTGCTGTGACCTCTTGTTCCAGTTTTTCCTCTCTACTGCGCCCTATTTTAAAAGCATATTCACTGTTCTCATGATGGTTATTGAATGGACTTTGAAGATGGAAACCAGAATATGAATGTTAGTACCATTACTGAAGGCCTGAATGATGTCTTTTCCTCTCATCATTGCTCAGTTGGGAAGATATAGTGGGGCTGACACAAAACTATTTTAACCTGTTCTCTTTCTAACTGAATAACTCAAAGGGTTTTTCAGTGATTCTTACGACAAATGGTGTCAAGATGGCTAAACGTCTGATCTGAAAAACTGGAAAAATAGAAAGTCAACTAGTTCAGTGTTTTTTTTTTGTTTTTTTTTAGATATTAAACATTTTGCGGGATGGAGAATTATTTTATATCGTTACACGATTTGGACAATATTATTCTTACACCCGGTACATACACAAACAGTAATATAATGGTTGGACATTCTTATCCGAATAAGCCTGTCTACTCGGTGGTTAGATAATCCCTGTTGCAGACGGCTGCTCAGGTACATTGGTTCTTGTTCAACACTCACAGAACCCACCTGTGATTTATACCGAAATTACGCTTAGCAAACCTTAGTTACAGTTTCTGGAAGATTATTATTTGGCGTGATCAACAGTATGAATAAGGCCAGTATGCTCAAAAACTCGATGGCTTTCTGATTTTGTGCTAGCACAATCATTAACGACTCTAAAATATTTCAGTCTACCCATTTTCCCCTCACAAGTCTTGGGTCAATCCGTGGTTTCCAGACACTTATACAGAGGTTCAGTTTTCAAGCATTATCCAAAGGTGCCTCACGCTTCCCCAGGCTGATAACACCGAGGAATCACCTTCCTGACTTGGTGAGATTCGAAACCGGGTCTCATGGTTGGCAAGCGAACGTCCTAAGTATTCATTTACGTGTCCATACATTTTGAAGGGCTGGGCCATTACAACAAACTTTTTTAAATCTATATATGATTTTCATTAAGCAAGGGAGAAACATTCTGAATAAGTTTTAGCAATGGATTGAGATTCTAGCGGGAAAACTGTAACTTCCTCTTGCGTTTTTTTTTTTCTATGTGCCGTCTCTCTTAAGGATCGTAGCTCTCCACAACCTTCATAACCTTGTAGCCCTTAGCAACGGTTTTCCGTTTGCCACGCGTTTACCAGCCTCTTCGTTCCCGTTCTGCTATTCATTCACACAATTTCGTCAAGTTCATTGCCTTCTGCTTTCCTTTAATAGAACCTGTCAGTGTAAAATTCTACAAGCCTTCCTAACGTTTCAAAGAAATTCTAAGTTTTCTTTTTAATTGGAATATTCAACTTTTATATTATGACATGACGGTGTTTATATATTAAGGTAAGACACGTGACCGGAAACGGATAGGCCACTTGTGTCACGTATTCTTAACCTATAAACGCCATCATGGCAAAATCTAAAATTTTAATTTAAAAAAAAAAACTTTAATTATGGCCCTCTACCCCATCTATCATCGTTTTGCATCATGAAATGGCTTAATAACAAAGTGTATTCATTTGATCGGAAACTTGGGGCCAGTTCTTGTAATTTTTATTCTTTTGACCTACGTTTCGATGCACGAAAACAAGAATCACAACAGAAGAAAAAAATGAGGAAAATATTTCTTTTCAATGGTTATTAAGACGACTAAATTTAATGAAAAATTACTGCCGAAATACATTTTATGCTGTTTGTTACACAATTTAAACTTTTATTAAACCATCTCCTTGTCTTTATTTTATCTATTTATTTTCAACGATTGCATCAATAAATCGATTCCATTGATCGATCATGAACGGGTGAAACTGCTAATCATACCCTGTTCATTTTATGCCTTCCTTATCTATCAATCAATCAATCAATCAATCAATCAATCAGTCTATCTATCTATCTATCTATCTATCTATGTGCATGTGCGAGTATGTTTGTAAAAACAGCGACAGAAATATAGATTCAGACGTGAATTCTTCTTTCCATGAGAGCTAAGATTATAGAGTTATTGTAAAATCTATTCGCCTGAAAGAGTGAAAGATAACGGTTAACCTTAGCCTTGATCAAGTAAAAATTTAATCGGGTAATCCCTCTATTGGGTGTCGGTTCCAAAGGCCAGTGGTTGGTGGAAAAAAGCTGCTCAAATGGAGCTTAGTTCTCACTGATGAAATATGGAAGGAATGTGGGTAGTTTTCTACTATGTAAGTGGCATGGCGTGTTCATGCTGCGAAGGATCAGAGAATGTAGTTCACCCGAGCCCTTTCCGTGGATGTAGAGATAGAGCAGCGAAATGTTTGCCACTTGAAGCGTGTAGAATAATTCATCACCCGCAAGGGATCAGAGACGCTTTTGAACTCTATCAAGGCTGGAGAGTGTGATCTGGACATCTCTCGCCAAAATATGACAACAGTACTCCATTTTTGGCCTTATCTGGCTCTTGTAAAGGCAGAGGATAGCAGGAGGAGTCAGGTACTTACTGGAGCGGTACAGAGAGCTATTTTACCTGCATTCTTAGCAATGGATTGTATGTAAGAGATCCACTTGAGGTCTGGTGTGAGTTTGAGACCCAATATCCTTTCAATAGCTTCCATGAGAGGACCTCCGTCCATCATGATTTGTAATATTAGGTTGGTGCAAAAATAATGACGTAATAATGTCGTTTTTTGACGTTTATACGTCAAAAAACGACATTATTACGTCATTATTTTTGCACCAACCTAATAGTTCGAGGTCGTCAGATCAGTGATAATGAAATGTAACTAGCTTGACCTTCGAAGCATGGAATGTAACCAGCCAGTTTTTACCCCAATGGGTAGTGTGTACAAGATCGAAATAAAGATCAGTCGCCAATCTTTGACCATTGAGATTTTTAGAGGTGCGCTCGTATATAGTCGTATCATCAGCATAGATGTTTACAAATGATCTGAGTATATTCTTCGGCAGATCATTTATAAGATCAAAAAGAGGTTTGGTCCGAGGAGTGGCCCCTGAGAGATACCAGTGTTGATCTATAGGGCTCCGGAGGACAGGCCATTGATAACTCCCTTCAGAAACCTACCTCTTAGGAAGGATTTCTTTGATCAAGAAGACGCCTCCAGTGATTCCATAACTGGAGAGGTTTTGTAAAAACCTTTCTGCTACACATTGTCGAAGGCCTTTGAGATATCTAGTGCTATAATCGCCGAGTTGTGTTTGTCGTCAAAAGCCTCAGTGATTCTTTGAGTGATGGTAGTTAGGCAGTATATTGGCCCGACCGAAACTTATACTGATCGCTACTGAAGAGGTTGTTCTTTTCTAGGTGTTCGACGACCTTCTTTTTGATTACGGCCTCAAAAAGCTTATGATACTGATCGGTCTGTACTGGGAGGGAAAAAATCGCACGCCCGAGTTCTTGAAAACCGGACATACGCTTGACATTTCCTAAGGTATGACGTCTTTCTTATATATATATATATATATATATATATATATATATATATATATATATATATATATATATATATTCATGCACGTTTCATTAAATAATATAGACAATTGTTGTCTATTTATTTTATGTAAATTCTTTTCATAATGTCTGATAAGTTTAATAACATTATCATTAAACGAAGAAAGAAATTCACAATAGTGATCCATATTTTTTAATACAATCTACGCTTTCGGCTTACTTAAGCAATTATCAAAGATGTCAATTACAACATATTAAACAATATACGGACAAGACTGTGATGATAGTCTGTCAATGTTTACATAGATGATTTCTAAGCAACGATAAACACGCGCATATAAGACGCTAGAAGCGAAAATCGCACCGCATCTCATGACGTCACACATGACCACACGAGAGTGAATTGTAGAAGTATGAAATATGGAAAGCCGTTGGTATAAACCAATGGCTTCTGTTACAAATTATAGACATTTAAGAATATTTGTAGAGGTGCCATAATTGATTTTGTTTAGGTTGGGTTTCAACTGTTTGATGTATAATGCTTCAAGGATTTTTAGTTTTTGTCTATTGTTTTCATGTCGAATTATAATTGTGTTTTCGACAAGTATTTTACGGAATTGTGTATGCGTGCAGGCATGTTGTTTTAAATGCCTAAAAATGTTAGAGTTTTCATTCATATATATATATATATATATATATATATATATATATATATATGATGGACTCTCCCGTCGAATTCGACGTGAGGTTCCGACGACCACCTACTAATTATTTGCATGCTTCTAACGAGTATTGACTTTTGAAGCCAGTTCGAGAATTACACAAAAGACCACAAACAGTAGAGGAGAATGTGTTGTATACAAGGGCAGCAGGAACACTGTTAGCTGTTTTGTTTCGTTTTCGTGTTTCACGCAGTCGAATGATGGTTACTGCTTGTTGATGCCTTATTCCTGCATGGCAGCAGGAATGATACTCTGATCTCTTCATAGCTACATCTTTATGCTTGTGAATTATTTCTCCTTCAAGAAGCAGTTGAATAACTTTGCTAGTATTAGCGATAATTCCGGGTTAATGTTCTTAAGGACACCAATTTTGTCTGGGTCATTGGCTTTCTTAGGGCCAAGGCTTTTGATAAGTCTAGAGATTTCTCCTTCTGTGATGGTAATATTACAGAGATTATGCTCAATGAGACGTGGGAATCTGGTCAATGATGGTTTTTGTCATCTAAAGATGAGTTAAAGGCAAAGATATATGCTAAGAGGTTCGGTTTATCTGTCGAGAAACATAAACTCGAGCCATTCATAATGTGAGATCAGCTGTTTCCTCCCTGTTCATTATTTGATCGATGATCTACCAGAATTCACGGGATCCGGTTTGTTTCTTTTCAACCTTGGACTGGACTGCTCGTGCGTAGTTGCACTTGTGCGTTCTAGAACTTTTTGCAGCAATTGCGGCCAGTTCTGAATGCAGTGAGGGTTGAACTGTACCAGTCCTTGCTATAGATATTGAAAAATAGTGGTATTGATGAGTTATGGCTACAACGCGTTCAGGCGTGAACTAGGGTCGACTGTTTGATTGTTGCCGGAAATTTTTTGGTATAAAAATCTGCATTCCAGAATGGATCCAATCAGCGAAAAGAGCAGCAGTTTTTGAGGCAGCGTTCCTAAAGAAGTTTAGGTGAGCTGCCATCATGTGGGATCGAAACCTGACCCAGTCTACCTTTGCACATGTAAAAATCGTTTTATTGAACGGTACGTCAGCAGATGCCTTAGGCTTGGCATCAATCTGGACACTGACGTGCCTAGTGGAGGTAAAAATTTTGAGGGGCATTTATCAGAGCCGGGGGTTAGGAAGAGGTCAAGAAAGATCGCATGATCTTCCGTTGTATCCGGGACCCTGGTATATTTTAAGATGATCTGGGTTAGTCCATAGCCGACGGAAAAGACTCTGTAAAATCTGCCTTCAATATCGGATTGTTTGGAGTGGAGTACTCAGTCATTATGGTGGATATTGAACTCACGCAGAAGCACATATACTGGAGATCGGGTTTCTCGTTTGTTTGTTTGTGTTTTTTTTATCCTCGCTACACGGAAATTTGTCCTTGATGTAGGCTCCATGTCTGCGGCCGTGATGATTTAGGTTTTCATGTTTGGCTATAAGAGGCGAGTATCCCTGTACTGTGAACAACCCTACTGTACATGAAGCGTTGATAGCGGTTTCAGGAAGTAACAGGAGGCATTGTTGAGACTGGTTAAGGTAGTGTTCCACTTCTTGAAAGTTGAAACCTAGAGCCCTCACATTAGTGTAGGAAATGGTATACGAGGACTTTGTTTTTTGTTTTTTTAGGTTGTGTTTGATAGTTTTGTTCATTTTATTATGATTGGTTTCATGTGTGCATTGAGTAGTGGATGACAGACAAACCCGCAGAAGTTGCATGTATAAATGACTTGGAGAAAATCGTCCAGAGATACAGCAGTAGCAATACCCTTCATCATGGTATCACGAGTCCACATCAGAGATTATTGCACAGTCAAGAAAGCATTCACAAAATGGCAGTACAATAGCCCCGATATTATACACCAGCTGATAGGTTAGCCTACTTCCGAGTTACTCGAAGGTTCGTATATCTATCAGGCGGATGACGCTAAAACCCATAAATCGTTACCCCCAGCGCCCTTAATGAAGAGGCATTCAACCCAGGAAAAGATAGATGTATGATACCCCGAGTGGACATATCGCGTCTGCCCAGCAGTCAAAGCAATATAACTGCTTAGGTCCAGCATATTGTACCGGTCAGAGACCTAAAAGAACCGAGACAAGCCCGCTCATGTACTAAGAGACACCCATTTGAATTAGTATAATAGGTGGTTACAAGGGCGGCGGCGTGCAACAAGCTAGTCATCTCTTCAGGGGAATAAAAATTTCAGGCTTACAAAGGAGAGGCATTATGGATCGAAGTGGGGTGGGAAACAGCTCTAAAGTTTTAAAGCATAAGTTTCATTATCCACTTACTTTTTTAAGTGGGTAGACGCCATCTTCCAGTAACGAATGCTATAAAAAATCCTATTAAATATAGCGGACTCGAGAATTAACAATAAATTAATGTTCAGACGTTAGCATGTGTTCATAGAAATATATATATATATATATATATATATATACATATATATATATATATATATATATATATATATATATATATTGATAATATTAGTGGTCAAAATACATACACACACACACACACACACACACATATATATATATATATATATATATATATAGATAGATAGATAGATATAGATATATATATTTCCAAGAGGATAGAATCCAGGTAGAACTCAATGTCCAGGACAGAGTAAGAATATCATATAAAAGGCTCAAACACTAATATTCCATGGTTATAATTTATTACATTGCAATCGTAATCACGATCCAATTCATCAGACCTACCTGATGAATTGGATCGTGATTACGATTCCAATGTAATGAATTATGAGCATGGGATATTAGTGTTTGAGCCTTTTTATTATTAAAAAGAACAGAGATACCGCAAGCGTTTTTGGTTGTAATGTGTATTTTTTTTTTTTAAATATTATGCTTTATTTTCTATAATTTTACTACACGTATTTCTGGTCTCGCGACGGTCATCAGGGAAAGGGTAGAGATTTCCACATATTATTAAAAATAACAATTTTTTATTCTCCTTTATGCTTTTCGATGTTAAATATTCTCGATATGAGACATTCTCTTTTTTGTGTTAGTAATCCGTCTTTCTTGAGGTTCTCTCTTCTTTTTAATATACTCACTTTTCCCTCGTTGGAACTACTTTAACCTCTTCCTGATATATATATATATATATATATATATATATATATATATATATATATATATATATATATATATATGTACTGTGCCAAATATTAACAAAAAGTTTATAACAAAGAAAAGGAGAGAAAATAATGCTAGGAATTAAGTTAAATTCTCTTTGTAAGGTGAAAGAAAAATAATCTAAAACGAAGATTCAGAAAAGTGATTAGAATTAACACCATACATTGAGATTCTCTATTCAGAATTATACTTCTCCTAAAGTGGTTGCCAGCCAAGGCTGAGGAAATCGTTCTGTTTTACTGTTCAATCCATAATGGGATTTCATGGGTTCACGGCTTCCGCAAGTGCATTTGCGCTAAATTTAATGCAGCCAAACTTGACTGGAACGCCAACATGGTTCTTTTTGTTTTCCATACGAGTCACTCTCCATTACGCCAGCCGTACGTACAGCTGGTAACAGTATCAATTTTGAGAAATTAATTTTGTGAAAATAGAATTAGCTTTTAGATGAGACGTAAATGCGTTCACGTGTTTGAAGTGATATGCTCCTGTGGTATCAGTAGAAGCTTCTAACGCCAAACATATCGACAAAAGGATTTCATTGACCCTTATGTTTCGTCAGACTCAAGTATATTCGACGATCCTTATCTGAAAGTGGCTTCTTTTTCTTTTTTTTATGTGCGTAAAAAAGGAATTACGGTGTCAAAAATTTTTAAATTGGCTCATTTTAGTCTCTGGGCCAAAGAATTTCTGAATTAAAAATTTAGTAGATGAGGACTGGAATGAAAAATAATCCAAGACATGGCCTCCTGACGATTTGTAAAAATTCGTTTTGCTTCGCAATAAAAGATAAAATGTCCTAAATTCGCTTAGAATTGACATACGGAGAAATAGATTGTTTCCATGAATTACAACCATTACCGTGGAAAAGGATGAATGCGATGATGGAATATGAACATATGGGGAAAATAGCTTTTATATATGAATGCGAAAGAAGGACATCTTACAGACATGTCATATATCTTTAGAAATGAACGAATTATAATCTTAAAGAAAGCTAGTTGGGAAATTCGACGTTTTGTAATCGTTAACAAGCTTGTCTCGCTCGATCAGTTACGACTGAATAGTGAGTTGGATCCTCACTGGGTGCCCCAATATTCGGCGTTTTGTCGCATCTAAGCTACGCTTAATAAATCACTTCGTCGTGGTGTAATGGTTAACAAGCTTGTCTTGCTCGATCAGTTACGACTGAATAGTGAGTTCGATCATCACTGGGTGCCCCATACTTTCACCCTTGTGCAACATCTAACCTCTGCTTAGAAAGGCACGATAACAAGCTCTTTGGGCACTTTGAAGTGATGCAGTGGCTAACAAGCTTGATTCGCTAGATCAATTACGACTGAATAGTTAGTACTAAATAATTTCTTCCCTGTGCCAAATCTAAGATAAGATTAGAAAATAATTTGCGCACTTTGGCGTGATGTAATTTTTAGCAAGCATGTCTCCCTTTATCAACTTTGACTGAATTGGGAGTTCGATCTTCACTGTGTGCACTATACGTTTGGCCTTGCTAAATTATGCTCAGAAAATCACCATCAAAAAGCTATTTGAACACCACGATGTTGTGTAATGGTTAACAAGCTTGTCTCGCTAGATCGATTGCGTCTGAATAGTGAGTTCAATCCACATTGGGAGATCCACATTTTCGGTGTTGTGCCACACCTAAGCTACACTTAAAAATCACCATAGAGCATTCTGCTTAAATGGATATGCGTGAAAGGTTAATGATGAAGAAATATTTGCCAAGTTCAGAATTATGAAAATAAAACCGATAACGGAAGTTATGGATGTGCGCTTTGGCGTAGTTCTAATCAGCATTTAAAGAGAAATCGTTGAGCCTAATTAAAATTCCAACCAAAGCTGCTACGATCATATTCGCAAAACAGCGTTGGAAAATTTATGAATCCAATTCTTAACCTCCCAGCTATGGGTTAAACAACATAGTAGACTGGAATCTCTAGCCATGGGCGGCAACCTGTCTAAGACAAGGAAAACTCTGAATTCCGAAAATCGTTTACCAAGATCGGAAGGTGGTTCACATATAATAAAGGAAATTAATGTGGATAGCCGTGTTCTCCTATGTCCTGAAAGGATGTGGCATAAAAAAGGCGGAGGTTGAGCTTGAAGACGATAGAAAAAAATCTTGAGTAAAAGAGGCCGTGATTATTGTGTCATTAAGTTAACAAATTGACAGGAAAAAAGAGGAAAATGAATGAAAATATGACAAAAAAAAAAAAGATGGAGAAAATAGGTACGAATCGAAAGTGAAGTAAATTGAAACAGGTTCTAAAAATGACGATGGAAAAGAAAACAAACGAAGAAAAACAGAAATAAAGAAGGAAATAGGGATCAAGTATTTCGTATATTGAACTCGAGAACCGCCCGCTGCTTCTGCTTACTGATGGTGACTCCAGGATTAGCTGATCTAGTTTCCAAGGTTCAGGTCACATAAACATATATAAATAGCGTAAATTGATTACGTTCTCTGCCCTCACTCGACCACGTAAGGCAGACGATGATGGAGGGATAATAGACCTGAAATCTACAAACAAAATTGACGTACAAAACATTAAAATTTCGTCATTAAATAACTTATAGAGGTGTTGATATGCTTCTAAACAGATACAACCAACTTCTTCCTCTCTCTAAACACAGCACATACACAGACACACATACACAGTCGCAGGTATATGGAGGGGGGTAAAAGTTCATAGACTGTCTATGAAAGAATGATGATAGAGCTGTGAAATCTTGCATGCATTAATTAAAACATCACTTATTAATAACTACATTGTTTTTTTCCCTTATAAACTAACATGTGACTCTTCAAAAAGAGTGTTTATCCTGTTGGCCAAAAAAGTCATCAGCAGATATGATGCCACCATCGTTGCAATAATGATACTCAATCAAATATTTGGTGGAAGAAATAATAGTCAAATCGGGAGAATAAGGAGGGTGATTAACCTGTTCAAAGTCACAGTCTCGCACAATAACCATCGGAATGTAGAAGGTGTGCTGGCGCATAGTCTTGATGAAACAAGGCCTCTTCCGTCAGTTTACCTAAGAGTTTGGTCTTGATAGACGTTCGTAACTGCCTCAGCAAGTTGAAATAGTATTTTCCCTTGATGGTGAAGCTCTTCTGAAGATGGTCAATAAACTGAATGCCTTTTGCATCCCAAAAAACCTGAGGCCATCAACTTTTATGCAGATGAAACAAAATTGGCCTTCTTTGAAGCAGATGACGATGGATGTTTCCACTGCATTGATTGTCACTTTGGCTCAATGTGGTGAACCAAACACCAATAATAATGGAAGCCAATAAATTTAAAAGGGACTTTAAAGTGGGTGAAGTAGTGCAAATAAACCATAATATACATTCTGCAGCAGCAAAATCATTAAAAAAGAAAGCAAAAGCATATGTAATGTACCATACGCAGAAACGACGGCAAGGTAAGCCTCTTCATGATCAGTACTCTGCCTGTACCAGTCAATCTGATGTAGGCAAGCCCCGTAGGGAAGGGTTAAAAGCCGAAACCGAAAGTTTTATTCTTGCCGCATAGGGCCAATACCTGGTAACTAAAAATTACCAAGCAAACATACTGAAACATTGTGTTAACACGAAATGCAAAAACAAATTGCCGCCTTGTATCAGGTTGCACATTGTTAGCACCAACTGAATATAAAACTCAGCATGATAAATTTGACCAATATCTGCACTGGAAAATATGCAACATTTATGGGAATGAAACTAAGAAATTGGTATGAACATCACCCAGACCCAGTTACAGAGATAGGACCTGTAACAATTTTATGAGACTTTACAATACACACAGAAAGGACAATCAAAGCTAATCACCCAGGCATCGTGATCAAAGACCACAAGAACAGAATGTGCTTTCTTATTGATATGTCAACCCCAGCAGATTTTAATCTATCGTTGAGGATATTCAAAAAAAAAAAAAAAAAAAAAACTATCAAAATACAAGGATCTCGAAGAGGAAATCTCATTAATGTGGCACATGAAGACATCAATAATTCCAGTTGTAGTTAGAGAACTCAGATTAATTAGAAAAGCTTCTGATAGACTCATTAAAGGGATTCCTTGTAGCATATACCTTAATGAAATACAAAAAAATATACTCACAAGTACAGCTCACACATTACGAAGAGGTTTATCTGTGTAAAATGTATGTGTGTTTAATTTTTTTTTACAAAAAATGATCAGAGAAAAATGTCATGAAGACATTTCTGACCTTAGGTCATTGTTTGGGACCCAGAAAGGAATTTGTATGAAACAGAAACGCAAGGAAGAAATAATAATAATAATAATAATAATAATAATAATAATAATAATAATAATAATAAAGTTAGATAGTAATTTTCAATTTGCAATAATGTATATATTTCTCCGGTGTATTTATGTATATACAGTGTAACCCGGATATAAGAATAAGTCTCTTATATCCGGGTTTCTCTTATATTCGGGTTTGGTCTATTTTGTTTAGGTAAGTATGGCTCTAATTTGGGTCCAGAGAAAATCTATCTTATATCCGGGTTTATATTATATCCGGGTCTCTTATATCCGGGTTGTCCTGTATTTCATATCCCAGCAGCTTTAATGGGAAGGGAAGTAAATCAAACTCAAGTTAGTAAATGTATGAGTGATTACATGGATTAGTCGTGTTAATGGATCTATACAAATAAAATATTTCTCTGTATGTAGACAAAATTAGTTCCCAAGCAAAATGTACCGTTTAATTAATCGGTTGCTACACTCCACAGTTTCTTAGATTGTCGTCTTATTTGTTAATTTGTCTATTTAGTGACCGTCTTTCTTCAAATTTGTCTTGAAATAGGCTTTATTGTCGCCATTTTTGTCGTTCTGTTGTTAATCTTTTTCTTCCGAGAGATATTTCCATTTCACTGTTATATTAAAATTTTTAACATGCAACGAATATTGAATAAAAACGATTTATATAATACCAGGAGTAATCATTGAATCAAAGATTCCATTGATCGTTAACAATATAAAGGGAATAGATAAATTAAGCAGTTCTTTGGCTTCTATTTTAGTTGTGAATACTTTATTTCCGCTTTATTGAGACTCAATAAATTGATTAAGACTTTTGCTTCATTGCATATCATCCTTAAAACGTTTTACCAATTGCAATAATTTTTTACTACCCCGATTCACTAATAATAATGATAAAACTAATATGGGTGCACAATTCACCAAGTGAAGGTACAAAATACTTAAAAAGGAAAGTAAAATCAAATGCAACCAACCAGATACGGAAACGATGGCAAGATAAACCGCTTTACCGTACCAAACAAGCTGATGTAGAAAAATCTATTAGTAGCTAAAGTAGTGCAAGGTTAAAAGCTGAAACACAAAGTTTCATTATCGCTGCACAGGACCGATGCTTGTTAACTTGAAATTATCAAGCAACACATGCTGAAAAATTGTGTTAGCCCAAAATGCAGATTCTGTGATAATTATCCCGAAACAATTGATAATTTTGTATCAGGTTGCACGGTATTGGCACCTACTGAATATAAAACACGCTTGACAGAATGGGCCAATACTTGCAACTTCTACAGAAAGGAAACTGAAAGAAATTTGTATAAACACCATCCAGACCCGGTTGTGGAGATAGGACCTGTAAAAATTTTATAGGAAATCACAATACACACAGACAGAACAATCAATGCTAATCGCCCAGATATAGTTATCATAGACCGCAAAAAAATGAAAAAGAAAAAGAAAAAAAGTATCCTTTTTGATATGGCAGTCCCTGCAGACTGCAATGCATCTTTGAAGATCTTCAAAAAGCTATCAAAATACGAGGACCTTGAAACCAAAATCTCAAAAATGTGGCACATAAGAATATCAACAATTCCTATTGTAGTTGGAGCCCTCGGATTGATTGGAAAAGATTCCAATCGACTCATTGAAGGGATTCCTGGTTGTCCATACCTTAAAGAAATACAAAAAAATGTTCTTACGAATTTTTACATTGGTTTTCAATTTTTATATCTTTTTACAATTTAAAATTGAATAATTTATAATATTTTTGAATCTTTTAAAGTTCAATTTCGATCAAATAATTCTTAGGGAATATTATTATCGAGTAAAACTATAGTTACTAATCATATAATTTAAAGCTTATTACAATCTGTGATGCAGGCTATTTTTCATAAGAATTTCGATTTGTTATTTATATACGTATATAGATACAGAATGTCTGAAGTATGAATGTATAAACCGATAAATCTGTACTTAAAAAGTCACTTTTTAAGGGTTGTCCCCCTTTACTGAAAAAAAAAACCCTAATGAAATTTATCCTCTTCTACACCATACTTAACTATGAAGTCGTTCAGTGGTTAACCCGCCGTCAATAAATCGAATAGCACGCCAGAAAAAACAAGACCCGCGGTGAAGAATTGTTTGTATACAACATTTTATGCTATAAGTAAATATTTGTTTCAAATCAGATTAAATTTAAATTTGCTAATTTTCCTCAAGCAACATTTCAGAAATATATATTTTATTTTTGCAAGATTTTTGAAACGGACAATGTTTGTTTACCAATGTCTAAACATGGCTGACGTTATCGATTTTATTGAAAAAAAATGCAAGTGTATCCCAATCAATATAATTTTGGCAGATATACCAAAGTATTTTGCTTGCAGGGTTTAGTAAATTTAACGCTTTAACTTCCATTTAAAGCTAAATTTAAAGCTTCATGAAAGCTTTTTCCTTTTTACAAATTCATTTTAAACCTTACACATACTCAATTTGTGGAGCTACCAACTATAACACAGAAAAATATTATATAAAAACACTGTATGTAATGATCGCTATGCCTGTCGTTTTTTTTATTAATGAGATATTCCATTGTTGCCATGTTAACTCTATGCTTATGCCTTTCTTAGCAATAATTGATGCCAATTTTTACCATAACAGCAGAATTGAAAATTAGAGATCAGTCAGCTAATAAATTGTTTTCATATTTTTATACTTTGATTGTTAGTTTTCTTTATTTTTATTTGTAATTGTCTACATTCTTTATTACATATGACAACAGAGTTACTTTGAAAATTTGGGCAGCAATTTTGCTAGCATCTGTTTAAGGACATTCTGAACAGATGGAAAGATCGTCTTGATGAAATTTAAAAAAAGCGTAGACGTTCAAACCTTCATTATATCCATAGTATATACAATAATGAAAAATCTTCTGGCGGAACCTCTGCTTTAGGAAGAGGTAGAGATAGTTCATATAGTTTGAGCGCTAGAATGTTTCCTCATATGGAGTGGTTATATGCAGATATTTTGAAATACGGAAGTCAGAACCTGACAAAATCTGATTTGTCTGTTGCCGGTTTTGAATGAAAAAATGTTGGTAAGCTGTTTTAATTGTATTGCCTTATAGGGGAATCAAAGTATCAAAGCTGACGAAAGCGGCCATTTTTCATCAAGCCTATGCGCCAGCACACCTTCTTCATTTCGATGGCTATTGTGCGTGATTGTGGCTTTGAACTGGTTAATCACCCTCCTAATTCTCTCGATTTGACTATAATCTCTTTCCACCAAACAAAGTTGCACGTTGAGTCTTTGTTGTAATCGCCTTAATTTCTGTGACTGGGGAGCTATTGTACAGGGTTGTACTCGCTGATAATGCTGATCAGCTTTTGCAGGAGTGCCTGTGGTTTCAGAGATGGAAGTGCCACGTAGGAGTTTTTCAGTTAGTTAAAATTACACATGAAGAAAATTGTTGTGGATTTCGAGATGAATTCGGTCTCCAAGGAATGACAAACGCAATAATTAAATATAAGAAATAAAATGTATTTACACAATCATACAAAGAGTAATACTGCTAGTAAGTTCAGGAACGTGGTTAGTATCAAATACAGATAGATATATACAGTCTCAAAGTAGAACTTCCTTAGAGTCTACGTGCTGGTAACTGACTTCTACAAGAGGTTACCTCACACTATCTCCGTTCGTAGATTCTCACACTCTCCGACTACCGACCATGACTGCTCACTCACTGTAATTCTGAGTATTTAACGGCAGCAGTCCAGGTACACTTGGTAGAGTCCACTTATATGAAAAAGGGGTGGACCCCATAACAAAAATGTAAACGGTGTCGTTTTTGTTTGGCCTAAATATGCTCTTTTGTTTAATGCTTCTTGGTTGTGACATATACAGCTAAAACAGAATTTAAATTCTCATTTTATCATGATAATCCCTTCAGTTTTGAAGTAACGTAAACTTCTACTGGATACAGTACTACCCCAACATCTTGCTCTACGGTCTTATACTTCTGGGTTTTTTTTTACTATTCCCATAGATGTAACCTTCTATAAGATTCATCCAATGCAGCTCTAAATTCACCATTAAAATACTATTGAAAAGTCAGTTCTCATGTACTTCTTCGCCTAACTTACAGTTTTGTTTTAGTGTTGTTTACATGAAGGCAATAATTGGCATTTCCTATTTTGCTCCAGCGTGTCCATTCCGACATTCTTCCAGTTTGTCCTTTCCGTTTTTCCTCCAACCTGTCTTTTCTGATTTTCCTCCAAACTGTCCTTTCTGAGATTTCGCCAACCTGTCCTTTTCGATATTCCTTCAACCTGTCATTTCCTCCAGCATGTCCATTCCGACATTCTTCCAGTTTGTCCTTTCCGTTTTTCCTCCAACCTGTCTTTTCTGATTTTCCTCCAGACTGTCCTTTCTGAGATTCTTCCAGCCTGCCCTTTTCCGATTTTCTTCCATCGTGCGCTTTCCGACCACCACCCAAACTGTTTATTCCGATAATCCCCCAGCTTGTCCTTTTTTGTCCTCATCTTCCTGATGTTTTTTAATTCCTTTCTGAGTATTCTGATTTCTTAAATTATTCGCCATTTTATTTTCCTGTTCACATAATTCAATAACTTTATAAGATTTCCTTTCTCATTTGAGCTTACATCGTTCTTACGACCTACGTCAATTTTCATATGTATGGATTAAAAAAAAATATATGAAGTAAGGAACTTGAAAACGCACAATGTTAACTTCTCAGTTTAAAATCTTCCGCAGCACTAGATAGAATCCGTATAAATTAAATGAAAACAGAATTCGTGCCTTTAAATCAAGCAGAGGGACATTTTATAATGTTTAAATGGAACGATTTAAATCAAGAGGTCGTTTTTTTTTTCTCTGGAATTATGTATGAACTACCCATAAATAGACAAAGATACCAGAATTGCAACGTATTTGAAGGCACTATAAAAAATGAATAGAATCTGAAAGTGGAAGATGAAAAAAAAAACAAAAAAAAAACTAAAAGTGCAACTCTTTAGGATAACTGTACAAACAGTCGTTTTATACAGTCAAGGAGTTGGGGATTAACAAAATCGCTGGCAAAAAGAACTAAGGATCGGCTGGAAACAACATTTGCCCAATGAAGAACTATATCGAAACTTGCGGTTTACTGGCCACGAGGACAGAACTAAACAATTAATTGTGCATTAGCATATGAAAAGTGATTCGAATTATGGGAAAAGACCAAGAGATTGACTATCAAGAACCTCTATAGACACATAGACAACAACAAAAAAATTATTTTTACAGCCCCATCACGTTGAAACACCGGTCCCCGTACGATCGGGGAAATTACGCAAAGTCCAGCCTGGTCAGTAGCTAGATAGGCGACTGGTTGGGAATACCAGGTGTGATAAACTTGGATGTGTGGTTGGTGTAATGGATAATCGCTCGGGATAGTTAAACAGAGAGCCGAGTTCCAATTGTAGTTGCGTTCGTTATATTCACTTATGCGCAAATACCTTTGAGAAAAGTATGAATCCACTTCTTCCCCCCCCCCAGATATAAATTAATTAGTGTTACTTGTATCACTAAATCTTTATTATCTCTAAAAATTCTTATAATCTAAAATGTAAAACATTATGGCTTTAAAAAATTTATAAAGGTTTGATAACTCGTAATAAGTGAATGAATGAATCAATCAAGACACAGGATTCAAAAGGAAGATCTGTGTAGATCTATGGAGGACAAAAACAGTCAGAGGTGTTCGTTTGAGAATGACAGACATATAGAATATTGCACATATTTGTATAAAATATGATGAACACCTTCTAGATTCAGAATCAAACCTCATGCCACCAAATAAGTTATCGTAAATACTTCTAAATCCCAGCAGGTACCAACATTGCGTATTTATTATATAAATAAGAATGAGGTATTATGTACATTATTTACATTATTCGGACTATTGTTCTCATCTTTGTCGCCATATTTATTACAACGTTTCGGTCGCATATGACACAGTGGATAAAGACGTTGGTTAGATCCAGTGACAGGACCCGAAGAGTGTGAGTTCAATACCCGGTTAAGGCAGTGGGAAAACTTTCAGAGGGAAATTAACAGGAGATAACTGATAAATGACATCCATTAAAAACATGGCACGTGGAACTAGAACAGTCTACCCCAGGATTCAATTCGACATTCCAATCACCTGAAGTAGACCGGAGTGCACAACGGCCGAAACGTTGTAATTAATATGGCGACAAAGATGAGGACAATGGTCCGAATAATGTAAATAATGAAACAAAAGGAATAAATGCAAAAAATAGAAAAAAGTTCACTATTTTTTTATCTATTTCACCCCAAGAAAGACAATAAAGCCACTAAGATACAAGGGGGTTACTGGGTGTGGAAGCATTAGAAACAGAAGTACTACTAATGAGCGAGAACAAGAAGACTAATCAAAAGGACAGTAGAGACCAAGTGACATTGCATTTATATTTATGAAGATTAAAACTGGCTGGAACCGGAAGAGAGTTCGTCAAGCGAGAAGTGCGAGAAAAGAAACTGTTAGCATAGAATCTGCGGTTAGATCTAGCCAACTCAACTGTAAATAGGTGAGACCTCGTCGCCAATCTAGTCTTCTCTTATGTGCAGTCTCCCCTTCAGGATGTAGCCGATCATGGCCCTCCATACCTTCCTCTCTGTTGTAGCTCTTAATATGTTTTTGCTATTGCTCCCAAACCTTATTCTATCAGCAATCTACTCAATTTCATCAAGTATGTTACGACCTGCTTTCCTCTGTCTTTTTTTGCTTTCATCTGCCCTGTGAGTATCAGATTTTCCAAGGCGCCCTTCCTCATTACGTGCCCCAGAAATTCCAACTGCCTCCTCTTGATGTTACATAAATATAAGTTTCCTTTTTTTGTTTCCATATTCTGTAAAACCTCGTCGTTGGTCTCATGTTTGGTCCATAGTATCCTCAGCATCATTCTCTCGCCAGTCTAGTACTCAGCTTAAATTCTTAAAGTTTAGATACCATAGGGAACAGTTGCTATGAAAGTATTTATAGAAAAGTCACAGGGAAACAACTTTACATCAGTGCGAAGGTGATTGAAGCCAAGACGCCAGATCAGGGCCAATAATATTACTAATTTGACTTTTATTAAGGATCTCTAGATCTCTGGCTCACCAGACATATGTGGCAGAAATATTCAAAGCATGGACGAATTGTAGAGTTATAGGTATTTAAGATTGATTCAGAAGAGAAAAAAATTGTCTATCACGAAACTAAACCAACTTTTTAGCAGCTGACCTAGCAAGGATCCAATATAATCTTTCCATTTCATGTCTGCCAAGAACGTTAGCCCGAGAAGACGCAATGAGTCACTCTCCTGGAGGTAAGTATAAGCCATGCTGATGGAAGGCATGATGATGTCTCACAAATTATTAATAGAAATCGGTTTAGTTTTGGAGGTGTTAAAATTGACAAGCCATCCTTTGCGCCAGTTAACAACGGACTGGAGGTCGTTATTGATTACAACTTATCGGACTTTGAGAGCTGATGGGAAGGTCGATAATGATTTTTTTTAATCAATTAGATGTAGCGTATTGGGTATGACGATAAACTACATCCGGAAGCAAGGCCTTTGATCGGGAGATTGAAGGGTTTGAGGAACGTGAAACTACTTCTTAACTGCTGTTACCCCCAGATCCACCCTGACCCGGGGTGGTAGCAACTGTTAGGATCCCAGCTATGGGTAAACAGTGAACTCCCAAACAAAATTCAACACGACATTTTTATAATAAAATGACCAATACATTTTTATAGCAAAATGACAATCAAAAAATTATAAAAATATATTTTTATAGTAAAGTTAACAATACATTTTATGATTTATAGACCACATATCTATTTTGATTTCGACATTAAATAACCATAGACGTTTATATGCCGCTAAACAAATTCAACCAACCAACAATCATTTTTTCTGTATTCCATTTGTAAAGAGGACATTCCACTCAGTTTTTCCTGGAAAGGACGCATGAGCTGATGTTTCATTTTGAAAAAAATATCAAACTTCATGAGAGATGTGATATGAATGTAAGAGAAAAAGAGGAGGAATTAAGATTATGAAGATAAAGTAACTTTATCTTCATAATCTTAATTCCCTCTCTTTTTTCTCTTACATTCATATCACATCTCGCATGCAGTGATTTTCTTCCTTGAAAGGCTCTCGAATTATCTGTATTTACTGAAGTCTAATAAAAACAAATCTATTAATTTTTTGTGGAAAAGTTTGGACTTATTTTCTTCACGGTTTTGAATCTAGAGTTGTTTTTCCACTAGACTGATTGTCATTCAATAGAGAGTCACGTCTATGCTGATATTTAACCTGTTACTGGCCGACAGAGAAATAAGACAGGCTCATGCCTTCCCTAGAAGCATTAGTGTGAAATCGAACGCAACATATAAAACCAGAATTTGAACTCGGCTCAAGAGAAAAAATCACGTTAAATGACAAAGAAAGATTTCTTGTTTTTGAGAAAGGCTTTTCGTCTGAGACAATATTTAACTGAGAACCAACCAAAATTTTTTACATATCACTTTAAAATCTTTTCTAATTTTTTTTTTTTTCGGCGGCACACTATTTAACTTTTATTATTCAATTCAATTCTATCATTAAAATTGTATTGGGTGTAACAGCAAAATTGTGCAAATCATGTAAAGGCAAAATTATCCATTTGTTAGATTAAGATTTTAACCGTTTTATCTTAGAAACGTTTAAAGATATCTTACTGGAATTCTCCTAATTTTTTATAACACTATTAGACTCCACTTTGAGCAATATGAATCTGTAATTACTCTCCAAGCTTAACAGAAGAATCGTGATGAAATCGATCATAAACAAAATGACTTGTTCATCATTAATCATAGCTAAGGATCGGAAGGACATAAAGTATTAAAATGAAAATAATATATATATATATATATATATATATATATATATATATATATATATATATATATATATATATATTATGAAACAGAAAAACTGCGATAATTATTTTAAGACATTTTTATGTTTATCCTTTTAATTTCATAGATACAAATATTTAAGTAAATGCTCTGTTTATAATAAACAGTATTAAACAACATTTAGCGGCCTGAAAACTTCTCGGACATTCAGGCCGGTAAATGTTGTTTAATACTGTTTATTATAAACAGAGCATTTACTTAAATATTTGTATCTACAAAAAGAATGCATAAACATAAAAATGTCATATATATATATATATATATATATATATATATATATATATATATATATATATATATATATATAGTCGAGTCTCCCGTCGAATTCGACGAATGAGGGTCAAGCAGATCAGTTCCCAGGAAACCGACAGCCCGACAACAGCGCATGAGATTTGATTATAGTGTTGAAGGTTTCATGCAGGACCATCCACACTTTTTGAATGGCCAAATACAGAGACTTGGTGCACTAAGTGCCACAAGGTTCCCAAACGACCCTCCGCACATTTTGAATTCAGAGTTGTCCTTCTCCTAGACCAGTTGCCATCCAAGGCAATAGAACCCAGTCTGTCCTGCTATTTTACCCATAGCTGGAGGGAGAAGAAGAGGATTTATACCTTTCCCATATATATATATATATATATATATATATATATATATATATATATATATATATATATATATATTATTCCATGATCATTTTACAACTTATTCAAGCTGTTTTTCAGCCTCTGCAACCTTCTAATTTTCTGCCTTGGAGTAACAAGATGCCTTACAGTTTTCACGTACGATTTCATTTTCAAGTCATTTTTCACTGCTTTTTGGACTGCCATAGCCTAAACTCTTCTCTCCCCTGCAAAACGACTAATGAATTGAATTGGATCTTTTCAAATTGATATATTAATCTCTAAGTGAAAATGATGATCCTCTTCCTGTTGCGTCCTCTTGATCCTGTTATCCTTTCCACTGTCCCTTCTTTTAAAAAGTTATTCACTGTTCTCTTGATGGTTCTAGAATGGACTTTGAAGATGGAAGCAAGATTATGAATGTTGGTAACATTATTGTAGGTCTGAATGATCTGTTTCCTTTCAACATTGCTTAGTTGGGAAGATAGCGTGGGGCTGATACAAATGGATTTTTATTTCTAGCTGAATCATTCAAAGGGTTTTTCAATGATTCTTACGGCAAATGGTGTCAAGATGGCTAAAGATCTTATCTGAAAACCTGGAAAAAGCAAACTCCATTAGTTCAGTGGCTTTTTAGATATTAAACATTTTGTGGGATAGACGATTATCCCGTGCTGTTACACGATTTGGATAATTTCACTGTTAGTCCTGGTACTTAAAAAATAGTTTAAGGAAAATATTTTTTCAGGATTAAAGACTCGGCGAGGAATTAATTAAATAAATGTGTTTCCATATACGAATTTTGAAAGTTTAGGCTTTACTTTTTAATTTTTAATGATAGGTAGTTTAGTCAGTTTGGCTTAGTTTTACAGCTTGTCAACACACCAGTGGGTTATTTAATACCGACAAGATATTTATGATAGGTTTGTATGAATAGAATATTTCTTCTTTGTAACAAATCAGTTTGTAGATCAGGTTTAATTGACGCATTTTTAAAGATGGTTTTGTTGAGAGTCAAATCTATTGATGGTAATATTTTTTGTTTTCAAAAATGTGTTTCAGGTAATTTTAAAAAAATGTATTTCCAGTACTTTTAATTTAAAAATATATTTTTATACTTTCACGGTGTTTAGACCCCAGTTTGGGGTTAAAATTTTTCCCATAGCAGGAACACTAACAGATACTATCAAACCAGGTCAGGGCAGACCTGTGAACAACAGTAATTAAGAGGTGGTCTCATGATCCACGAAAAAACCCGATCAGAGGCCTTGCAGCAGGATGTAGTTTATCGTCATACCCAGGACGTTACATTTCTATTTTGATGCCACGACAATTTTCGTCTATGGTGCCTCAATGAAACAGTGTTGAGAAGACAAAGTTGTAAGAAATTGGTTCGTCATTATTCCTTCGCAAATGGTTGCGGAGAGCGGTTGCTGCGCGTCAATCCTTTCATGAATTGAACGCATAAGCAATCAGCGGATGGCCCGAACGTCGAATGACCATTTGTTTTTTTCTTCACGAAACCAACGATTATATTCATACACAGGGTGAGATTGAGAAATTGTTACCATTTTATATTTTTTATTTCGCGCATGCGTGTTGTTTGTTTTTGATTTTGTCCACTGCTCAGTATAGTAGGGTCAGTTGGGCACCATCTAAATTATTGGTGCAGGAATAACTAATTTAGTTATTCCTGAACCAAAAACATGCAGAACATTATTAGCACACACAACAGCCAACTACTAAAAGCATCCCATGATGACAAAACAGAAGAAAACAAACCCTCATGTAACTGTAAAATTGGGACCAATTGTCCAGTCGTAGGTACGTTTAATTCGGAAAATGTGGTATACCAGGCTACCATTTTTCCGAAAGAAAGCATCAACAATAAATAAACATAGATAGGGATATCCATTGGAAATTGGAAGCAAAGACTATACAGTCACCGACATTCCTTCTCCAATGTTTCTTTGAGATACCAAACTGCTCTATCCAAGCATTATTGGAAGATTAAAGAAAGTGATTTCGCCCCACTACAAATGGTAAATCATGTGTCGATTTCAATCCGCCAGAAACGTTCGGGACAGATGCGATCTGTGCATACAAGAAAAAATTTAAATACACAAAGGCTAACCAATTGTTGAATCAAGGCAATGAACTGATTTTCAGATGAAGACATACGAACAAATTTAAAATCCCCTAAAACCTTTCTTTTGCGAAGGAATGCACACTTGAGGCGTTGATTCATTTTTATAGGTAATGGCACATATGGGTGTACACGTATTTATGTACATGTATATATGTATGTGTGTATATATATGTATGTGCGGATGTGCGTTGATATTGCGTATCACACGGTTTCGTGTTTTTTGCGCGTTTCTTCATATGTAGTTGGATGTATGACTCTTGCCGATGTATACAACATTTATAATTCTAAATAAACATTTTTGTATCATTAGACATACATCATATTACTCAGTTATTGTTTGTATTTTTTTCTTATTTTACCATTATTATTTATCTGCATTTAAAATCCCTTCACTTATGTTTGATATTATTAACATTATTTTATTATTTGTATTAAGGACCTTTATATTAGACCAGCTAGAATGGAATTGGGCTAAAATTTGCTGTGTAACCCGATGTACAATGTTCCACACTTTAAGGGAAAAAATCTTGGCCGGGTCAGTTTTTTAAGGCTTAATACTAACCATTCATTACTTCCTTATTCCCTTTCCTTTCCATACCCCCTTTCTCACTTTTTAAAAAGAACCTGATCCTTCATCACTTTTCTTTTTTTCCTACTTCTCTCTTTTCTCTTTCTCTTGTTTCCTCTTCGCCCTGGCAATCTAATATACCTTTCCGGAGCATTGTCTCCATTTACTAAAAGTTTTCGGTCTGAAGAGATGAATATATAGATATTCACAAAATAAATTATAACCGAAATAAACTTTCTCTCTTGATTATATATATATATATATATATATATATATATATATATATATATATATATATATATATATATATATATAAGGTGAATTGAAAAGTTCATAGCCTGTCTATAAAGGAATAATGCTAGAGCTGTGAATTCTTGCATGCATTAATTTAAACTCATCCTATTAATAACAGGTAAACTGACGTCTGACTGTTCAAAGAAGATTTTAGTTGTAACTCGTTGAAAATGAAGGACAATCTGGCAGATAATCAGCCCTCAAGATCATTCATGCTGACATGGCTTCTACATTAGGGGATAGCACCCAGGCATTATCAACAGTATAAAAGCGGGCAGCTGAATTTAGGAATTGAAGGGAATGTCTGGAAGATGATCCAATGTCTTGACATCCTACGACTGCCACCATAAAAGAAAACGAGTGATCAGTTACACAACATGTTGAAATACTGATTTTAAATAAATAATACGATGTAGCTAACCAGGCGCTTCCTCTGTAGCTAAATGGTATAGCACCTCAGCCTATATGACGTTTCCGTGTAGGATACACGTTCGATTTTTGTCGGAGGGCACATATTTTCTGTGAAATTTCTCAGATATTTGGGCTGGTACATGTTGTTAATACTGTTTATTATAAACAGAGCATTTACTTAAATATTTGCATCTATAGAAATAACGTATAAACATTACCATCCAACCCTGTCTTGAACCCTTGACCTTGAACCATATATGACGTTGTCCGTAAATCATTGGTAGGATACTAATATCATGTCAAGCATAAAAACTATAACAGATTTAGTTGTTGGACACTCATGACATCGACAAGAGTGTCTATGATATATATATATATATATATATATATATATATATATATATATATATATATATATGTGTGTGTGTTGTAAGACAACCCGATTGCCTCCCCTATCTTGTGATTTGTATAAACATCGTCTTAGCCAAAATGGTAAGACTTTTCAGTTACGTTCAATAAAGGCACATAAAGCTGAACTAGACTTCGAGTTTTTATTAAAATATATTGAACGTAATTATGGACAAATACCTTAAACCAGAACGCCTCTACTTGGACCCTGCAGGCCCGTCTTTTGCTGACGTCTGGTAATATTGGAAACGATTATTTGAAGGATTCTTGCTTGCATTGGAAAACAGTTCATCCGCTCCTATTACTGATACGGATTGACTTAACCTGCTAATGCACCATGTTTCCATATCCGTATATTTCTCACTGCAAAACTTACCAGAGTGACATGGACGTTTTAGGTGGAATTTTTATGAAGAGATGAAACAATCTTTGCCCGGCATGTATTAGCAACTACCCGTCAATCCCCTTCAGCGCTTAAAAATCTTAAGACGAGACTGTGACTTTCAAGTGATGACAGCAGATCAGGCAAAGGACGGGTTTATCAGAGACTTCTTTATAAATGGATTAAAATCGAAATATATCCATCAAAGATTGCTGCAGAATAAACAAGATTAAGCTACTGCTCACAAGCAGGCACTTACTTTAGAGATGACAGAGAAGCAATCTTGTTCATACCTACAAACAAGTGTTTCAAAGGCTGCACTAAGTACTTACACCCTTACTAGTTCACCAGTTCAAACTACCCAAAACGATGCCAAATCTGTGCTGCGATGTCATACTGGGACAAAATTTCCTGAAACAACATTCTTGGATTAATCTTTTGTGGGCTCTAAACCGGCATTGAATATCTGTGGCTTGGCTGCTACAAATGTAAAATACCCATCTCTTTTGGAAAACTTAACCAAAAACTGTCAAACAGTGGCCACGAAATCTTGAAAATATTCCCTTGAAGACAAAACGTTTATTCAAGCAGAAATAACAAGAAAGTTAAGAAAAGGAATAATCAAAGAAAACAGATCACCATGGAGAGCACACATATTAATAATATCCTCTGATAATAATAAAAAAAATAGATGGTCATAGACTACTCCCAAGCTATAAATAGGTAAACCGTCCTGGATGCATACCCTATATCACGTACTGACGAGATGATAAACGTGATGATAAACGAGATCGCCAAATACAGAATATTTAAGCACGTTAGACCTAAGGAGTGCTTACCACCTAATAGCTATAAACACTAAAGTTAAGTCTTATATGACTTTTGAAGCCTGTGGACGACTTTATCAGTTCCAACGGATTACGTTTGGGGTCATTGACTGGGTTTCCAGTTTTCAGAGGGTTCTCGATAAAATAATTCTTGAAGAAAAATAACAAGCAGCTTTGCCTATAGATAATGTGAGAGCTTGCGGCCATGATTGGGCTGACCATAATCGCAAACTAAAACGGTTTGGGGGGCTGTCAAGAAATATAATCTTACACTCAACCATAACAAGAATTCTTATGGGTCGACAACCATCAAACTACTTGGATATATTGTGGGTAAAAGAATCCTGAAGCCGGATCTGAACGCCTAAAACCACTGCAAAAACTGTCTATTCCCAGCACCTTACGACAAACCATGGGTCTGTTCGCCCATTATTCTCAACGGATACCCTTCTTTTCTGAAGGAATACACCCACTTACGAAAATTACCAAATTTCCTATACATTCTTCTGTTGTTAAAGACTTTGATGGGTTAAAAAGTGATATTGCTAATTCATCCATCACTTCAGTGAATCCTGACATGCCTGTAGAAGTAGAGACCGACGTTTCCGACCACGCCATAGTTGCCGCGTTAAGGCAATCCGGGCGTCCAGCAGCGGTCTTATCCTGAACATTGTCAAAATCTTTGCGCAGACATTCAGCTGTCGAAAAGGAGGCTTATTCCATAGTCGAGGTGCTAAAAAATGGTGACATTTCTTAATTGGTCACTGCTTTAAGATAATCGCTGACCAAAAGTCAGTCTCTCTTGTGTTTACTCTTTTTCGTTTGATGCTTACGATCGCTCGAGAAAGGAAAAGGCAACGGCGGACGGGATGTCAAGAGTGTGTGGATCAATAAAGAACACTAGGAAAAGTTCATAACGATCTCTGTGATCCAGACATCGCGAGGTTCGAAGCCGGAATTTGCTTTTTTCATTTGAGGACGTGAAATGAATAACAGACGGTTGTCAGTCAGATTTGCGCTCGAATAAAACCAAGGTTCTACAAACCTGAACTAGGAACACTAATAAAAATTAAACAGCTATTTGAGAGGCGAAGAGTGGACATTGAGGGCCCTATTTTATCTAAATGCCGAAACAAAACTATTCTTTCCGAGTATTCGTGATTCCTTTTTGCCTACCCCTGTCCAGATATAAGTGCGACAATGGTCATACCCTGTCTTTGCTCACTGTTTTCAATATTCAGAGCGCCAGCTTATATTCGTACAGATCGCGCGACCTCTTTTATGACCGAACAACTAAGAGAATTTCCGTTGGTACAGGGAGTAGCTGTAAGCCGAACTACCCCATACGACCGTCAAGGGAATGAACAGTGTAAGAGATAAAATGGAATAATATAGAAGATCGTACAGTTATCACTCGAAAAACAAAACTTTGCAATTAGACATTGAGAAGACGTAATAAACGAAGCTTGATCCGATATAAGAACAGTATTGTATACAAGAACTAATGCTACTCCTCACGAAAGTTTTTTTTTTTAAATTTCCAAGGCGAAGTTTGGCCGCGATATCCTTCCTTTCTTTGCTCTCACTCCCAGGTACTGTTTTACTTAGAAACCTCGTTTGACAAAACAAGTATAATTCTCCTGCTCAAGATGGATCCACTCTATCCGCGCATCCAACATCCTGATGGGAGAAAATCGAACGTTTCCCGGTGAGTTATAAAACCAGAGTGAGGAATAGCTCTCCCCGGAAGAAATATATCTCCCTGTTGATAGTAACGGCGACACGATGCGATTAGATTCTCCTGAGAAACAAGGCCCCGATAGTGACTATTCAGAGATCGACACCAGAATAGCTACCTCAACGAGAGCATACTATCATAAACTCTGATAATCAGCTTTCAGAATCACGATGTCCTAGTCCAAGAAGACAAAAACATTATGAGACGAAATACTTCTAGTCGACTGTTCCCGTAACACCTCAAAGCCCAGATCAGCTCTCTACCGAAACCATACCAGAAAATTGGCAAATGATCCAGTCACCCGGAAGACTTTGTGTCGGACTAGCAGAAAACAAAGTCAGGGAGAATGTGGTAAGACAACCCGAATACCTCTCCTGTCTTATGATTTGTATACGTAAGTCACGACGTCTTAGTCAAAGTGGGAAGACACTTAAGTTATATTCAATAAAGGTGCATAAAGCTAAACTAGACTCCGAGTTTTCATTACAATGAAAAAACATAGAGACAATGTAAAATAATGTATGAAAATAGGATGGAAACCTTTTCACGAAGCTATATATATATATATATATATATATATATATATATATATATATATATATATATATATATATAGATATATATTAAAATGCCCTTGCCAACAAGTTTAAAACGTAAAGCACATTATGTAAACGGTGTTTCAATAACTTGGACCGATTTTAAATGTGAATTAAGTTTAAGCGTCTAATGATTTTTTCTTTTTCTTTCAGATTAAGTCTTTGGCAATTTTAACCATAGGAAGATTAACAATCAAACATGTTAGTGTTTCAAGAGGGCAACTGGAAAAACTTCCGTAAATTCAAACAAACTGGGTCGATGGCAGATCTGAAAACACTATTGCATGCTAGTTTACGCCGTTTAGCTCTAAATATTGCTGCAGTGCACAAGAATGTGGCGGAAAATCCAGACATCTCTATTCATCATCGCTCTCAGGAATTGAACCTCTCCACAACAACGTTACATCGTTTCTAATTGCACTCTCGGTTGGTCCATTATGCTGACCCAAAAAATCACGAAGTGCGCGAAATGCATTTCTGTTTGAATTTCAATTTTCGTAACACGTTGTTTGATTGTTAATCTTTCCATGATTGAAATTGGCAAAGAATTAAGTTGTTAAATATGAAAGAAAAATTTAAAAAAATCATTAGACGCTTAAAGTTAATTCACATTTAAAATCGGTCCAAGTTATTGGAACACCCTTTATATATAACGCCATTATTAGTAAATATGTGCCAAACATGGAACTTAAACAAAATTGCTTGAAAACAAACCCGGAAAAACACAAAGAACAATAAAACCAGAAAATAGCAATAGATGATGCATTTAAAATTTTTGAAGATCGTGATTGAAGGAAAGCAGAAATGCGTATAATTTTATAACACTATCATGGCTCAGGGCAAAGGTCAAGATGAGGAATATCACATAACTGATTAAAAGAACACAATAGATATTGTTAGGATACATATACTATCTATATCAGATAGTATATGTTTAAAATAGATTTGTATTTAAATGTTTATCTGCGGATGAATGGCAATGACTATATGCGCATTTATGATGTAAACCACTTCGTTCTGCTCAGATGCAAACAAACAGTAGCTATTAGGTTGGTGCAAAAAATAATGTCGTTTTCTCACATAGTAACATATGTGAGAAAACGACATTATTTTTTGCACCAACCTAATATTTCTCCTAAATTCCCAAGTCACAAATAGCCACGTCGAGGGTTTTAAACTTTAAACTAGGTCATAAAACTGATTTTACAGATAAACAGAAATGTTTAAAATAGCAGGCGCTCCTAGAAAATGAAACAGGGATAGAAAGCGTAAAAAATGATTGGCAGTTATCACCGAACTGTAAAGAAATGAGTTGACGAATTTGAATGATTGTGACTCCTTCGATACAGGGTCTTAGAAGGTCAAAGTGAGAACATTGTTTCGCCGATCTGTGTCCAGTGTCACCAGAGAAGTCATTTTAAAAGAAATCTTTTTTTTGTCAAGTTATGAAACTTTAAGCTTTGTGGCAGCGAGGAAATGTTGTCAAGGAACGGATTCGAGTCCTACACCCGGCAGTGAAACAAGAGCGCTTCTTTTTGATACTTGGACCGCGTGGATTAAGCCAAGTCATAGATTTACAGTTAGGTCTCATTGTTTTATTTAGTGAATAATGCTTATATTCATTTTGTATTACTACAGGGGTTGTAGAAAATAATTTGAACACTTGTTAAATTCAAAAAAACATTTATTTAATATGGAGTTGGTCCTCCTTTAGTCTCACATACAGCTTTAATACATCTAGGAATGGAATCATACAGCTTCCTGGCTTTATCCAGAGGCATTTTCAGTCATTCTTCCATTAAAACCGACTCCAGCTCTTTAAGACACGGCGGTGGAGGATAGCGGCTCCTAATTTGTCACTCCAAAATGCACCACAAATGTTCAATAATATTGATATCTGGAGATTGGGGAGGCCACTCTAAGTGTTGTAGCTCACTTTCATGCTCTTCATACCAATTCTTAACCATTCAAGCAGTATGTATTGAAACATTATCGTCTTGAAAGATGCAGTCAATGTTGCGAGTGGATAGAAGAGGTTTCCTTACGGCGGCTCTTCCATGATATCCCGCCTTATGGAGCTCACAATGAACAGTTTTAGTAGAAACTGGACTATTCAGATGATTATTCAACTCATCAGTCACTTTGGCCGCACTAGTCCGATGATTCTTTGTCACATTTTGTTTCAATGCACCTCAGTCCCTGTCAGTTTGCAAGACCGGCCTGGATTGCTACGATTGCTAGCGGTTTTGCCCTGTTTCTCCAATTGCTTCATAGTTTTTGATATGGTAGCTCTTGAAAAACCAAACCGTTCAGCAACCTTAGTGATCGAGGCTCCTACTATGCGAGCTCTAACAATTTGCCTTTTTCCGAACTCGGAGAGGTCACGCATTTAGCTGAAATTTTATTAATTCTAAAAATAAATAAGACGAAGACAGTAAATTAGATAAATAAACGTATTTACAATAGATATAACCTTCAATTACAATTACAAAGTTTTAGTTAAAGTTCTTAATATAATATGTCTTTGAAATATATGAGTGGAATTTGCAACTACTCCACTTGTTTTTTCCAACCTCTGTATGTCTAAAGTATCTTTGACAATAACAATAATAAATATATTTCTAGTCTCTATCAAGACGAGGATACTATTGTTAGTTTAACTAAGTGAAATAGAGATTTACTTGACTCCCCACTGAATCGGGTTGTGATACAAGGTCGGTTTTTAACGTGGCGACCCGAGTGTTTCCACTCAAACCGTTGGTGTAAGCTGATCTTAGCATGTCATAGCTTGTTAAAGCTGCTTAGGGCCGGTCTAAGCTAATCACAGCTGATCTTATCTGGTCATAACTTGTCTAAGTGTGTCAGATCTGGTCTAAGATAGTCATAGTTGTGATACCTACCCGGCATGTGCCAGGTAAGTATCTTTAACTAAGTGAAGTAGAAATTTACTTGACCCCCGACCCCAATGTGTCAGGTTGGGACACAATATCGATTTTTAACGTGGCGACCCGAGTGTTTCCACTCAGGCCGCTAGTCTAAGCTGGTCTTAGCTGGTTATAGATTCTAGTCAGAGCTGGTCCAAGCTAGTCATAACTTGTCCAAGCTGGTCAGATCTGGTCTAAGCTAGTCATAGACGTAATACCTATCCGGCATGTGCCATGTAAGGCGATTGACTTGACCTCCTCTCGCCATGGAGTCAGGACAAGGTTGGTTTAACGTGGGGAATCCGAGAGCGTCGGTTTAAGGACAAATATCCCCTTCAGCACCGATCTCTTTCCCTAGTGCAATGAGAGGTTGCAACCTTAGGTTTCTGTTCCCCTAGGCTGGGCACCTCGCAGTGTGATTTTCCTCAGTTGCACCTCTGTCCTCTGACATAGCCGCAAATGCGTCGCACTCTGTCCGAAGACAGAGACGCAACCGAGAAAGGATAAAATCCCTACCCGGCATGTCTCAGGTAAGTAGAGATTTACTCGATCCCCCACTGAGTCAGGTTGTGACAGTCAGTTTTAAACGTGGGGACCCGCGTGTTTTCACTCGGGCCACTGGTACAATCTGGTCTTAGCTAGTCATAGCTTGTACAAGCTGGTCAGTGCTAGTCTAAACTAGTCGTAGCTGGTCTTGGCTTGTCATAGCTGGTCAGAGCCGGTCCAAGCTAGTCGTAGCCGTGATACCTCCAGCACAGGGACGGATCCCTGTGCCGGGTAAGTATCTTAAAATAAGTGAGATTTTCTTGACGCTCCAATGAGTCAGGTTGTGACACAAGGTCAGTTTTTAAAGTAGGGACCCGAGTGTTTTCAGTCGGGCCGCTGGTCAGAACTGTTACAAGCTAGTTATAGCTGTTCTTGGCTTGTCATAACTGGTCCGAGCTGGTCAGAGCCGGTCCAAGCTAGTCGTAGCCATGATACCACCTTACACACGGACGGGGCCCTGGGGCAGGTAAGTAGAGATTTACTTGACCCCCCCCCACACACACACGAAGTGAGGTTGTGACACAAGGTCAGTTTTCAACGTGGGACCTAAGTGTTTCACACGGGCCGCTGGTCTAAGTTGGTCTTAGCTGGTCATAGCTTATCCAGGCTGGTCAGAGTTGGTCTAAGCTAGTCATAGCTGGTCTAAGCTAGTCATAGCTGATCCAAGTTGGTCAGAGCTGGTCTAAGCTGGTCGTAGCCGTCATACCACCAGCGCAGGGACGGAGATCTGGGGCAGACAAATATCTTCTCACTCGATAAAAGTATATTTACTTGACCCCACCCCCGAGTCAGGTTGTGACAAAAAGGTCAATTTTTAACGTGGGGACCCGAATATTTTCACTGGGGCCGCTGGTCTTACCTGGTCATAGCTTGTGCAAGCTGGTCATAGCTTGTCCAACCTGGTCATAGTTTGTCCAAGCTGGTCAGAGATAGTCATAGCTGGTCTTGGCTTGTCATAGCTGGTCCAAGCTAGTCGTAGCCGTCATACCACCAGCATAGGGACGGAGCCCTGGGGCAGGTAAGTATCTTTAAGTAAGTAGAGTATTTCAAGAATTTCTTTGTTGGAATAGAGTTTAATGGTTTTAACCCGTGACCTTTTCACGGTTTTCCTATTTTAAATTTCTGATTAATCTTAATTCTTCCGTTATTGATTGAATAATCTCATTGCCAGTTCTACAATAAGCCGTAGAAATTACCCTTTCGCATCGTTAAATATTTCAGCCTAATAGCATTAACAAAATATTGAAATAATAATCATAAATGCTAGTGAGGAGGTAGAAATGAAAAGATTTGAAACTGACAACATTTTTTTCCATTTCAGTGAAATAAACGTTAAGCAATTGTATGTCTTTCTTTCTTTCACTTTGTGACTGAAACCAAACAGCATCTTTGATGTCTTTCATCTACGAAATCGAACAAAAATGTAATAGTCTATTATTTATGAGCTATTATTAGCAGGAGACGTTAAACACTTCTATCTTTTTTCTTTTGTTTTTTTTTTTTTCACTGAAACCATGATATGTTTTGTCTTTCCATGCGATGAAAACGAAATAGTCCATAATTTATGAGGTATTGACAGGACGAAACGGTCGTGCAAACTAACGAAGGTAGGGACGAGCACAATTATTATATTATATTTATTGGGTAACTATAGTGAATGTGCGTGCGTTGTAATGGATTGTGGCTCAGAATGAGAAATCAGAGTTTGTTACATTTACTTATGCGCAAATACAATGGGGAAATGTTTTAATCCCTCTCTTCTAACCCTCCCTTGGTTATAGTATTAAATAGCAGAACATACTGGATTTTATAGCCTCAGTTGGCAACTATTCTGGTGATGGTGGCTTGATAAAATCCCCCACCACCCATCAAAACTGTTGTACCTGTCCTTGAAAACGCATATTGACTGAGATTTCCCAGTCGCGCGAATTACGCATTCAGCCGTAGGCGGAGAAAGTTTTACTTTTTTAACGGTAAAGTCAGCTGATATACTGTTTTCGATAAGTGATATACAAGAATAGGGATTTGTGAAATTAGGGACCGGCTAGGTTTGTGTGTGTTTTAAGCTCCCATACATGTAGTCGGGGTAATACATACAATTTTGTGGATTTTGATATTTATTTTTATTTTATATTATTTTACCGAGTACATTTGGGTTTTGCTACATTCGTTTTCAAGCGTTTAAATTATTTAATCCTGGCGTTTTCACGTTTGATAGAACTAATGTCAACTGCCTCAAGATGACTTCATATGCATCAAACATGAGGAGACTGCCGGAATTAAACTAATTGCATAAATATACACAGAAAAATTCTTGAAAACGAATGTAGCAACATTAGAAAGTGCTCAGAAAAATAATATAATATATATATATACAGAATGCGATGTATAAATTGTCGCCATTTTATATTTTTAAATTCGCGCATGCGCGCTGTTTTTGATTTTGTCGACTGGACAGTAAAACGGGGTCAGTTGGGCACCTTATATGAGAAAAGAGTTCCATGACGCAATTCACTTGCCAAAAATTTAGAAACGGCATGCTGTACTGCTTGGCATTCACACCGGAAGCTCCAATACGAAAATTGGGGTATCAATCTGAAGACAATGCAGAGGATTCAGAAAGATTTGGACGTGTCTAATGGTGATTATGAAGGAACGTCAGATCGGAAATGTCTCTCTAATCGTTCTAATTAGAAAAGAACTCCCAAATTTCGTGGTGAGGGCCTCAGACAAAGTTTAAGCATGAGACAGATTGTCGCCTCTGAGTACTGACTTCACTTCAATGCCCCCCCCCCACACATATATATATATATATATATATATATATATATACACACATGCATATATATATATACATATATATAATTTTTTGTATATATTATATATACATATATATAATTGTTTGTATATATATATATATATATATATATACATATATATAATTGTTTGTATATACATATATATATATATATATATATATACATTAATTGTATTCGCTTGAGGATGAAATGGAACTAATGTTTTTAATTTAATTGCGAAATTAAATTTGAAGTTTTAGCTTCCATTTTTGAAACATGGTTATTACTGTGTAGCGAAATAAACATATTTTAAATCAGTTAATTTATAATATTGATGCTCTGTAAATTTACATTGAGCACTATTTTGTAAAAATGAAAATATCAATAAGAACACCGGATTATATATTTTACTGTTCTTTCTTATATATATATATATATATATATATATATATATATATATATATATATATATATATATATATATATATACATGCATACATAAATATATATATATATATGTATATATATATATATATATATATATATATATATATGTATGTATGTATTAATAAAATATATGACACGGTGAAAACCTTTTATGCCAAAGCGCTTCGTTCCTTAAGGAAAGTT
>OZ010583.1:34767431-34779931 GCA_963932145.1 Acanthosepion lycidas | reverse complement strand
CCAGTGAGGATCAAACTCACTACTCAGTCGTAATCGTTCTAGCGAGACTAGCTTGCTAACCATTACACCGCCTCGAGGTGCCGAAGGTGATGTTAGGTATAAGTGTTCATTTTGCTTCGTTGTTGCTCACATGTTCGATTCATGACATTCTCAGTATCTTTCTGTAGAACCACATTTCTGTTGTCTCAAGTCACCTCTTCATCTGTGAGGAGATTGCGCAGCATTCACTTCTATATAGGAGAAGTGATGTTCCCTAACAGTTCAGTATTCTTTTATTATCTTTTTTATAACGAGTTACAGTCGAATAAGTTAAGAAAGATCCGAAGACAGTAAGAAAACTACAGACAAATCAGGATATATAAGAGACTGATAGAGTTAGATATAAGCAATATTAGCTAAATGCATAAAGAGTGATAACGATTTATAGAGAAAGATGTTCATGCAAAATTAGATTTACTCTAGGCTGTTTTTGAATTATTGTTCTCGAAGCGAACGCACTCCCAACACCACACGCTAACACCAGCAACACTTCAGATGCATTAAATGGGGAGGACCTTGATACATTAATGTGTAAATGTTAAACATGAATATATATTATTTTGATTGGGATGCAAATCGTGTTCATCTAATTAAGAGGAAAATCGGCCTGCACAAAGGGCAACAGGAGCAAATTTCTTCCGTAGATAGATGGATATATAGATAGATAGATACGAATGCTGCAAGAAAGAAAGAAAGAAAAAAAGAAAAAAAAGAAAGAAAGAAAGGAAAGAAAGAAAGAAAAGAAAGAAAGAAAGAAAGAAATGAAAAGAAAAGGAAAGTGTTAAATGCAAGTAAAATGAGAAAGTCAATAAAATTCAAAGAATTTGAGGCCCTGGAAAAGAGGGAGACACTAAGAGGTGGAAGGGGGAGGGGAGAGAGAAGGAGAGAGAGAGAGGGAGGAGAAAATGCTGGAGACATCGAACCAAAGGAAAAAAAAGAGAAAAAAAAAAAAACAAAAAAACAAAAAACGAAAACTGTGTCATGAGCAAATGATGGCGGCTCGGCTTGAATATAACGAATTTGCAACATGAATATACATATATGGGACGAAAATGACTGAAGGTGGGAAAAATAAAAAGCAAATTCAAAAGAAAAATAAATAGAGAGAAACAGGGAAGTATGAATAGAGAGGGGAAAATGAGAGAGGCAATATTATCCGAAAGAAAGACAGAAAAAAAGACTGCACGACTTGGAATGAAGCAAGGGGTGCATTGTACTGCCTACTGGGTGACGTTTGACGTCATTTGTTGCCACAGCAACGCGTGATCGTTGGTTAGCAGTGGAGGGGTAGCTCCACCTAGTGGTAATCTGCTGCAATGTAAGTACGTTGAAGCACATCGACCGACACGTGCTGATCTTATCTATCTATCTATCTATCTATCTATCTATCTATCTATCTATCTATCTACTAGTCTCGTCTGTTCATATCTATCATTTCTCATTTTGTCCCTATCTATCTATCTATCTATCTATCTATCTATCTATCTATCTATCTATCTACTAGTCTCGTCTGTTCATATCTATCATTTCTCATTTTGTCCCTATCTATCTATCTATCTATCTATCTATCTATCTACTATCTATCTACTAGTCTCGTCTGTTCATATCTATCATTTCTCATTTTGTCCCTATCTATCTATCTATCTATCTATCTATCTATCTATCTATCTATCTATCTATCTATCTTCCAGTTTCGACTATTCATAGGAAAATCAGTGTTCGAAATACAAAAACTACATTTAGACAATATTGACCTGTGTATGTATGTATGTATATATATATATATATATATATATATATATATATATATATATATATATATATATATATATATATATATATGCGCGTGTGTGTGTTTATGTGTCTGTGTGTGTGCATGTGTATTATATATCTGTGTGTGTTCGTATATCTGTCAATATTTGTATATATACAGGCAGTTGCTTGTGTTCATATATGTGTTCAAGTGTGTGTGTGTCTCTGTGTGTGTGTGTTCACGTATGTAGTTATTCATGTACACATTTATATACTTACATATAGGTGCGTATATGTGTTTTCGTGCATGTACACAGTTGCTTATGGGCATGCATATGCGCATATATGTATATGCATATATACATATATATATGTGTGTGTGTGTATGTATATATATATATATATATATATATATATATATATATATATGTGCGTGTGTGTATACATGCATGTATATATATGTGTGATATATATGCATATATATATATATATATATACATACATACATACATACATGCATATACATACATGCATATACATATATATATATATATATATATATATATATATATATATATATATATATGTATATATATATATATATTGTATATTCCTGTGAAGTTAATATGGCTTATGTGGGAAAATGTGCAGTTAGCAATAAAATCATGTGCACGCATATGCAGATGCACAACAGAGTGAAGGAAAAGACGAAATAAATAAGAGATAATGAGATGCAGAAATATCTGCAGACATTTACCCAGGCGAAATAATTTATTCCCCAAAACGTCTTTTCACACACGCAAAAAAATATCTATTTGCTAATTAGCATACGTGTATTTCATAATAAAGGCATCACGCGAACAAACCTTTGCGTATGATAACATATTAAAACTTATAGTTTGCCATAAAAAAATGGTTCTTCTTTTTGTTTTAATTCCTCTTCATCGTTTATTTACATCCGTTGTAATTACCATTTCTCTTAACTTTTCTTTGTTGCATTTTTCATTTTTAGTTCTTTCTTTTTTATTTCTTTACTTCTTTGTGTTCTTTTTTTTCTTTCTTTTTTTCTTTCTTTCTTTTTTTCTTTCTTTTTTTTCTTTCTTTTTTTTTCTTTCTTTTTTTTCTTTCTTTTTTTTTCTTTCTGTCTTTATTTTTGCGTCTTTCGATTTCAGTTTTCTTTAATTATATAATTACTTCTAACTTGGCCATATAAAATTGATTTTTTCGCTTCTTTTAAATTTCCTTCATTATTTTTCTTTCCTTCCTTTCTTCTTTCTTTCTTTCCTTCAGTATCGATTATGTTCCTTCTTACTGAGTAGTTTTTCTTTCCACTGTTCTTTCTTTTCTTGCTTCCTCTATCTTTTTTCTGTCTTTCTTTCTTTCTTTTTTTCTTTCTTTCTTTCTTTCTTTCTTTCTTTCTTTCTTTCTTTTTTTCTGTCTTTCTTTCTTTCTGATTTCCTGATTTGCCTTCCATGGTCCTGTTATCTTTCTCATCTCTTTGTTTTGTGTTTCTTCTTTGCTTTGTTTTTCATCATTTATTCATTTGCTTCTTTTTCTTTCTTTCTTTGTTAATTTAACTACATTTAAAGTTTCCATTTCCATTTGACTTTTTTCGCTTCTTATAAATTTTCTTCATTATTTTTCAGTACTTCTTCCTCTTTTATTCAGTGAACCCCCCCTTCTCTGATTCCTTCATCTTTCTTTCTTTTTGCTTCATGTTTCTTTTTTTCTTTTCTTTTTTCATTATTGATTTATTTATTTATTGCCTCTTTCTGTTTCTTTAGTTATTTTCTTGTTTCTGAGTCTTTCTTTCTTTTTTCTTTCTTTCTTATCCGAAAGAAAGACAGAAAAATTATCTAAAAATTATTATTTATTTCTCTCTCTCTCCTTCTCTCTCCCCTCTCCCCCCCCTCTGCAACTTTTTCTTCTTCTCTCTTTATATTTTCGAGCCACTTTATCCCTTTTGAATACCTCATTTTGTCTTGATATGTCACATCTACCTCAGTTGTATATATCAGTAGATTTCCTGAAATTTCAATCGAGGAATTCACATATCATAGGCCAGTAGTGCCTATACAGGCATCCCTCGATTATTGCGTAATCGATTAATGTGTTTTCGATTCGTGTGCTAAAATTTTATATACCAAAATTTGATTAGTGCATACTTAATACTCGATTAGTGCGGTAAAACATTCTTCAGTTTAAATACAGTAAGTGAAAATTGATTTTTCTTATAGCTACCGAGCCCTATTAATAAGGAATTCTTGTATATTTTCTAGTAACTTTTTTCGTATGACTTATCTACCTTGCGCTGGAAACATCCGGTGCCACTGCCGTTTGTATAACAATATCCAATCGTTCAAATAAATTTATTTTACGTAAATACTTATTGGAAAAATGTATTTACAAACTTTGTGAAAACCTAATAGTTATAAAGAGTTAAGAAAATATCGATTTCGTACGCATCCTCATTTTTGATGGCATGGCTATACGAATTCGCAGCACAATTTCATACTGTCTTTAATATTAGTATCTCTGTTTCTGGGTGATCGTTAATTTTTTCCTGCATACGGGTATATTGTTCGACAAGCCCGTGTGTTCGGAAATTAGTCTACGTATCTGGAGAGATATCAGAACAGACATCTTTTGCTGAAAATTGATGATTATCTCCCTTTGTTTATTTTTTTTTTTATTGATTTATATGTTAATCGACTTTGCCCCAAGCAAGGCAGTAAATGTTGATGTTGATTTTTTTTAAACGGCATATCAACTCTGTATGTGTCATTTAATGCCAAATTTAACTTTTCTTGGGAACCTTGAAGCAATAAAAATATGTTATTCTGCCTTCACAATTGCGTACGTGGTAGATGATACTCATATTTTGTGCATATACAAGTGTGTTGGTATAATTACTAGACACGGCGATTGTGTTTTATGATTTTTAAGTTATATTTTGGTATGCAATTTGATTTTTAAAAATAGAATATTATATAAATTAATGTCATGAAAATCCATGTTGCTCGTTTGATTTTGTTTACCGGCTCATCAACATATCAAGGGTTACCGAAATCTAAATATTTTGAACACCATTTTATGGATTCAACTACATATAAAATGTATTGCTGATTATGTATTTATTGGTATTTTTATGTAAGAAAGTATTGCTTGTATTTTTACTTTTAAAATGTATTTTTATATTTTCATGGTGTTTTGTTTGGGAAGGGATCATTATTTGCCTATAGCTAGCACCCTGACAGGTGCTACTACCCGGGGTCAGGGTGGTCCTAGGAACAACAGCAATTAAGTGGTGGTTCCACGTTATTCAAATGCTCCAATCTTCTGAAGAGAGGGGAAGGCATTAAAGCCACTAAGACAGAAAGGGTTACTAGGCGTGGAGGAATTAGGAACATAAACATTACTAATGAGCGGGAAGAGAAAAGGGTAATCAGGAGGACAGTAGATAGCGATTGACATTGCATTTAAACATTTGAAGATTAAAACTGGTTTGAAAGCATGGAGCCGGAAGAGAGTTCCAAGAGTGAGAAAAGAAATTGGTAGTATAGAATTTATGGCTATATCTAGCCATCTCTACTGTAAATTGATGAAATCTCACGCCAGTCTAGTACTGTGCTTAAATTTAAAATGTCTAGGTCCCATAGCGAAGCGCTCATCCGATCAATTACAATGAACGTATTTATAGAAAATACAAAAGGAGGAAACCTTACGACGGTGGGTAAAGTAACTGAAGACAAGCCGCCAGATCAGGACTTATACAGTAGCAGATTCTTCTTTGGGTTATATCAAGGAGCTGAAGATAAATAGCAGGGGCACCGCATCATATATTGAAGCAATATTCTAAGCATGAATGAATGGTAGACTTATAGATATGTATAGATTCTGGAGACAGAAAATGTCTTGCACGACTTATTTGTACTTTTTTTTTTAGAAATAATGGTATTGATTCTCAGTTCTACTACAGTTATTTTTGCAGATTATGTAAAAACATCTTTTCACTTTTCTTGATCGGAGTGAGTGGCGCCACATAATCTTACTTTATCAATATCATTTAATTTCTACCTTCATACGTTTAACATAAAAATTTAAATGTCAAAAATGTCTCTCTCTCATATATATTATATATATATATATATATATATATATATATATATATATATATATATTATAATTGTTTTTTTTAATATATTTTGAAAATATGATTTCCTCGCTACATAAGAGTTCTCATGTTTCAAAAAAAGGAGCGAAAAAACTTCAATTTAATTATAATTTAATTATTAGTGATGGAATGATATTTTAAAAAAATAATTATAATTTAGGCTCTACTTATGTAGTGAGAACTGTTTTTTTTTTTTTAAATAAAAACAAAAATAGTAAAGAACTTCTGAATATTAGCCTAATGTCTTCTTTCCTATTTTTGTATATATTTGCGCACACACGCATACTCACACAAACGCACACGCACACACACATATATATATATATATATGTATATTAATAAATATTTACTGTATTGGGGCAGCAGCAGATCATTATTCAAACGTATATTGTTAAATATAAAAGACAATGAATGTCTATTATGTTTGATCATGAGAAGTTCTAATCTCCATATATTTGCTTTAATTTCGGGAGAAAATAAAGACAGAAATTGTCCAACATTTGGATATTTTTTATTAAGCTGTTCCCTGATGCGGTTCTATGACGTCGTACCACGCGAGAGAACGAAATATTAACAACATAACCATATGTCTAGATGCAATGTAATATCTTGTGACAAATTTGAAATGTATTTTTGGCGAGTGTGGGTGGCTTTGTTTTAATGTAGATGACCTCCAACACCTGAAGGATATTTTTACTGTGTGTATGTGTGAGTATTGTTTGTTATCAACTAATACCTGTCTGATATCATGTACATGGCTATATTTTTTTCTAAGAAATGTTGTTTAATAGAACTAAGATCAGAAAGGTGACAGGTAAGTCGACAAGAGAGCGTGGTTGTAGCAAAACCAATATATGTACTGGATTTATTATTAGTATCAGAGATATAATCTTTTAACGAGCATGTAAAGTGATACATTACATTTGTTTTTTTTTGTAGAGGATTTAGTTGTGTGGTTGTTGGGTTAGTAGAAACTATGAGTTCAATTGTTTTAAATTTGTATAATATATGATGAGCTTAACTTGTTTATTATTATTAACTGGTTTAACAGTCCTACCTATTATATTTTTGAATGTTGTTTCATCATGTTTCTCTAAAAAGAATACCCGTTCGGCCCGGTGGCTAGGATCAAAGTGTAGTATCTGCGCTTTGTGATCTGCCGGGTGTCTGTCGAACTCTCTGCTTGCAGAGAGGAACCCGGACGAAGCTCCGCCGAAGGGTAGGGTTTCGTTGGGGGAGGTTGACGGAACTGGCCCGCCTCGGCGGGTTTGGATGGTTATTTATTTTTGGCTGGGCCTACGGGCTTGGAGATACAAACATTAAAAAGGCCTTGTTCCACATTCGATCCCCGTGGGTGGATTGATAAATACCATCATGTTTGTAATTATTATGCATTTGGTTACAACAGTATAAGTTAATAGTATTATCTTTATTTTGACGTATACTATTATTAATATTATCAATTTTGTTAGAGGTATTATTAAGTTTACTGAGATAAATTTTAATTTGTTGATGAATGACGGAATTAGGGAATCCATTATTAACAAGTGTTTGTTTAATGTTATGTAATTCCTTACAGAAAATATGATTTTGAAAGAAGATATCATTTGTATGCTTCGGATTAAGTTTTTTTTATAAGGGTTTACTTATATCGTTTGGTCATTCTCTATTATTATTACGAAGACATGAGTTAATGCTTATGGCTTTCTTATATAGAAAAGTTGTATATTTCGGTCTGCTGGAATCAATATATACATGAAGGGATGGAATATTATTATTATTATTATTATTATTATTAATGGAATATTATTATTAATATTAAATTCTAGTGTAAATTTGTTTTCGAGATGTCTAATTTGAACAAAAATTTCATCTATGTATCTGTTGTAACCTAAAAAGGTTTACTGAATGAGGAATAACCAAAATGGAGGTTGGAAATGAAATGGTAATCTTCATAACATCAACAAAATACAATACTCGCCAGCCGCGTGAAGTAGGTAAACCACTGCTAGTGATGAACTCCATATTATATTATAGTGACAGCATATTACCTCCACTTACAATAGTGCCCAATGTATTTATGAGGATTGGGACATACCCATTAGTGTTCATAGGTACGGTATATTACAGTACCCTACATATATAGGGTGTGTATTAATGTCATTAAGTATTTTATTTTCTAAATATGCCATATAATAATTAGAAAAAAGAGGGCCTAAAGGAGATCCCATCGCAATACCGTCTATTTGAGTATAAATATTATCCAGGGGTCAGGAAAATGTACTTGAATGGTACATGCTAATAATATTTTTTTTTAAATTGTGGGTTTAATATTTGATGGTTGGGAGAGAATGTGATTGTATACATCACGGATAATGATGTCAGTCGTTTCATGGACGGGAACATTAGTAAATAAATTTTGTATATCCAAAGATGCGATATTTGGTTGTTTGGTTTTACAGAATGAAGAATTTTTATAAATCCATTTGTGGAGTTAATAAAGTATTTATTGAGGTAGGGAGTAATTAATCTGTTAAGGGTTTTTGAAAGGTATTGAATATACATATTATCCCTCAGCGTTAGGACGACTCGGAGTTTCATGTACACCACAATGTTCAAGTGTAGAGTATAGACTGAACGTTAGGTAATTTAAATTCGAATAAAATTATCTGGTTATCGCAATGTTGGCGCGGTTATATATTATACTGGGATTGCATTTTTTTAATTTAAAATATATATATATATATATATATTTGGCATTTAAAATAAACGGGATTTGTATAAAGACCCAGAACCATGTCAATGGCTTGGTAGTGAAATATAGAATTTTTAGGTTTTCTGTGAATTCATTTTGATAAAACTTTTCACAGCTGTTTTGAACAGTATGGCAACACTATTGTTAGCTTTTCATTATTATGGGTAATTTTCTTTATTTTTTTTTATTTCAGATTCGCCAATTTTTGGGTGAACCGTGTTAATAGAATTGGAATGAAAATCGCCAGTTCAGACAATTTTTGAAGAAAATAGAGGATACTGATATATGTTAAGCATACCTTGTGTACATATTTAACAGAAAGTGATGTGGGCCCAAAGTCGGGACCACAGAAGGAAAACACGTAACACGGATTAGAGGTAAGAAAGATATATTAAACAAAAGGTTACAAAGATAGTGTAAGTGTAACCGGAGCTTACTATGTGCTAGTGTCCAATATTAGTAGTCGTACGCGGCTGATACTACGGTATTAGAATACTCTCTCTTTCCTCCTCCTCTTCTTCTCTCTCTAGAGTGTTATGTCGCATACTTTATATAGTCTATGTTGTAGGTATGTTACGGTCTCACAATTGAAAGTCATAATAATATAATATTTAATAGCATAAAGACTTACTTGGCCACATGAGCGCACATTTCGACGGATAACTTCAAAAACCTTTTAATTAAAGAATTTGTCAATTTTTATAGCAGCAATTCGGACTGCCTCTGCTACAGTTTTGATGGTCTTCAATAAGATATCCTTCGACGTAAACTGATGTCCATTAACATTAACATCTTGTTTAATGATGGACCAAAGATTTTCAATAGGGTTAAGATCTGGAGAGGCTGGCCGCCACACCTTCAGCCTTTAGAGCCTAAGAATGCTTGGGTGGCTCTGGCAGAGTGGGAGGGAGCGTTGTTATTCATGGGTACTACAATCCTTCGGAATGACAGTGGTATGTCATCAAGCCAAATAACCAAGACCCCCTTCAGGAGATTGCAAAAGACTGATACGGTTTATTCAGGTACCCTGACTGGGTCAACATACCTGTCCACATTGATACCAGCCCACAACATGACTGCTTCAACCTGTTTTTGACGTCGTAAACTTTCGTGACGTTCATCTCTGAAATAGACCTAACCATTCGCCCAACCGTGACCTTCAAGAGTCGACCTGATCTCGTCAGTAAGCAGGACACATGTCCAACGTCATGTACTTCTTGTGACGGGGTATTAAAGAAGGCAGTCTCAGTGTATCGCGTACGGAAACTATGGTCTGGGGATGCGATTGCTGATGGCTTTCGGTTTTTTTCTCTTAGCTACTGAAAGATTCTACATTTCATGGAATAACATTCACTCTTCAAGAGATTTGGTGACTAACACCAGTGAAATGAATAAATTTATTTTATCATCATCAATAATGATCTGTCTCTTGAAACTAACCACGGGAATTATAAAGAATCTTTGCCTTAAATACAAAATTAAACAGGTTTCAAGATTTTGGTCGAAATACAATCTTTGATGTACACACACACACACACACATATATATATATATATATATGGAGAGAATGAGAGAGAGAGAAAGAAGGGTTCTAAATTACAGTTTGTCTGAAGTCATTAAGCAAATCACATGAAGCTCAATAACTCTAATTTCCTTTTAAAATTTTTGTTAAATTATAAACATATAGACGTAAAAAATCTTAATTATAAATAACATAGATCAAGAATTATACAGTTAACATCTTGAATCAAAATTAAATTTTTAACTACGCATTAAACTACCGTCATACATCTAACATCATAAAACAGTTTTTTTTCCATAACTATATTTAATTAGGCGGCATGATATGATATTATATTTCGCAGGGCCCCAGACACGAAGTCACCACATACACTAGGTAGAAGAGGAAAACAAACAAACAAACACACACACGCGCGTGCACACACATACACACACACAGACACACACATATATATGTGTCTCTGTGTATGTATTCCCAAATCTAATAAAAAAAAACATTTCCCCGTGACAAACCATTTAGCAAATTATTTAACAAAAACACCGTAAAAATTATCTACAACTGCACCAAAAACATAACACAAATAATAAAATCTACAACAAAAAGTAATATCATGACAAATCTACATGCCCACTACAAGGAAATTTCTTACAAACGAAGATAGTATACAAAGCCAAGGTAAACGCAGAAAACACTACAATGTACTACATTGGCGCCACAGAGGGAATATTCAAGCAAATGCACCCACGTCCTCCTATTCTCCAAGAGAAAATACTCCAACATCACCACACTATCCGCATACATATGCCAACTAAAAGACAAAAACATCACTCCAAAAATAAGCTGGGAAATAATGAAGGCCGCATCTGCCTACAGTAACATAGTAAAGAGATGTCTATTTATGTCTACACGAAAAAGTGGCAATAATCTCCCACATTCAACAAAAGGAATTACTAACTGATAGATCGGAAATAATTTCAAAATGTAGACACGGAAATAAATATCTACTATCACAGTTCATACCAAATGGATAACACTTACAACATAACTAAACTCAACCAGGAATGAAACTAAAAAAATAATGGTACCAACACTACCAGCACAACCACGAATGCAGCCACTACCATAACAATCAACACAGACAAATAAAACTATCAATAATGTTAGTTACACTACAATCACTACTATCTTTCACTCCATAACCATCTCCTCTACTATCAGTACTGCTTTCAACACCGGCATTGGTTTTATTATCGTCATTATTGTTACATTATCTGTTTTATTATCATCATTATTATGGTTACCACAGTTATTATGATTGCTACGATTGCCATTATTCCTCTCCCCCCCCTTTTTTTTAGAATTCTGCCATTAAGGCTAAATTCACCGTTAACACGTCAATATTTATTACTAACATTACCAATAATAATTAATATTTGCAGTTATTATCACTACCAGCATAATCACAACCGCCAACAACACACAAGCAGTTAGCGTTGAAAATACAAATATCATCATCGCCATGGCTACAAACAGAACCAAGCTTTACCAAAGTGGTGGTGAAAAAGGCCCAGACCAATAACAGTGTGTTCGCGTCTATGCATATGTATAAGTGTGTATGTGTGTGTGTGAGGAAGTGTAACTTCTTCTGACAGCCCATGCGGTAGATCTGAAAAGCGTCAAGAACGCCCTGCTCGCTCCTTGTTGAAATGAACATCACTACGCATAAAAAGCTAAGGTCCCGACACCGAAATAAAATTAAAACTGCGTGTGTATGTATGCCTGAACGCACGGATATGTATCTGCGCTTAGGCTCGAATTGCTTATGTGGATGTGTTGGTGTGAACTAAAATGCGTACACCTCTATGTACGTGTCTATGCATATGATAGCGTCACCCCAAAGAAACACAGAAGTAGATTCCCCCGCCCGTCACCAAAGTCAGACAAGCATAAATAGATCTAACAAAAACAAACCCGTTTGTCTGATGATCGCAAAACTCATATCCATACAACTTATAGCATATGTTGGACTCCGCCATCGTATTCGACGTATGAAGGTCAAGCAGCTCAGTTCCTAGGAACCGGCAACCTGAACACCAGCACATATGAATTGATTAAAGTGGTGAAGGCCTTTTGCAGAAGCAACCACACTTTTTGAAGGGCTGAATACAGAAACCTATGTCCCACAAGGTTCCCAAATGACACTCCGAAGGTTTTGAATTCAGAGTTTTCCTTCTCCTAAACCAGTTGCCATCCAAAGC
>OZ010583.1:34682431-34762431 GCA_963932145.1 Acanthosepion lycidas | reverse complement strand
CCACGCAGGGCGTTGATGTGATTTCTGTAACAGGTAGGCTTTTTACAAGTCTGGACTTATTTTTTCCGCAACTCGGATCCGGGTTATTAGTACCTGTGCAGCTATGGGCAAGTAGTGACCCCACTAAACCAATACAAAACACTATGAAAGTATAAAAATACATATTTATAGTAATATTACCAGCATGACTGAAGGCATAATCTACAGAGCTAGGATCAATTCAGACGATGATGTTAAACATTACTTTGGATCCACCGAGAACATCAGAAATCGCATTTTCACAGCCACAAAATGAAACTGAGCAATATCAAATACAAAATCTTTAAAAGTATGTTTGGCGATTAAATATAATCATAAGAACCCAAACATTAGGCAGGAATATAATCGCAAAAGCTAAGCCATACCGTGGAAAGGGAGATAGATGAAACCTGTGTTTGTTGGAGAAGCTTATTATATCAGAACACTTAAATAACCCTAACTTGCTGAACACGAGAACAGAATTGATGTCTACATGTATCCATAAGACCAAGCACCTACTCAAACACATTACCCCGATTAAAAGAGATTACAAAATAGATTTTACGAATATTAAATAATAATATAATATGCAATAACTATTGTTATTCTTAGAATCCATCATTTATAACAGTTCTTATATATCTATACACATATATAATACCATATTACTGCACTCGATTAATTTATAAGAGAAATAAATGTCATCAACAGAATCATGTGTTCAGATGCAATGTAATATTTTGTTTCACTCACGTGGTCATGTACCACGTCATAGAACCGCATTACGAATTTACGACCTGTGACTGCTATTCAGCGACCGTTATCCATGCACAGAAAACTTCTATGTAACATAACATGATGTCATCTTTGATGGTAAACATCTCTGTTGTAATGTCCGTATAAACACTCCGACGATGGTTCATGTGAGTCAAAAGCTTAGATCAATGAACAGCATAATAAAAAATATCCAAATATTGGAGATATTTTCTATTTATTTTCTCATGAAAGCCACTGAACGAAGCTTAGAACGGCTCATGATCAAACATAATAGACATTCGTTGCCTTTTATATTTAACAATATATATATATATATATATATATATATATATATATATATATATATATATATATATATAGTTTATGCAAAACTAGGTAATTTGTATGGGTAGACCCAAGGAGGATGATATCCAGAGAGCTCAATGTAAATTCAGAGCAGATATGTTTGAATAAAAACAGACCACTTTAAGGTTCCATGTAATAAGTTATTTCACCACAACCCTTTTAAAGGGCTCTGGATCATCAGACTTTACTTCCAAAGTTTGAAATGAAACCTTTTTATTTTAACCTTTGGAAGTAAAGTTTGATGATCCAGAGCCCTTTATAAGGGTTGCGGTGAAATAACTTATTACATGGAACCTTAAAGTGGTCTGTTTTTATTCAAACAAATATATATATATATATATATATATATATATATATATATATATATATATATATATATATATATATATATATATATATATATAATGAAAATATGATTTTAAGGTATGCTCCACGTACAGTATCTGCCTTCAAGGACACATGGCACACTGGATAAAGGAATTAGTTAGGTCCAGTGACAGGACCCAAAGTGTGTGAGTTCAATACCTGGTTAAGGCGGTGAAGAACTTGGAAATAACTGATAACTGACATCCATTAGAAATGGCACGTGTAACTAGAACAGCCTACCCCATAGAGCGAAATAAAAAGTTCAATTCGACATTCCAGCAACCTGAAGCAGGCCGGATCGTACAGCGGCCGAAACGTTGTGATAAATAAGACAATAGTGCGAATAATGTAAATAGTGCTCCACGTACAGTGTTGTAACTTCTGGTGGTAAAAATAAATTCATCAAAAACCTAAGAATAACAACTAATAATTTAAATAGAATAATTTTGACTATTATTTTGTAAGATCTCCCCTCAATAAGCAATTATATTCAAATTAATGACAATTAATAATGGATAATGTATTAGGTTGGTGTAAAAATAATGACGTAATAATGTCGTTTTTTGACGTATTTTTTAACGTCAAAAAACGACATTATTACGTCATTATTTTTGCACCAACCTAATAGTAACAGTTCCGTTATGGTGATTCAGTTGTTCAAATGAGGCTTGACGTATACTTGTCAAAATATTTAGATTAGATTACTTCTCTATTTTAATCAACTAGGCTCATTTAATTTAATAAATTGTTCAAATCGTTATCTGTCTCCATAACTTTGTATGGCAAACGTTAGAAAAGCCATATATGTTCAATGAACTGACTAATTTCTCCAGTTTTGTCTTTTTACTGAGAGCTAACGGCCAACTGGATTGAGAAATCTTAATAAAAAACACATTAATTGTCTCAAAATGCGTAACTTAAAAAAATGTAATGGGAAGAAGTAAGAAGGTGCTAAATCAGGATTGTATGGTTAATATCTAAAGATTTCCCATCGGAATTGTTCCGCTTTTTTGATTACAGGAATAGGCAGGTGTATTATCGCGTTGGAAATGATTTTCTGATGAAGCTTCCACGGTGTTTTTAATATGCTAAATGTGCAGTTAATTTTCACAAAACACTATCGTAATAATCATGTGTTTCTTTCTTCGCCAACTACTAAATCTTCATCTTCCAAAATACCCTCAACATCCAAGAAAATTGTCGACATAACCTTTCCATTCTAACAGGCGTGTTTTTGCATTAATTGGTTCCTTTCCTCATTTGAATAACCATTATTTTGTACTGGTAAAACCAAGTTTAATCTCCAGTTATAGTTTGTCCCAGAAAGCTTTCATGATTTCCACGGAGTCTACGTCTGTACTACCCTGGAAAGGGACTGAACTCACAGTTACAAGATTTAAAACGGTGTGGTAATATAAAAATAAGAAATTAGCCGAACTTAAATGACGTAAATAAAGATTTTATTTGGGTTTTAAGGACAATAATTTAAGTCGTTACCAGAGACACATCCAGACTTCTTATGCCTGGGTCACACCTGTTTGATTCTACTGATATTTTTAAACTCTTCAAAAATCAGTCTAATCCAGGAGAACATAAAAATTGCAGTTCTTTAAAAAGAACTTATAGAATTCTCAAATCTCCTCGCATGGCGAATTTATCCCTGTTGTGCACACCTACCCAGAGACATTTGCGATTCTTCAACAGCGACAGAGCCAACCTGTGACCTATAGTGCAGGTTTCTGGGAGAAAGCTCTTAATCTTCCGTGATCAGTAATTAAACAGGACCAATACGTTCAACCCATAGCTCACCAACGCTGGCTTCTGAAAAGTTCCGTTAACTCAATTTCACTCACCAGGCTTTGGTAAACCTTTGTCATGGTTTTGAGGAACTTTCCAACAGTGTTGTACGCTAGAATTGCTTCCTCAGCTTGTTGTCATCAAGAATTCACCTGCTTGACAAATCAACTATAGTGATATTCAAACCCGGATCTCATGGGCAGTCCACATCACTCGGTCACATGTTTACAGTTATTTAGAAATCGATTTAATATGGGACATAAATAAATTCAAAGTGAGGAAGAAAAACAAATCTGTACTGAAACATCAACAGAAGAAGCGAATGCAACAAAGAAGAATGAAGGAACAAAATAAATAAAGAAAGACAGAGAAAATAAATTAAGGGAAAATACAATACAGAATTACATATATAAAAAATGTAATGCCGAAAAATGAACTAATACAAGAAAGAATGAAAAAGGAATAAAAGAAAAAATAAATACAAGAAAGAAATAAAAATGAGCGAATACAAGAAAGAAGGAAAAATAAACGAATACAATAAAGAAAGAAAGAAAGAAAAATGAACGAATACAATAAAGAAAGAAAGAAAAAATGAACGAATACAAAAAAGAAAGAAAAACAAACGAATACAATAAAGAAAGAAAGAAAAATGAACGAATACAAGAAAGAAAGAAGGAAAGAAAGAAAAATGAACGAATACAAGAAAGAAAGAAGGAAAGAAAGAAAAATGAACGAATACAAGAAAGAAAGAAGGAAAGAAAGAAAAATGAACGAATACAAGAAAGAAGGAAGGAAAGAAAGAAAAATGAACGAATACAAGAAAGAAAGAAGGAAAGAAAGAAAAATGAACGAATACAAGAAAGAAAGAAAAAGGAATAAAAGAAAAAATAAATACAAGAAAGAAAGAAAAAAATGAGCGAATAGAAGGAAAAAAATGAAGAAAACAAAGAAAGAAAAGAATGAAAAAATACAGGAACAAAAATGAATAAATGCATCAAACAAAAAAATAAACGAATACGAGAAAGAAAGAAAGAAAGACAGGAAAAATGAAGTAATACAAGAAAGAAAGAAAAACGAATACAAGAAAGAAAGAAAAAATAAAGAAATACAGGAAAGAAAGAAAAATGAAGGAATGCATCAAACAAAGAAAAAATAAACAAATACAAGAAAGAAAGAAAGAAAAAAATGGAGGAATACAAGAAAAAAAATAATGAAGTCGTTATATACCGTACCTGTGAACACTAATGGGTATGTTCAAATCCTCGTAAATACATTGGATACTATTGTAAGTGGGGGTAATATGCTGTCTAAGTAGTCCACCACTGGCAGTGGTTTACCTAATTTACGCCGCTGGCGAGTATTGTATTTTGTTGATGTTATAAAGATTGCCATTTCATTTCCAACCTCCGTTTTGGTTATTCCTCACTTCAGTAACCTTTCCTAGGTTACAACAGAAGGGATACAAGAAGAAAAAAGAAAAAAAAAGAAGGAAAACAAGAAAGAAAGAAAAAATGAAGGAATACAAGAAAGAAAGAAAAAATAAACAAATACAAGAAAGAAAGAATCGGAGAAAATAGAAAATGAAAACTGATCAAAGAAATAAAAGAAGGAGTTTTTAACGAAATTAAACGAATTATAGATACCCAGAAGAGGCACAGCGCATGGAACTAGAATAAGGTATCCCGGTAGACGAAATAAAGAGATCGGTTGGAATTTCTAATCACCTAAAGTAGGCCGGTGCGTACAACGTCCGAAACGTCGTGAATGTGACAAAGATGAAGACAACAGTTCGAACAATGTAAATAGTTACAATACCTCAACTAAGAAATATAGACAAATATTAAAATTTCAGTCTAAGAAAAGCCAAAATGTGTCTGTATATGCATATATCACTTCTTCATTCGACCGAAAAAGAGGATGAGGGAAAAAAATCCCCCCAAAATTGTATACTAAAACTATAATTGTAACACTTTGCATTAAATCAAATTTTATGAATCAAAACACGAAAAAATAAAAATAAAAAATAAGATGAAAAAAATATCTGAAGGAAACAAAAATGGACGTTAGCAAAAAGAAGAAACCCAAATGCTGAGAAAATGTAAATAAAAAAAAATATATAACATTACACTTCACTCAAAAATGACCAGTGATGATTTCCAATGACGTTTACCTTTTTGAGACACCTCGTTTCCGTTCAAGTAACCGGCCTGATAAGAGTGATCAGTAACTAGGTATATAGAATGAAGGAAAATCGAAGTGAGAAGAAAATAAACAAGCATTCTTCTAATCGGAATAGACACCCATCAAAAATTGGCTCGTCAGAATTTCATATAGAAACATTTTTCATTATTAATTTTGATTACTTTAACTTAGAGCGAATTATATACAGAAGCGCTAAAAATTTAGAAAAAGCAATACGCTTGATAATTTTCCCAGGCCCGTTTCTAGAACTCCGCATGACGTATAGATGATTCAATAGGTACAAATACAGTGTAGCTGTGGCAACTGTGACATAAGGATAGGATTTAAATATATTTCACCACGGAATGATATTTGAGATGAAAAATACAGAGGTCAATCTCCTACGTGTTAACTATCCTAGTTACTTCTCCGACATCGGAAGCACAGATACACTCATCAAACACATTCTCAGTGTCTACAGCGGAATGTGCAACTCTCTCAAGAGTTTATTTGGCATTGCGAATGTTCTTTATATATTGAAGAGTAATTTCAGGACTAAACTCTGGCAATATAGATGCAGTTAAAGCTTCAAAGAAGTTATTTAAATTCAGGCAATACATTCAAAAATCTTTAAAAAAAATCTGTAATCATTTTTTTTTCTTAATAAAAAAGCGATCCAAATAATTGTGAAGGTTTTTGTTCGAACATAAATAATGAATGCGATAGTGAGAATTATTAAAATTGTCAGTAAAAAGGACGACGTCTGCTTCAGCTCAGAATGTATCTTCACGGCGGTTCTGCCTAGACACCTGTAATCTCTGTGAAAAACGTTCTTCTATGTGCCATGTTGGTCAGCAATCACGGTTCTTCACAATTTCCTATCCTTTGAAGCTCTTAGTCAATCTTTTATTTTTGCTATCATTCCGAAGCCCTGTTCTGTCATCCATTAAAATAAGCTCATTAGGTGGACTATGCGCTGATTTACCCTGTCCCTATTGTCTTCAGTATGTCCTGTGAAGGCCAAGTTTTCCAAGATCTTCCTCAATATGCGTCCAAGAAATGTCAACTGTTTCTTTCTGTTGCTAAATATATGGCTGCTTTTTCTTTTCCATTTTCTCCAAAACGTCGCCGTTGTTCACAAATTCCGACCATGGTATTCCTAGTATCTTTTAGTAGAACAACATTTCTGTTGCTTCAAGTCTCTTCTTCATCTGTGAAGAGATTGTCCAACATTCACTGTCATGTAGGATGATTGATATTACGTAACAGTTCAGTAGTCTCTCTTTTTAACGAAATTTTCCTTTTTCTTTATTACTTTGCACAGATTTTGGAAGACATATTTGGTATTTCCATGCACTTTCTGATATCGGACTCGTAATTTCCGTCTCTTTCTTTTTTTCGTTTTTTCTTTTTTTTTAAGCGTTTCACCCCAAGCAAGGCGGGAAGCCACTAGCACGCAAGGGGTTACAGCGAGGGCAAATAGGAATGATAGAGGAAAGGATGAACAGAAGGATAGGGGATAAATCAAGGCACTGGAGACGTCGATTGACATTACATTTGAATAGTTGGAGATTATAGCTATCAGGGAAACAGGAATCCTAGGCCCCTCTCTTCATCAACGATCTTCCTGACGTCATAGATTCCCAAGTAGGAATCTACGCGGACGACACTACAATTTACTCCTGTCTCAAAAACAAATCTAGTGTCGCTGACAAAACTATCCTGGCCGTTGCTCTCGAAAAAGACCTCCAGTCAGTTGTGAACGGGGGCAGGAATTGGCTGGTTAACTTTATCGCCTCAAAAAAAAACTGCTCTCTATTACTCGCCACAGAGAACCATCCCTACCCCTACCCCATTAGAATGCCTGACGCTCAACTTCTCGATAGCACCTCTTTGCGAGTCAATAGCTTCGTTCACCGCAAGGAAAGATGGTACCCCGTGCCGCACTAGGAAAATTTTCTCGCTGGAGTAGATCCTTCAAGTCTACAAATCAACCATTCGCCCATGCATGGATTATTGCTGCCATATATGGTCTGGAACCCCTTCTGTTTGTCTCAAGGTCCTTGATGAAATGCAGAGACGGATATGCAATGTAATTGGCCCTGATCTGGCATCTCGTCTGCAGTCGCTCTCTCACCCCCCTCTGTCTTTTTACAAATACTTTCACGGTAGATTGCTCTGATGAGCTGCTTTCGCTGGTTCCCAGATTTCATGAATTTAAGCGTTCGACTAGGTTAGCATCTCGCTCTAACCCTTTCACTGATATAACTGTTAAATGTAGCCATCTCTTCTACTCCAATAGCTTCACGTCTCGCACCTCTCGCTTTAGGATCTGCAAATTATAATTTGCATGTTGAGCAGTTTCGTTTGCTAACACCCATTCATTGTCTTCTTGCAATTGATGTTTAGTCCTTTATTTTCGCTTTCCTTCACTAGCGATACACAGCTACACTTAGCTATATATATATATATATATATATATATATATATATATATATGTGTGTGTGTGTGTGTGTGTGTGTGTGTGTGTGTGTGTTGAGAGAGAGAGAGAATTAATACTAATATAAAGTATGTCATTAAGATGGTTGTTGCTTCATTCAGTATCCCGACTATAGAGTTTTGTAGACGGACCTTCAAGTAATCGTTCCGTCCACTCGTCAAGGGATACCATTAACTGACTGCTTATATCCTCGGATGTTTTTTATATTGAGTTAAAAAAAATAATTTATGCTCTTTTCGTTAGTGCAAGGTTAATTTTTTTCTTCTTCATTCATTCTGTGTGTATATGTGTGCGCGTGTGTGGATGCCCGTATATACATACATATATATATATATATATATATATATATATATATATATATATATATATATATATATATACGGAGAGAGAATTGGGTAGAGAGAGAGAGAGAGATGAAGATAATGCAAGAAGGGAAAGGAACCAACACTGATTAGTAACTGTCAGTTTCACATTGCACAAAGCAAAATTGAATATTGCATTGAAACGTGAAATTGTCAGACACTATGCAATGTTTATCACCATGTCCCAACTGTATCTTTAGAATCGCTCTTAAAGGGCGACAACACATATATAAAAGCTAAAATGCTAACAGTAAATATAGGCACACAAAAATTCAATAGTCTTTTGAAGGGCCGAATACAGAGACCTTGTGCACTACGTGCCACAATGTCCCTGGATGACCTTCAGCAGGTTTTGAATTCAGAGTTGTCCTTCTCCTAGACCAGTTGAAATCCAAGGCTATAGAACCCAGTGTGTCCTGCTATTTACCCATAGCTGGAGGGAGAAGAAGAAGCTTCATACCTTTCCCAAAAGTATTAACACGTAAGGGAATGTAATGGATTCGACTGGAATTCGAACTGCTATCCATTACTACACCGTGCCTCTGTTTCTCTCTTTATCGCTACATATATATATATATATATATAATCATTGAGAGTAGAATTTCTTGCTAAGAATAGCTTTACTGCAGAGATTTCTTGTGCATGTGAATGTAATTAGTTACCAAGCGTTTCAGCACCAGGTTAGAAATATGTGTCACTTTGTGTGGATCGAACTCACTACTGAGAAATAATTAGCCTGCAAGATCAGTTTACTTAGAATCACCTACGACAAGAAACCCTTGCAAATGTGAAGCTATATTGGTATTGTGCTATTGCCAATGCACACTTTTTTTGGCGTATAAATAAACGCTCAATTGTTGGTGCAATTAGGTTGCATCTTCAGCGAATCAACTTTCTCACTGTAGTGACGTCAGCGTTTACCGGCGGGAATGATGTGGACAGCGCACAAATATCAGTGGGACACGAAAAAAGATTCACGGAAAGCCAACAGCGTCTTTGCTCATTTGATTCTTTAGCCATTCCCAACATAAGACCCCGTACATTAAGTAAAGGGTACGCACATACGTACACACATACATACACACATATGAAGACGTATAAAGGCGAGCGCACTCACACACACACGCATACGCATACACACTATACTGGCTTGAATGCCTGCAGATAGACGAATATGGTTTCTGACATCACTACAAATATACCTACACATCCAAAGAGAGGCGACCACAGATCCACATATACATATCCAAGCAAGCATTGACAGGCGCGCACACACGCAGACATAGGCACACCTGCACGCACGCACACACACACACACACACACACACACACACACACACACACACACACACACATATATATATATATATATATATATATATATATATATATATATATATAGCCTTAACGCGCACGCATAGACATACATGCGCTCAAACAGCTGTGGACACACCGCAAATTATCGAAATCACCCCAAATGCACTGACATACACTCACATACGCGTCTGTGTGTGTATATATATATATATATATATATATATATGCATCTGTGTGTGTGTGTGTGTGTGTTTGTGTGTGTGCGCGTGTGTGTTAGCTTAAACACCTGCAAATAGACGAATAGAAGCACTAACATACTTTGACCTACACATCCACACACAGGCGGCCAGAGACCCACATATAAATATTTACACACATACACATACGCACACACACAGACACACATATATATATATATATATATATATATATATATCTATATATATATATATATATATATGTGTGTGTGTGTGTGGGTGTGTGTGTAAACATATATATGTGGTGCGTGAGAGTGTTTGTGCACTATCTTTGAAATATATTTCTGTATATACATCTTGTTTAACCAGCTATATATATATATATATATATATATATATATATATATATAGTTTTTATATGTGTTCCTATAAATATAAGTAACACACTCTCTCTCCCACATACACACACATATGTGTGTGTGTGTGTGCATATGTATTATGCGTCCATATATATATATATATATATATATTCATGTCTGTGTGTGCTTTTCTTTTTCATGCATACAAATGTTTATGTTCCACTGCCCCCCAAAGCACAACAAGTAAATTAAAACTGTGCAACACATTTAATGCGCTGTCAACTCCCAACCTGCAATTCCCTTCAGAGTAATTCCGGCGGCAAAGGCGGACTGAAGACCTCTAACGAATCCACAAATAGAATCCACATTCCAAAGGGCAAGGGCACACGCCCCTGTCTCTGCCACACGTTCAGCTAACGATCCACAGTCAACCAACCCTGCCACGCATCCAACACCCACACAAAAGATTGGACAATATTCTAACTGCCCTTTCTCGACAAGCTGCACGTTAAAGAAGCAAAGCTAACGTTATTTCGAATCGGACACAACACCGACTTAAGCCATCGGCACTGGACATGACCAACCTACTCGATAGCTTACACAAGGTGTTCATTTACCGTATTGCTTTCTATTCTTCGTATTCTTTTCCATTTTTTTTCTTTTTTGTATTAGCCCATTTTCTTTTTTGATTTTATTCACCTAACCATATAATATTTGGTGTTTTTAGGACAGTATTTATCTTGACATTATTCTTCAATGTAATTCTTCTTATTCCAGTCTTGTTTGTACATTAAAATAAGCGAAAGTTATTTTCTTATTAATTATTCTATATCTTAAATATCCTATTAAAAAAAAAAAAATCAGCGAATACTGGTTTTTAGAAATTTCATTAAAAAAAAATCACTGCCGATATGAGATTTGATTAAAAAGGAAAATATCTGGACTCATGCTATAAAAATAAAACTACAATACTTATCAATTCGGCATTTAATCTCTTTCGAAATAGTTGCCTTCAGAAGACACACTTTATCCAGTGTCGTTTCCATTGACGGAAGAATTCCTGGAAACCCTTTTTTGAAAGAGCGAATAGCTCCTTCGTCGTACTCTCTTGGATTTTCTCGACGTTTTGAAATCTTGTTCCTTTCAGGTGGGAACAGATTTTGATTTGTCTTCTGAATCTAGTCCAGTTGATATTAATTTCGCTATTTAAGAAGATAAAAAAAATAAACAAAAAACAGTATAGCAGCACAAAAACGTGCATCCACGAAAAATAACTCTTCTAGTAACAGGAAATAATATGGGGCAAAAAATCCCTTAAATATTTAAATTTTTTTTTTTACGTTTCGAGGACGAAACAAAAGCTAACAGGTATAGATTCGTAGGACTCCCAACGAGAGATGTGCTTTCCTTATATGAGATAATTCAAAATTTACCCGTCCAGATTGAGTATGAATATTGGTACCATTGCTGAAGGCTTGAATGATCTTTTTCCTCTCACCATTGCTCAGTTGAAACGACATAAAGGGGCTGACACAAAGCGATTCTAACCTATTCTTTTTATTGCTGAATAACTCAAAAGATTTTTCAGTGATTCTTACGACAAATGGTGTCAAGATGGCTGAACGTTTTATCTTAAAAGCTGAAAAAAAAAACTCAAATAATTTAGTGTTTTTAGATATTAAACATTTTGGGGGATGGCCAAATAGGCTGTTACACGATTTGGAGAATTTTGCTGTTACATCTGATATATATATATATATATATATATATATATATATATATATATATATATATATATATTATATATATATGAAGAAACGTAGTCTTAAGATGTGCTATATTTATGGGATAAAGTCCTCAATATCAGAGATAGAGCGTGTGTAAATATAAAAGTGAACATAGAAGTTAAGACTTAGAGCCTCTAAGTGTTGACTTCTATGTTCACTTTTATATATATATATATATATATATATATATATATATATATATATATATATATATAGAGAGAGAGAGAGAGAGAGAGAGAGAGAGAGATAGATAGATAGATAGATAGATAGATAGATAGATAGATAGATAGATAGATAATGCTTGGCGTTTGTTTACGTTTGTAAAAAGAATAGGGTAGATTTGGGTGAAGATGGGTCAGTGGTAGAATCTCTGACTAACATCAAATCGGTTGGGTTTTGATCCAGGCTTGTGGCATTCGGTTGTCTAGTCGCACAAAGTAGCTTCGAAAATGTACTACCTGCGAATGCCATATATATGTTGAGGGAATACTTTTTAAAGGAAATTTCTTTTAAAGATGTGGATTCTGGAAAGCCTCGGGTCCCTTACGCATTGTCAATACTCAAATGACGTCCTTAATCCTCCATCAGAAAACGCACAGTTACCTGCCGTTAAATTTCTTGCCTAATAAACGTCTACACGTTTCTCGGTGTTAATGGCTTTTCAATGAAAGATGTAATATCTTCCTTAGCCTTGCTTGCATATATATGTTTATAGGATCGGTTAAATGTGGGCATTTCACTGCTTTACTTTTTCTTTTATGAGATGGCGGTATATATAGAACCGCTTGTGAATGGCTTCTTGGATAATATATCACCCAACAGCCTTTTATTTTCAACTCTCTGTCAAGCTACTGAGTTGTTTTGCCCTAGGGAAGTAGTGTGTGTGTGTGTGTGTGTTTAATATATGTATTTGCTCGTGGAAAGGGATTGGGTCCGAATGAATGTTGAAGGAACTGATCAGATGCTCAGCTAAACGGTACAATTACGTCAACACCTGGACATCGGACCGATAGTGGTAGAAGATGGTTGTTGTTGTGATGGTGGTAGTGATGATGATGATGATGATGATGATGATGATGATGATGATGATGATGATCTATGTGTATATATCAATAAAATTAGATAGATAGATAGATATATAGATAGATAGATAGATAGATAGATAGATAGATAGATAGATAGGAAAAAATGTATATGGAAAAAATCAAATCTTTTCCTTGACGGACTGGAGAAGGATTTGTGTGAGACAAGTGTCATTATTCAAAACAATTCTAACCTCGGATAACGGAATAGAAATAGGTTGAATTATCTTTGTAAGCTATGCAATAAAGTACTTAAACACACATACACAAATATATATATATATATATATATATATATATATATATATATATATATATATATTGGGATAACCGTTGATAATTGGGTACCTAAAAACAATCACGAGTTTATTTAATGAACAAAAATCAAACGAATAGATGTCAACTCAACAATCAATAAGACAAAAGTTTAGAAAAAAAAGATTACTAAATATAAAATGGATTACACTTTCAATGGACTGTCTATGAGTTTTTATAATCGACTGTTTCATAAAAAATACCCAAAACTCCAACGAACTTCAAATTAAATTCTTCGTAGATTGTTTAGACATTTAGATTTACATCAAACCTTAACCTCCCAAATATGCCCTTTAAAGTAACGCGAATTAACAGCGTCTAAGAATTTGAATGAAACCTGTCCTCGTGGAATGTAATTTATTAGGGTTGCTGTAGCTTCTTTCTTTAATGTCGGTCTTCACCCCTTACCCATCTATATCTAGAGACAAGACGCGTTGGCCTTAAACAACGTCTAGCCGACACACAATGGGGTTAAGAATAAGGAATTGAAATGGTACACCTAACCCACTCATATCTTATCTTCTCTTCCACCTCACTTCGTCACTTCGTTAATTTTACATATGCTTGATGAGGTCCATCAAAAACGTGTGAATTTCTTTTCATTTTTCATTTCAACATTTGGAAGTAAAGTCTGATGATCCAGAGCCCTGTTAAAGGGGTTGTGGTGAAATAACTTATTACATGGAACCTTAAAGTGGTCTGTTTTTATTCAAACAAATATATATATATATATATATATATATATATATATATATATATATATATATATAGAATTAATATGAAAAGGTTTTTCACTTAACTCATGTTGACTTCGAAGTTTCGTAATCACATAGATGTCGGAGTTGTGTAGGACTGATGATATTTCTCGATTTAGTGTACGTATATATTCTGGTATGAGTGCGATGTTTTACCTTGTCGCTTGATGGCTGTTGATTAGTTGTTAATTTCTCTTTTCGTTTCCTTTTATTTCTTATTCTTTACTATTTCCTCACCCTCTGCGTTGGTCTCTGGTTTATTGATAATCTTTCGAACTGATTTTTTTTCTTCGTGCTTTATATAAACATTAAAAATAGTAATGGCCCTTCTTTCTAAATAGATTTAGGACTTCAAAGAAAAAATAAAGACGCTTCCCTTTTAACTGAATATATCTTTAAAAGCTACTAGGTACAGTGTCGGGTCGAGATGATGTAAATTGTTACAGGAAGAAATGTTAGCAGACTCAATGTTGAAAGAACGGAAAATATTGATAAATAACAAAAACAAAATACTCTGTAAGTGCTATCGTGTATGTAAATGTCTGTTACCGCGTTTCGAGGTTGGCTTAGAAAGGATAAGCAGGCCTGAATATATTTATATGATTGGCAAAGCCAATTGTAAAAAGAAAATAGCGACATTCGGACATCTTGCAAACTCCATTTGTATATTTTGAGATTTAGCATCTCTACATGCATAGCATAACGAGCAACGGATACATCCCGGGGTGGTCGAAGAATTGCCGCCACTCTAAACGGCATTTTAAAACTTGAAAACATCTACAAAATGTAAAGAAAGATATCTTTTATTTTCTCTGATATATTTTATTTTGATTGCAAAAAAAAAAAAAACAAGAAACGAAATTGTAAAATGTACTTTGGAAAGCATAACTCTATCTATAAAAGGCAGGATGTGTGTGTGTGTGTGTGTGTGTGTGTGTGTGTGTGTGTGTGTAACGAATGCACGGCCGCAATTTTTGACGGATTTGCACCAAAATTTACATGCACATGCTCCAAGTTAGCAGAAGGCCAAGACCGACTTTGCATTTCCCAACTCCCACCGATAGTGGAAATAATCGACAGCAGTTTTCATGTAGTTTGCGGCCATTTTCTACTGGCCAGAGTGAGAGTTAATAGTTGGCTGCCACGAATGGGCAGGAAGATTCTATTGGCCAGCGTGACATGAATGTTAACTAGCATGCAAAAAATATCGATAGCTGTATTCGTCACAAGTGGGAAAAAATTAAATCTGCATGGCACTTTACTCCAATTGGCTCATTCGCTTGCTTAAACTCAACGTTGATTCTGATTCCGTAGAACTGGGTTGGGTGTGAAAAAGTATTTTTGTTAACATTCTTTTTTCATTCGGTTTTTCCAGTTACGAGTCATTTTTAAAAGCTGATCGTTTTGTGTTCATTTTGTATAGTTCTTTTTTCGTAACAGATTTAATGTTTAGTATAGAGCTTAGAAAAAATTCGCAGTGTGAGATAAGCAAGAAGTAAGGCATTTAGCAACATCAGCACGACAAAGGGCACTCTTTTAAAGGCATGTAAGGGCAAAAATATTTTAAGTCAAGTGATAGCGATTGCTGTATGAGTCGTACAATTTTTGAATCAAGCACGGGCAACGCCGGGCCATGCTGCTAGTTTAGAAATAATAGAAAAAAAATTATTTTTTACTAAATAACAATTTTTTAGGATAACATCTTATTCTTATTCTTTTGTGTACTTTTAGGACGTTGGCGATCATGGCTCCCCAGATTTTCTCTTCTTTGTAGCTCTTTAAAGTAAAACTTGTCTAAATCTTGTTCTGCCATCCATTTACTCAAGCTCGCTAGGTAGGTTATGCATTGTTGTCTTCTGTCCCTCTTCAACCTTCTCTTTGAGTGTCAAATTTTCTAATCCCTCTTTTCTCAAAGGAAGCCCTAGAAATATCAACTGTCTCTTTCTGATGTAATGTGTAAATGCTCTAATTGTTTCCATTTATTTTTAATTCGTCGTTGCTTCAATGTTTGGTTCATGGTATTCTCAGCATCCTGTAGGCCCACATTTCTGAAACTTCTTCTTCATCTGTGAGGAGACTGTCCAGCATTCACCGCCATAGAGAGGGACTGACATTACGTAAGAGTTCAGTGCTCTTTGTTTAGAACGATTTTTTTCTGAGATTTTGGAAGGTATCTTTCGACATCCCAATGTGCCTATGGATTCCACTGGTGTACTTTTCGTCCTATCTAATTACATTATCAATATAGGCATTAAAAATATCCACTAACAGTAACTGGCTCATAGTATAACCGTCAAAGTAAATGTCCAGATTATTAACCGAAGGTTAAAATGATGTAATTAAAATTATATGTCCCGGAAAAGGGATATATTTGAACGAAGTAGCTAAGTGGTTTTGTCTACTATAACCAAGTACATAGCAGTAATCGACTGGTACGCGTCGTAGTCGCAGGTAAGAAGTGTAGATAAATGGCGTAGTCCAATGGGCATCGTTATAGACTTAGCTCTCAGACTAAGGCTCTTTTTGACTCTTCTACACATCCGTCGGTATTTATGACTGACACCAGCCAATCATATTCCAGTGAGGGGGAACACAAGTGTATGCATATTCCATTATATCATAAAATTAGAGAAAAAAACCCCCAAAAACAGCACAACCTATTTAGCATGTTACTTAATTGTATTAATTTATTCAAATGCCACTCTACAAACATGCTGCCCGGTCCGGACCATTTCTCTTACCAATGCTCTTACCGAATTGCTTGTGAGTCATTAAAGAAACCTATAAATATTAGTGTTGTCCACACGACCATACGTATGCCATGACGACTGACGCTACATCACCGCGACGAGAGCTCAATACAGTCACACTTAAATGTGCATGGTATCATACCAGTAACGTAAGTAGCTGTCGCAACATACTTTTCGAAAACGCGAATGTTATACATATATTGAAGTGATAAAAGCCTTTAAAATTTGCAGAAACTCTTATATAAAAAGAAAGAAATCAACAATTAATAACATTTTGAACACGTCCACAATGTAATGACCGTATTTAGAAATTAACACACACGCACGCACACACACACGCACACACACACGCGTGCGCCCACACACACATATATATATATGTGTGTGTGTGTGTGTAATATTGAGTTGTTAGTAAAGGTTTAGTCTGGTTTGGTTTATTTTGTTTTACGGCGTTAATTTTATTTAATAACTTACAACATGTTTAGGATAGGTTCGTATGAACAGAATATGTATTCTTTCTAAGAAATCAATTAGTAGATCAGGTTTCATTGGCGTATTTTTGTAAAGCGGGTTATTGTCGAGAGCCAAATGTATGGCTGATAATATTTCTTTTTCAAAAATATATTGTTGCTATTTTTACTATAAAAATCTATTTTTATATTTTCACAGTGTTTTGTCACAAGTTTGGGGGTTAACTATATGCTCATAGCTTAAACCCGAAAAGATACTACCACCCCTGGTGGGATGGATCTAAAAAGAACAACAATTATGAAGGTGAATCCAGGCTATTCAAAATCTTCCGATCAGTGGCCTTGCTGCCACATGTAGTTTATCGTCATAGCCACAGTTTTTAGTAAAGTCGTGTTGTATATTAGAAGAAATAATAAAATGTATTAAAATAGAATAAATGTAATTAAAATTCAATTATTTTGTAGTGGTCGTTTGGCAATTTAGGATAAGAATATGGTGTGTGTATGTCAGCCAAAGCTCCAATCTTATAACGTCTTGAAACTATGCAATGTGGTAGGTTCCGTCTTGAAGATCTCTTAAAATAATACAGAATAACAGTAGATGCTTCTTGGGAAACGTAGAAACAAATATAACTACTTGATTTCCTTCTTTGTCACTGGACCTAATTAAGGCTCTTTCTTGCTCAGACGGACTCCTAAATGTTCCGATCCCGCCAAAAGATTGTTCTTTATTTTTAAAAATAATTATTTTGATGCTTAATGGTCGTAGACTGTAAGAAGTTGGCGGAAACGTTGCGATAATTAGAAATATGAACGAAAAAATTATTTTAAAAATTAATATCGAGCTTCACCAAAGAAATTTAAAAAAATTAAATATATTGGAAATTTTCAAAAAGATCACCAAGAAGAATGATCCAAGCACAAGTAACCTTCGAGGATTAATCAAAGGATAGTACCTGTTCTTATACGCTGTTGTGCTTCTATCTTCGGGAAATTTAAGGTTTTGCAATGACACCGGCCATAGGGAAGCGCCTCCCTCGTTGCACTATTTGATAACACCGACATCGGCATGGCGTTGGTCTCGGGGAAAAGAAAATAGTGATATTTGAACATTTTGCAAACTTCATTCATAGATTTTGAGATCTACTTGCACAGCACGAATAGAAACTGTCACCTAGCGTTTCTGCAGCCCCGGGCGGTCGAAAAATTTCCGCCACTCTAAACGACATTTCAAAACTGGAAAACATCTACAAAATATAAAGAAAGGTTGTAATTACTACGATTTTTTTTATTTTGAATGAAAATGAAAAAAAAAAAAACATCAAGAAAGGCAATTGAAAAATGTAAGTTTGAAAGCATATTTAAAAATAATAAGAAAACTTCTTTTTTACTAAATAACAATTTTTAAGATAAAATTTTATTCTTATTCTTTTACGCGCCTTCAGAATCTTGACAATCATTGCTCTCCAAAATTCCCTGCCCTGTGTAGCTTTTTAAAGCAAATCTTGTCTTTTTGTTATCCCTCTTAAACTGCTCATTTTGTTTTTGATCTTGTGGAGCGACCATCTTTCAAAATCCTACTCAGATGGGTTCAGCAGGGGAAACACTAGAGATATTAAATTATTCGTTATTTTTTATGTATCACCTTAGGTCAATATATTTTGAACACACATAATTATGTCTCTTCTTATACGACCATTCACCTAATATATGGCCCAAGAGCCACTCAAGGTAGAGGAATGTTGTATGCACTACTCCACCTTGCCTCCATTTGAATCCATTACATTTTACTTACGTGCTAATACCCTTGAGAAAGGTATTAATCTTCTTCTCCCTCCGAGTATGGGTAAATAGCAGGACAGACTGGGTTCTATAGCAAGGGATGACAACTAGTCTAGGAGAAGTACAACTCTGAATTCAAAACCTGCGGAGGGTTGTTTGGGAACCTTGTGGCACGTAGTGGACTAGGTCTCTTTGTTCGGCCTTTCAAAAATTGTGGTTGGTTCTGCACAAAACCTTCACCACTATAATCAAATTATATATTCCTGTGTCTAACTGTCGGTTCCTAGGAACTGAGCTGCTTGACACTCATACGTCGAATACGACGTGAGAGTCCATATAGGATAGATAGTTGACGTTAGATTTTAAGATAGTACATAATCGTAATCGGAAAGCATCCTCTGGGGTGTCTGTTCCTCGTCGTAATTTGTTCTGGAGAACAAATAGAACTTACCAATGAAATTCGAAAGGAACACGGATGCGTTGACTCTGTATACATAGTATAGTGAGTCCTATTTATGAAGGTATGAGCTAGTGGTACTGAAGAACGTAACACGTCTGAAGATTTGCCATAGAAATGGCGGTAGAGTCAGTGGGAAATTGATAGTATGTTGTAAAATACGGTCGCGTAAATGCTATTAAACACTGTCAATACGGGAAAGTGAGCATTGGGCAGCTCCATACGACAGTTTGGGTTTTATCGAGCTCTTGTAAAGATAGGGAATATCAGAAAGTGCCAGATTCTACATAAAACGAAACTCATTTTCTCAGCAGCTTTTGCGATGGATCTTGAGGTTTATAGTGAGCTTGGGTCCTAATAAACAATCGAGGCAAGTAGCTTCGTTGAGGGTAAAACCATTCATTATGACTGGAGAAAAATCATGTTCTGCGATGTTGGAAAGTTACTAACTTTGGCGTCTTTCTTTTTATCCATCAATGTGATTTTTTATACAGTATTTTTTTTTTTCATCTATCAGTCAAAAAATTGTTCAGTGAATATAAATGAAAAAAAATCTGCGATACGCTAGTGAACAAAATGGCTACTCACTTTCATATCGCTTTGTTACTTACCAAATGCCCCACCTACCGAAACTAATTCTGTAAGCTTATATGTGATGGAAAGAAAATTATTAAAAGGAAAATGAAAAGAAAAGAGACATCCTTTCATCTTTCTTATCTTTTTAACACATTTCAATGATTAAAGCGGTAAAGAAACTGTAAGACTCTGTGTGATTATTCCTTCAAAAATATATAAATATACGTATGTATGTGTGTTCATCATTTTCATTTAACTTATGAAAATAGACAAGTAAATAGTAAACCAATATGGCTGCGAGCTACAAGTGTAGGCTGATAACACATTTCACTGCCACATTATGCAACTTTCATTCTCGTGTTTCGCAAGATGATTCTTAAATTATCGTCTGCATTCTTTGAAACAGATAATTCTTAACTTCTGAACGTTATGATCATTAAACTGATGCCTAACTAACATTTAATTAGAATCTACTTAAAAATTCAAGGCATTTTTTATCGCAATGATTCTTAAATTATTCGATTTTTTAAAACTAATCAAATATTCATTCTACGATGACTGAAAGGATAATTTGTCATAGAAATTCTCGTAACTATCTTAAGTTACTGTTTAAACGAAGTTTTCAACAATACATCTATTTTATAAATTGATTTATATCATTATTTAAACTCCTCTTGTATTTCCTATTCTGGGCGTAGCTACATAAAGCTGACCACGAGAGAAAAATTTGAATAATTTTCTGTTTATAATAATAATAATAATAATAATTAGTCAAGTTTACTATTTTTGCTTGTTTAACTCATTCGGTACATTTTTAAGAGGATCTAATTAAATATATTACTTTGATTTATTTAGATAATTCCATGGCATTTTTCGGATTCGTTTGACTAATTTGAAATATCAAATAACAACAATGCTTATTGTTACGAACGCTGTAGATTTTCTAATTTGCGATTGAATTTGAAGGTAGATATGGCTTAGGTACCTTCACTAATTCACGATACCTAAGGTTTAAAATGATATTTTAAAAATATTTTTTAAAATGAGAAAGTTAGTTTTCATTTAAGATTTTATTGAAGATTAAAGGATTAAATTTACTTCCAGTCAGCAAAATACTCTAGATTATTTCAAACAGAAATTTTATTGATTGGAATTGATTTTCATTTTTTTTTCTAAAATGGCTTATTCGGGCCCTTTTTTAGTCATATTTATCTCATTAAAAGTCTCTTTATTATAAAATCTTCCAAAAGTAAAATATACTTTTCTGAATCATTATTTGAGGAATATTAGAAGATTTAAAAAATGTTTAATCTGATTTGAAACAAATACTGATTACTGCAAGTTTAAAATAACACAGAAATGAATTTTTAAAACAAACTAGCTGTGTTTTAACCGACAGTAGCCATGTTTTCATTTTTGACGAGTGGTGACAAGGTGATGACAGGTTTATTGTTGTTCTACGGAGACTTCACCTGTAAAACATAATTTAAGAAAATGACGTCAGCGTTTTTTTTTATATCATTTTTAAGTACTCGGTAATCTTAAAAATGTTGAATTCTCCGTAATCTAATTTTAGAAATGTTAACTTTAAATTTACTATAGTCATCGCTCTTATTTGCTGATTCTTTTAAAAATCTTGATGTTCCAGGAGTGGTATTAAGCTTTGCTATTCATGATGAATAAATATAGTTTTAACTTAATAATAATGTAATTTAAATGGTTGAAATTAATATAAAGTTTTTAAAGATTTAAGACAATAAATTTTTCTAATTAAAATTAAAACAAATGAAAACAATTCTTGTAAGAATTCATTATTCATTGGATTTTTTCAGTAGTGTCCTTAATATATCGTATTTAAAAAAAGCTGTTAAAAGCGCTTTTCCTCATTAAATAATGGTATAGATTTTGTCTATATTTCTGAGATGGTATTTACATTATTCGGACTATTGTCCTCATCTTTGTCGCCATATTTATCACAACGTTTCGGCCGTTGTACGCTCCAGCCTTCTTCAGGTGGTTGGAGTTTCGAACTGAACCCTTTATTTCGATCTCTGGGGTAGACTGTTCTAGTCCCACGTGCCATGTTTGATGGATGTCAGTTATCAGTTATCTCCTGCTAATTTTCCCTCTGAAAGTTCTCCACTTAACCGGGTATTGAACTCACACTTTGGGTCTGTCACTGGATCTAACCAACGCCTTTATCCACTGTGCCATGTGTCCTTGAGGACATCTGGGTATGAATTTCTGGGTATTATAAACCTAATGTTTTCAGCATTTTTACCAGTGCTCATATTGCAATTTTGCTGTTATCATTGCATGTTTTACCAGAGCTCATATTGCAACTTTTGTTATTATTGCTTTTCTCTGGCACTCCTTATTACTGGTTCCCATATTGTATTTATTTCTGTGCTTGGTCGGCTCAGGAGATTTTTGTGGCCTAGCATATGTGCTGATTCCTTAAGTTTACGAATTTTCCAATGGTGTTCCCTGTCTATGATCTCAACATGATCCCACAGGGGACGGTGAAATCCCTTCTCTCTATATATGTGGTCAACCACGCCTGATTTTTCTACTTCCCCTCGCGTTACAGCTTTCTGGTGTTCTTGAAGACTTACCTTGAGGGGGCGGCCTGTCTCTCTTTTATATTCCTTTCGGCAGCTGCACGGGATAGCGTACACACAGTCTTTAGTCATGTTCTCCTGTATGGGGGGGTCTCACTCGAGAGAGATATCTGCGAAGTGTTGTCAAGCTTTTGAAGGTTGCCCTGATGTTATATGGGTCTCAGATTCTTTGTATTTTCTCTGATAACCCCTTCACATAAAGCAGGCAGACTGTTTTCTGAGTGTTGCTGTCCTCCTCCTCCTCTTGTACCTGCCTATCCCAGTTTTTGGGGGCTGCTGCCATGTACCAAGGGTAGTTGTTACGTTGTAGGGTACTACTTATACTGACCAATTCTTTATCTAACGTCTCTGGGTCGCCACTTATGACTTTTGCTCGGTGTTGTAAGCAACGGACGATCCCTTTCTTTACGCTGTATGGATGGTGGGAGTTGAAATTGAAGTATTGTCCGGTGAATGTTGGTTTACAGTATACGGAAGTCTTGAACCCATCCTCTGTTCGAGATATTAGTACATCCAGGAATGGGAGTGTGTTGTTACTCTCTTTCTCCATTGTGAACTGTATCGAAGGTCTTATTGAGTTCACATGGTCCAATAGAACCTGGACATCTTCCTGGTGTGGCCAGAGTATGAAGGTGTCATCTACGTATCTTAACCATATAGTTGACTTTAGATATATAGATTCTAATGCCATTTCTTCAAAGTATTCCATGTATATATTCGCCATTGCTGGTGATAATGGCGAGCCCATTGCTAAGCCCTCATCCTGTCGATATATGTGTGATCCCATTCCATTCACCAAGGTACACACGGAGGAGGCACTCTCAGTAGTCAGAGACAAATTGACCTCTGACTCTTCCCTAGAAGAACGGACCAGTATTCCAATAGATAATCTGATGGAGATGTTGACTTTCTGTACACAAACAACACACTTCGGAATGGGATCACACATATAACTATAAAGAGGCTGACATCTTAATTTTATTTCGAAATTTCATAAAATCAAGTAAGTGGAAGCAAGAGATGAAAAAAATTATCTTTTTGTAAAAATAAAATTAAAAATTAATTTAATTCATTTGTCAATAAGTCCTTAAAGTTTCATTAAAATCCGACAATTACTGGACTTTTTCAAGAATTTCCAAATCAATGTGTTTTTACGAGAAAAGGGGTGCTAAAATATGCATAGAAATCTTTGGGCTATAGCTGACGCCCCAAAATATAAGATTTTTAACCAATATTCCGAAAGTGCTAGAAAGGATTAAAAAATTTACTAAAATAATAGCAAAAGATTAGATTTTTGTCTTTCCTCTTGATAACAACAAACATTTGGTCGATAAAACTTTATTTTTATTAAATTTGGGGCCTCTTTTCATCCTGGTATGCTAGTTGAGGTAACAAAATAGATTTGTTCTATGCAAACACGATGAATTAAAAAATATTAACAGAAATATTGTTTATAGATGGCAATTTCTAATATTTGAATAAAAAATGAATAACATAGATGAAATATTAAAATATGATTTGCAATTAGATATTCCCGTTTATGTCGTAAACCCTATTAGCTAGTAATATATATAAAAGACTGTTAGCGTAACCTTCATAAGCCTGGTGTTAAATACCTGACCTCTCGACTAAAACAGAATGTGACGCAGGGTCTTATTTTTGTGTTGAGTGCATATACGAATGCAAAAACTACCCAGTGCCCACGACCACTGTTACGCTGGTGTCGTTATTATACCGGCCACACCTCGCTTATGTGAAATGTGATGACGCAGAGTTGGAATCCTTTGGAGCGGGCACCTTCTTTCATCTCAAACGAGAAGATAACACGTTTTCGTCCCCCCGTCCAAAAGGTCGAAAAGCGTTTGCGATACGGGGTGATGTAAGATGGATTTCAGCACAAACGAAAAGAAAAGAACAACTAAAGATTAATTGTAACGTCAATGAATCATCCTTGTTAAGTTCTCATAAGTAATCGTTGCTTGTTCATTTTAATGTTTCTTTCTCCTACTATATCAGGCAGTTTTGGACCATGGAAACAGCTCTTAATTTCTGTTGTTTCCAGCTTTACCCTTAGCCGGAGTGGTAGCACTTGTTATGGCCCTAATCAGAGAACCCCCAAACAAACCAAAACTATGAAAGTATAAAAATATGTATTTTATAGTAAAAATACCAGTAATACATTATTGTGTAAAAATTACCAACAATACATATTTATAGTAAAATTATAAAAAATAAAATTTTAAAGCAAAACTACAATACATTTTGTAATAGAATTACCAACAGTACATTTTATAGCAAAATGACCAACAATAATTTTCTTCTGTAGTTGAAGCCATAAAATTGTGTTCAAAATATTTAAATTTCAACATTACATAAAAAAATCGAGGTGTTGATATGCCGCGAAACAAAATTAACCAAACAATCAAGATGAAAGAACACATTCATGACATTAATGCATATAATATCCTACAATTTCTTAAAGAAATCAAACTGCATTCCAAAATATAACTTTAACAAAACTACAGCATAAAACACCTATCATCGCCTCTAGTAATTTTGTCCACAGAACCATGTATATGGACTAAAGCTGAGCTTCATCTACCATGTATTCAACTGTGAAAACAGAATAACATCATATTTTTATTACTTCAAAGCTCCAAAGAAAATTAAATGACCTATAAGGAGTTGACATGCTATTAAATAAATAAATCAAATATTTTTCCTAATAATAGCAAGAGAAACAGTAGTTTTAATTTGTTCGAATTTATTAATTGAAACATAATCATTACAATTAATCTTTGGGAATGTTTTTCTTTCATTAAATTTTGTAGCTTTTTATCGCTACCTTCAGTGTTTAGTTTTATTCTACGTTAACTAAACAGCATTGATTTAAAATGAATAAGATTCCATCAGGACATGAACTCATATTACTTATTCTTAGGAATTTATCTGATCGGTCTAGTGCTCTAAATATTTGCCTACCAAATTTATGAATATACTACCTTACTTCCTATTTTCAGTAGCAGACATAGTAGTTGAAATAACATTAATATTTACTAGTATTTCTTTCCTTTTTATTCTGGTTCCTTAATCATTACAAATATTTAACCCTAGTAAAGAAACGTAGACGAACTTTTAAGCTTGTAATGATCCCATATATGAGGTTCGACTATTACTTTTTATAGTAGATTAGTTCGAGCAGGGGGAAACTATAGTTGCATCAACCACAGACTTTTAGTCTACAACCATAATTAAACATGGATTCAGAATATGCCTATACGGATGCGCTGAACATTTGTTAAGAAAAGAAACTAAAATTATCTAATAAAAATGCAAGTCAATGAAAGGAATGAATGAAAAAGTCATCAAAAAATGTACAACAAAGTTGATTTATCTTTTCCTTTAATTGTAGCAAGTTTACTGCTCCATGGCACACATACAAGTCTTGCGTTTTGCCTCTGAATCAAAAATCTATCAGACAGCACTACGGGGAAATCAACAAAGCCAGCGCTGATGAAACGTGTTTATTTGCCAAAGGGAAGCATAAAGTTATTTTTTCTAAGATAGCCTTGTGTAAGCAGTCAAATAACGAAGATAGTGATGAACAGGTTAATAAATTTACTATTGTTTACTTAACTACATCCTGAGACTTATATTGGAATTTATAACAATATCTTTAAGAAAAACATAGATATAATTATATGAGGGTTCAAATAACCTGGGTAGGAGTGAAATTTTAATTTTATTTACCGAAATAAAGTATAAATAAGCTTATATAATATTTTTAAATTATAACTCTGATAAAACATAGATAACCTTACGGAAACTTCCAAAGACAGCAATTGGTAACTGTAATGCTAATGCTAATGCTAATAATAATAATAATAATAATAATAATAATAATAATAATAATAATAATAATAATCTGCAAAATGTGGCACATGAGTACATCAACAATTCCGGTTGTAGTTGGAGCCTTCGGATTGACTGGAACAGATTCCAATAGACCCTACTGAATGGAGTCCTGGTAGCACATGCCATAAAGAAATACAAAAAATTGTTTTCACGAGTACAGTCCACACCCTACGAAAGGATTTATCTATGTGAAATGTGTGATTATTTTCTCAAAATTGCTCAGGGAAAAATGTCATGGTGCCGTTTCTGACCTTATGTTCCTGTTCGAGACCCGGAAAAAAAAATTAGTACACACCAGACATCAAAGAAAATAAAACAATAATATGATAATAATGCAATGATTCAGATAGCCATAGTTGAAATGAACTTCATAAGGACAATTCTCTTAAAATAAATCAGCCACGAAATTCTGGTTCGTAATAAGACACCGTTTCCACTCGGTTAGCTGTCGAATCTACTTTCGTTCACAAATTTTGAAAGTAGTGAATCATATGAAAGAAGCAACCAGTAGTGTAGATTTAATCTTCATGATCGTCGTCGTCTGCGTCGTCGTAATAATAATAATAATAATAAAAATTATCATCATTATTATTATTATTATTATTATTATTATTATTATTATTATTATTCCAGTGACTGTTGCAACTGTAGGGTTGTACCTGATTATTTCCCTTCATATTTCTGGGTAGTGCGTCTGGGACTAGTCAAACTGATCCCATTCCTGGTAAAACCACAGATGATGTAAATCAACTTGAAGCCCCCCCCCCGGTCACGTAAACGTGGCCGTTTATTTCATTGGGAGAACTTTTCCTACCTGGCCGTTGACTTTATTCTAAGGACCGTTGCTTCGATGCCCAGTTTACAACATTTCGCCACAAGTTTTTATTTTAAATCCTGCTGGGCAGCTGGTTATTCTCCTCGCCAGAAAAGCCTGGTGGGGAAACCGGTTTAGTCGCAGATGACCCGACCATGTGGCAAATATCACTGGCATGAATATAGCATAAAAAGCCTTTTAAATGTCTATCATAGCAGAACCGCCATCAATGATATATGGAAAATTGTAATCGAAAGTAGCTGAAGTATCCGTCTACGCAGGGTAAAAGTTAAAATTTAATCGGGTCGAGAGTTTTACTTGACATGTTATAGTAGGATTATGCCCCCTCTCACACAGCTCACCTGATTCAAGCGGCTGAGGATTCGCCAAGTGTGAGATAAAACCGTGAGTCCACAATGTCAAACAATCCCTCAAGACCGTCAACATAGACATGGCGTATAGCATGAACGTGATTCATTGGATTTGAGGAGCCAGTCGCTTCCGAGGGTGATGGGATTTTATTGAATAAAATTTGAAGGATTAGAATAATGTTCCTGCTTTCATTATTGTTGTTGAGATTATTGCTATTTGTGGATTCTGTTTATTTTAAAGTTTTTTTTTTCTGTTGATACATCTATTAATTTGTTGTATAATCCCAGCTACCTACTCCAAAAACAATCACCATTGAAAATAATTTCTCCAAATTTAAACTAAAATCATCAACATCGCCTCTAAAGCAATATGATATATATTTAGCAACAAACGAGATGACAACTACAACAGGACAAAGGCGGGAATCTACAGAAAGGATTGTACAAATTGCCCCGTGATGTACATCGGTGAAACTCGCAGATGCCTGAATAAAGACTTAAAGAGCATTGAAAAGATACGCTGCTTAATGACTCTTCAAAAGCGCTGGTAGTTCACCGTAATACAACTGACAACAGTTTCTACTTAATAAATACCAGTTTGGTCAGGTGAGAAGAGTATTCGCTAAGAAGAAAAAAAAATGAACATTATCAATTCTCGGCAATAAAACTAAGACCAAAACCATACATAATATCATAGTTCACCGCAAAAGCAATAACACAATGCAGTAGAAGGGCTAGTAGAATAAAAAAAACACAGATCGACGTGGACTGCGGTGATTTAAAATACAACAGACACCAACGGCTCTAATACATACACGCTCACACAGAAATTTTCCTACACATGTGTATATATATATATAGGCCGGTAAATGTTGTTTAATACTGTTTATTATAAAATAGAGCATTAATTTAAATATATATATATATATATATATATATGAGTGTGTGAGTATATTGATATAATAAGAAATAACTGTTAGATTGATGATCTGAAGTTCGTTAGTATTTTTTTATTTAAAAATAAAAACAGTGCTTGATTCAGAAGTAGAGCCTAGATTATAATTGAACACCAACAGTAAAATAGAAAATAATAAATAGAACAAGAATTTAAGAACCTCGGATGACCCGATGCCCTTTATGCCTACATAAAAAACTACGAATTATCAATTTATTAAAAAACAAAAATTTCTTAAATCAATGAAATGAAATAACGGTTTTTTTGCAGACACCGCCAGATATTCGCTTTAAATAATTAGCATTGTATAAATTGATAAAAAAAATTCCACCATACCATATAAAAATTACAAAATACCATATAAAATCTATTAGTAAATTCAATGAAAACAAAAGGCTTAAAAATACAACCCAATCATAATCTTAACGACCCGTTAAGAAATCAACAACAGCAACAAAAAAAAAAGAAAGAACAAAAACAAAAAAAAGAAACAAATAAACACAAAAAAGTACTGTAACTACAACATCAAACAGTTAGAGTTTTAGCAGATCGTAAAATAATACAACGGAGCCTGATAAACTTATGGATTTTAGCCAGACAAAAAAAAAAACAAAAAAAAAAACTCACCCAAACCTTAGACGACTCCAAAAACTTGACATATAGTAAATACACCTACTTTTATCCAAGCAGAGACTCCTTGATAATGAAAAACTAACTACAGATTACAACTCCATTTCAAAACTATAAATGAATAAAACATTAAAACATCCCTAAAGGATGAAACTGTCAGCGAACAGTTAAGGTTTAATATTGAAATTAAACTTGAATACGTATGACCAGTTTCGAAACAGTAATTTCTGTGTCGCGATGGAATCATACATAAGGAAAGGTTCAAATGCCAACCAATCTCGCAACCCAGGTTACAACGTGAGGTTTCTTCAGGCAAAGCAAATCATTCCACTTGCCTGAAAAAAACTTTACGGCCGAAACCCGGGTTGTGTGGTTCGTTGGCAATTTATCTTTTTCTTAAATATTTTTGCTCTACATATTCGATTTTGAATTTTGTATTGAGCCCTTTTTTGTTGTCTATACCTTTTAGGCGTTTTCAGTCTTCCTTTTATATTTCTCTCTCTCTCTCTCTCTCTCTATATATATATATATATATATATATATATATATATATATATATAATACTTTCTAGTCACTGATCTTTGGATCTGATAAAGTAATGTAGTTTGTTGCCCCTCTTATCCTCAAAAATCACAACGCATTTTCCATTGACATAGTTTTGTTTTTCATTCCAACCTGAACAAGACGAACCCAAAAAAACGTCGAGGAAACGCGAGGTTTACAAGCTTTTCTACTTTGGCTAATCATCTTTTGTTGCAGATACTATTATATATCCTACACACACACACACACACACACACACACACACACACATATATATATATATATATATATATATATATATATATATATATATATATATATATATATACCGGGTGTAGCAGCAAAATTATCCAAATCGTATTAAAGCAAAATTGTCCATTTGCTAGATGAAGATTTGAACCGTTGTATCTTAGAAATGGTTAAAGATATCTTACTGGAATTCTCCAAGGTTTTTATAACACTACTGGACTCTACTTTAAGCAATGAGAATGTATAATTACTCTCCAAGCTTAATAGAAAAATCCATATATATATATATATATATATATATATATATATATATATATATATATATATATATATATATATATTCTTCCAGAATCATTTTCCAACTTATTCCAGATCATTTTCGCCCTCCCTACACTTCTAACTTTCTGCCCTGATGTAACAAGGGGCCTCACAGGTTTCACGTACGATTTCATTTTCAAGTCATTTTTCACTGCTCTTTGGACTTTCATAGCTGAAACTCCTCTCGCACGTACCAAATGTCTTATGGATTGAGTTGGATCTTTTTTAATTGATCCCTTTAACTCTAAGTTGAAATGATTATCCCTTTTCGTGTTGTAGCCTCCTAATCCAGGTTTCCTTTCTACTGTTCCCTCTTTTTTTAAACTTGTTCGCAGTTCTTTGATGATTCTTAAATGGTCTTTGAAGATGGAGGTCAGTGTATGAATGCTTGTATCATTTCTGAAGGGCCGAATAATTTTAATAACGATTTTAACCTGTTCTCTTTCTAGATGAATAAATTTTCAGTGATTTTTAGACAAATGGTCTCAAGATGGCTAAACGTCTTATCTGAAAACATGGAAAAAAGAAAATTAGTTTAGTGATTTTTTAGATATTAAACATATCTGGGTATGGGCAATTATACAGTTTCACGATTTATTACACACGGAATATATATATATATATATATATATATATATATATATATATATATATAGTCATCCACAGATTGACTGTTTTGCTGTTTCACAACTCATCAGTGTGGCTAGGCATCCAACACCGGCATTTTGGCATCAGTCGGACCCTGAGCTATCTGGTTGATAAAAAGGATAATTTTATGTGCTTATTCTTCGAATAAACACGCCAATGACCAAGAGGGCTCAATTCATGGAAGAGCTTTGCAGTATTAGCAATAGTATTCATTGTTTACAAATTTAACTTTAAAAAAGGGCTCAATGCATAGTAGAGCTTATATTATTTATTATAAGAGATTAAAATAAAAACATGTCAAAAATCGCTACAAAATAACTTCCCTGTTTTGGTACTAAGTTGCGCCTCTTCAGGCGATGGTAAATAACTGGTAAATGGTTATTTTGAATTTCAAAAGCAAAATAACTCCACTTTTTTCGAAAATGAAGAGAAGACGAGAAAACACAAGATCAAGGTAAAAACAGATGCCTCATTTTAATTCTCATCTCGTGTTTTGTCGTCTGTTCTTTCGAAAAAAGGGGTTATTTTGCTTTTGAAATTAAAAATAATCGTTTATTCACCATCGCCTGAAGATGGACAACTTAGTGCCGAAACATGAAAGTACATGACTTGCGTCATGATTGTCTTTTTCTCAACTGACCCTACCATACTGTGTGGGAGACAAAATAAAAAATAACGAGGGAGAGTACGCCTGGAGATAGATATAGATACTAAGAGAAAAGATTAAAGATTATATCAATAGCCTATATATATATATATATATATATATATATATATATACATATATATATATATATGTATATATATATGTTGGGGGGGGGGTGTTTGGTCGTGGGTGTGTGGGTGGGTGTATTTATAATATCTAATAAACCCGGGATTCGATTGCTGATTTTTTTAAGGTAGTCGAGAAATTAATGTTTTGCCGCAATCTATTTTTCCTTCTGTATATGGCATATTTCTGTTAAGGAAGATTTTACAAAAATGCCCTTTGTATGCCATTAGTAAGAAAGATGTTCAACAATATAAACAAACTCCCGAGAGGATGTTTTCCCAGACATTACAATATTTAATTCTTCATGTTTATGGTTAACCATTATCTCTCCTCTCATTATCACATAAACTGCATTTCTTACCTATTCTTCTTACGCTTATAAAGCATCATTTAGTAACCTTCTACCTTGAGTGGCTCTCGCCGCTTGTATATTGTGGGGAAATTAAAGGGTACACACACATCTACATATACACCGGTATGCACACACATAGAGAGGTATAGTGAGGGAGAGTAAGTCAGGAAAGAGATACTAAGAGAAATTTGTGACGATTATATCAATAGCTTATAATCTTACGAGGGGAAAAAGTCAATCAGAAAAATGAATAAAAACGCTGGTAAAAACAAATTATGGACGGACCGAATGAGCATAAGGAAGAAGGTATCCTCCAGAAACAAACACGGCAATATCGACGTGTGGAAATTGCTTGCAAATTCCACATCGTTCCTCGTCTAGACAATGGCGTCCGATTAAGCGAGAACTTAATTCCTTTCGGCCGACTTGAAACATGTCCGATTTTGAACAGTTCGGACGGGTCTTGCTATGAACGAGAAACCGCTACGACGCACTCATTCTAATCTCTCTCAGACACGCTTCAATTCACTTCTGGAATCTGACATCGGAATTTCTCAAATTTATCTTCTTCGGTCCTTTCTTCCTAATTTAGTATTTCGTTCTTTTCATCTTTGTGTGCTTCCATCTACAACCTGACATCATCCGCCGGTCTTTTCTAAGTTTATTCAATTCCATTTCTCGTTTTCTGAAAATTGTGTGACCAGACGATAACATTCATTTGTTTTTACTTGTCCTCTGTTGTACGGACATTTTGTTTTATTTTCTTAAATCAGTCTCGTTCCTTTTTTACTTCTGTAACTTTTGTTTATTTTCCTTCACTTTTCTGTAGTCAGATTTCCTTTCTCCATGTCTGGATTATTTTGCTTCTTCATTTGTCCTTTTCCTTCGTTATTTTTCTTTTCTCTTTTCTTTTTGTCGCTTTCTTTCTTTTTTACATTTTGTTTTTAAACATGTTCAATTTTTCCTATTTTTTATCTCCTATTTTAAAGTTTTCTGCTGTGCATGTTTCGTTCTTTCTTTTTGTCTTTCTTTGTTTCATTCCAAAATTACCTCTTTCTTTCTTTCTTTCTATAATTATATCTTTTATTCTTTCTTTTCATAATCATGCCTTTTTCTTTCTTTAGATTTTGTTTCTAAAAATGTTCTTTACATTTTCCTTATCTTTGTATCTCTTTCTCCTTTAATTTTCACTGTGATGTGTTTCCTTCTTTTTTCTTTCCTTCTTTGTACAATCAACTCTTTCATTCTTTTCACAATTAGCTTTCTTTCTTTCTTTACATTTTGTTTCCAAAAATGATTTTTATTTTTTCTTATATTTCATCTCTTTCTTTAAGTTTTCTCGTGTGGCATCTTTCTTTCTTTCTTTTTTCTTTCTTTCTTTCTTTCTTTCTTTCTACAATTAATTCTTTTTTTTTCTGTTTTATTTTACTTTTTTATTTCATCAAACTATCTTTATCTGTCTTTTTAAAAATATTTCTTCTTTAATTTTTCTAATAATCTTTTCTGGTAATTCTGTTTTTTATGATTTTTTTTTTTATCTTTTTTTTTTTTGCATTCTCTTATCATCGTTGGCTTTTGCTTTCTATTTACCAACCGGCATATTTTTTGCATCTCTTTTCTTCATATTTTTATTCTTTTATTGCGAAAAATTAAAAATTCCTCCATACTTTATATGCGAAATTCGCATATCTATTTTCTTTCTTGAAGTAACATTTTCGTTTTTCCCGCTTTTCATTTACAGTGTAACCCGGATATAAGACAGTTGTCGGGACCGGAGACGAAGTCTCTTATATCCGGGTTTCTCTTATATCTGGGTTTGGTCTATTTTGTTATACATTAACACAGGCTCTAATTTGGGACCAGAGAACATCTCTCTTATACCCGGGTTTCTCTTATATCAGGGTTACACTTCCATTTTGTTTTTCTTGCGTCTCTTTCTTTTTCTTTCGACAAGGTGGCTGTTATGGAGTAGGTAGAATTTAATTTAAATTTTTAACTCAAATGTTATTAAAATATTTAACCAGTTTGTATTTTGCTATTATTTTCCTTTAAGTATTATCCAAGTTAGAAAAGATTATTTGTCATAAAATGTTGGTTTAAATCTGGGAGGATGACTGCTAAAAACCCCTCTCCCAAATTTACAGATGTCCTATTAAGTTTATTATAACTTTGAACTGTTAATACAATTTAGCGTTTCTCCCATGAGACCCAGTATTTAAAAAAAAAACTGTATTAAATTGTTCATTTACCATTTGTGACTGACGAGTTTGAAAACTATGAAACTCCTACTTGCACGATAAACATGTATATGTGTGTTTATTAATATACTTTATAGTGACCCAGCACTACCTTCTCAAAGGCGCTTGAATCAGGCCTCCGTGTTGAGTCTGAGACCCTAGGGGAAGATGAATGAAGGCATAATGTTGTCATCACTAATGATCACTCCAGACACGATGATGCTGACTAGATATATCATTCAACTATTTCCAAATCCCCTGCACTGTCCTGAGATTGAAACCCAAACACTTTGAAATGTTCATATTTGAGCTTTCAATGCGAATGCCAAGCAGTAAAACATGCTCTTTCTAAATTTATGGCAGAGTGAATTGCGTCATGATGCTCTTTTTCTTACAGATGATGACCAACTATAATGTGCAAGAGACAAAATCAAAAATGGCGACAATTCAATATGAAAAACTGGAGTTGTATTTGTAATGGTGTTGGTGATACGTTGATTAACAGGATTTATGCTTTGTATCTTTTTCTGATACAATATACCCTTCAAATACGTCCAAAGATAAAAATTCAATGTGTTAAGGTCTGGTGATCTAGGAGGCCACTTCACAGGACAACACCGACCATTGCAAGCACCTGCAAACTGCTGATTTATCCACTGACGTGCTTGAAAACCAAAATAAGATAGAGCTTCATCTTGCTGAAAGTAAAGGGAGAAATTACATCCTCGTAAAACAGGGATGGTAAATCTCTTTTTGTTAAGATATCTATCGGCATTAAGATTTACATCAACGAAAAATGGTCCAATAATTATGTCACCCCACATTGCTATTCAAACAACGCATTTCTAGGGTATCTAAAATATAAAAATGTTAAAAATCATATGTATGGAAACTTATGGAACACCTTATATATATATATATATATATATATATATATATATATATATGTGTGTGTGTGTGTGTGTGGTATTAAGTACCAGAATTGCTGGTTCTTTTTGCGTGTGGAAAAGCCTTTGGGACAAGCAGGCTTTTGACATAAAGTGCTCTATATGAAAAATTACAATAGAGCATTAATAGAATTAATTTGAAGAAGTTTATCACTTAGCCGTGTGGTGTTGGTACAGTCACGCCTACTACAATCAAGATAACGTGTTCACTCTTCAGGGCTTGTTGTCTTCTCTGCTGCTATTTATTAATTTTGCAGTATTTATGTACTGTTTGGTGTAATTTGATATCTTTTATAGGTGTGTGTTTTTTCACATAATAGATGTTGTTATTACTTAAGTGGTATGGGATTTCTTGGTTCCACGTTTTGTATTGTGGTGACCTCTTTTTGACAGTATTTTAATTGATTGATTTATGTGGGATTGGTTCTTTTTACTATATTGGATTGACCTAATTTATTGTGTTGATGACATAACGACTTGTTTTTTTTTACATCGTGGTTAGGTGTTTGACCTTTACGAGGTGCAATGATACAAGCGACACAAGGCACAACCTAGCGGACGCTATGTTTACCCTGACGGCACCCTCTGTCCAGCCTGGTGATCCCCTATTCAAGCGGGGACTCGAACTTCAGCCACAGCGGTGACGACACAAAGAAAAATTTAAATAGAAAAGAGGGTTCACTTCAGTTACTAATAATGTAATTTAACCAATTCTAGTTCAGTTACGTAGGCGACCTAATTACTAAAGTCTGGGTGAAGCCTTTCACAGCGTCACATAGGTACGGCCATCCTGCATAATGTTTTAATAGAAGATAGATAAATATAAAATTATCACTTTATTCAATTTTTTTTTTAAATTTTTTCAGCTAGTACACGCGTTACATTTTCTCTGGAACGTTTGATAACTGTTTACCTCCTTTATTTGCTAGTAATATTTGCTCTCTTATGACATATACTCTCAAGGATATGGGTCAAACATTGATGGATTTGTGTTATAAAAGCTACCAGTGATATCAGGTTCTACTCATGTCATTTTCCTTCAGGACGTGGGTGATCATGGCTCTCTACAGTTCCCTATCCGTTGAAGTTATTACTGTAACTCCCAGTTCACGTTTTACCCCTATTTACACAAGTAAATTAGGTAGTAAACTCGTTGTGAGTATCAAATTCTCCAAGCCCCATTTCCTCCTTATGTAAACCAGAAATGTTCCATCCATTATATTTTCAGCATCCTTCTGTGGTAACACATTCCTGTTGCCTCAAGTCACATTTTGATCAATGAGGAAATTGTCCAGCATTCACGGCCGTGTAGAAGCATTCAAACTACTTAGCAATTCAGCGCGCTTTTCTTTGTTTCTAACAAAATGTTCCTGTTTTTTTATTTTTTTTTTTTTTGGTTTTCTTTCTCTCTTGGTTATTTAAGTTCTAAAAGGTGGACGGGAGGTTCGATGGGAAAGAAGCACTTCTTATTGTGGAGGCTTTCACGTAAATTAAGGCCAGTTCGTTTATTAATTCCATATAACAAAATTGTTACTTTTTGTATTTATGATTTTTATATTACAAGGCAATCCTTTTGTGCTTTCTATAAGCTAATAGCAGTAGAGCCCGGCGTTGCCCGGGGATGTAACAGTAAGAGATAGATCAAGTATTGACCATCATAAAGAATGAAAAATAAAATTGACAAAGATTATTGTTTAAGGTTGACGGTCACGCATGTCTTAATTAGTTTTTTTTTTTAGTTTTTTTTTAGTTTTTTTCTTTTTTACGAATTGGTCAAATCCAAACTCAAAAAAAATATTGTTTTCAATCGTTATGAGTCTACGGATTGAATAGAATTTTATTATAAACAATTGTCTTATAAATGAAATTTTTAAAGCATTCTGAATGTAAAAATAAAGAAAAAAAAGTGTGCAAGACAATAAGAAACACTACCTGCCAAAAGAAAGTGAAGTTTTGTTGAAATCGGTTGAAAAATGTAGGAAATCCGATCCCATATATAAACGAACACACACAAACACACACACATAACCAACCTGGGTTTTATAATAAGTATAACTCGATAACTCGATATTAATAAGTATAACTCGATATGAGTTGTCCCCCCTTTCATTAATGCCTCTTAATCGTGTTTTCAAATTGATTTCGTGCAAAAACAATTGGGTTTTTCCAATTTTTGGCGCTGTCAGAAACACCGTAAGGTAATTTTATGTAGTCCTGTGAAGTTTTGTTGAAATCGGTTGAAAAATGTAGGAAATCCGATCCAATCTATAAACGTACACACACACACACACACACACACACACACACACACACACAATCTGCGTTTTATAATAAGTAAGATTTAAAAAAAAAATAAAATGCTGCAGAAACACTGAAATAGAAAATGCTAAAAGAATTTTGTAGAAAAATTGTATAAAGCAAGAAAACAAAAAATGAAAGAAAGAAAAAAGAAAGAAACAAAAAGAAAAAAGAAAGAAAAATAGCAAATAAATTTTGGAAAGAAAATAAAAGAAAGAAAGAAAGAAAGAAAGAAACAAAATCAAACAAACACTGGAAAGAAAATAACAGGTAGAAAAGGAAGGAAGGAAGGAAGGAAGGAAGGAAGGAAGGACGGTAAATAAACGCTGAAAACCAAAGAAAGAAAAACAGGAAATAATTGCTGAAATATAAAGTGTAGGTAGATGGGAAATAAAAAAAAGAAGAAAAAAATGGCGAAAAGCATAAGTAGAAAAGGAAGGAATGAAAGAAAGAAGTAAATTAAATGTTGAAATGCAAAGATAGGTAGCGATAAATAAAAGAATGAAATTAAGGAACGAAGGGGAAACAGTAAGCATTTGCTGAAAAACAAAAAATAGAAAAAGAAAGAAAAATAGAAAGGACAGAAGAAGGAATGTAAATAATTACTGAAGCGTAAAGAAAGAAAGAAAAAGAAAGAAAGGAAGGAAGGAAGGAAGGAAGGAAAGAAAGAAAGAAAGAAAGAATAAAGAAAGCAAATAATTGCTGAAAAGCAAAGAAATAAAGAAAGAAAGGAAGTAAGTAAGGAAGGAAAGAATGAAGAGGGGAAATTGGAAGGAAGAAAGAAAGAAAGTAAATAATTGCTGAACAGAAAAGAAAAAAAGAAAGAAAGGAAGTAAGTAAGGAAGGAAAGAATGAAGAGGGGAAATTGGAAGGAAGAAAGAAAGAAAGTAAATAATTGCTGAACAGAAAAGAAAAAAAGAAAGAAAGGAAGTAAGTAAGGAAGGAAAGAATGAAGAGGGGAAATTGGAAGGAAGAAAGAAAGAAAGTAAATAATTGCTGAACAGAAAAGAAATAAAGAAAGAAAGGAAGTAAGTAAGGAAAGAAAGAATGAAGAGGGGAAATTGGAAGGAAGAAAGAAAGAAAGTAAATAATTGCTGAACAGAAAAGAAAAAAAGAAAGAAAGGAAGTAAGTAAGGAAGGAAAGAATGAAGAGGGGAAATTGGAAGGAAGAAAGAAAGAAAGAAAATAATTGCTGAAAAGAAAAGAAAAAAAGAAAGAAAGGAAGTAAGTAAGGAAGGAAAGAATGAAGAGGGGAAATTGGAAGGAAGAAAGAAAGAAAGTAAATAATTGCTGAACAGAAAAGAAATAAAGAAAGAAAGGAAGTAAGTAAGGAAGGAAAGAATGAAGAGGGGAAATTGGAAGGAAGAAAGAAAGAAAGTAAATAATTGCTGAAAAGCAAAGAAATAAAGAAAGAAAGGAAGTAAGTAAGGAAGGAAAGAATGAAGAGGGGAAATTGGAAGGAAGAAAGAAAGAAAGTAAATAATTGCTGAAAAGCAAAGAAATAAAGAAAGAAAGGAAGTAAGTAAGGAAGGAAAGAATGAAGAGGGGAAATTGGAAGGAAGAAAGAAAGAAAGTAAATAATTGCTGAAAAGCAAAGAAAAAAAGAAAGAAAGGAAGTAAGTAAGGAAGGAAAGAATGAAGAGGGGAAATTGGAAGGAAGAAAGAAAGAAAGTAAATAATTGCTGAACAGAAAAGAAAAAAAGAAAGAAAGGAAGTAAGTAAGGAAGGAAAGAATGAAGAGGGGAAATTGGAAGGAAGAAAGAAAGAAAGTAAATAATTGCTGAACAGAAAAGAAAAAAAGAAAGAAAGGAAGTAAGTAAGGAAGGAAAGAATGAAGAGGGGAAATTGGAAGGAAGAAAGAAAGAAAGTAAATAATTGCTGAACAGAAAAGAAAAAAAGAACGAAAGGAAGTAAGTAAGGAAGGAAAGAATGAAGAGGGGAAATTGGAAGGAAGAAAGAAAGAAAGTAAATAATTGCTGAACAGAAAAGAAAAAAAGAAAGAAAGGAAGTAAGTAAGGAAGGAAAGAATGAAGAGGGGAAATTGGAAGGAAGAAAGAAAGAAAGTAAATAATTGCTGAACAGAAAAGAAAAAAAGAAAGAAAGGAAGTAAGTAAGGAAGGAAAGAATGAAGAGGGGAAATTGGAAGGAAGAAAGAAAGAAAGTAAATAATTGCTGAACAGAAAAGAAATAAAGAAAGAAAGGAAGTAAGTAAGGAAGGAAAGAATGAAGAGGGGAAATTGGAAGGAAGAAAGAAAGAAAGTAAATAATTGCTGAACAGAAAAGAAAAAAAGAAAGAAAGGAAGTAAGTAAGGAAGGAAAGAATGAAGAGGGGAAATTGGAAGGAAGAAAGAAAGAAAGTAAATAATTGCTGACCAGAAAAGAAAAAAAGAAAGAAAGGAAGTAAGTAAGGAAGGAAAGAATGAAGAGGGGAAATTGGAAGGAAGAAAGAAAGAAAGTAAATAATTGCTGAACAGAAAAGAAAAAAAGAAAGAAAGGAAGTAAGTAAGGAAGGAAAGAATGAAGAGGGGAAATTGGAAGGAAGAAAGAAAGAAAGTAAATAATTGCTGAACAGAAAAGAAAAAAAGAAAGAAAGGAAGTAAGTAAGGAAGGAAAGAATGAAGAGGGGAAATTGGAAGGAAGAAAGAAAGAAAGTAAATAATTGCTGAACAGAAAAGAAATAAAGAAAGAAAGGAAGTAAGTAAGGAAGGAAAGAATGAAGAGGGGAAATTGGAAGGAAGAAAGAAAGAAAGTAAATAATTGCTGAAAAGCAAAGAAATAAAGAAAGAAAGGAAGTAAGTAAGGAAGGAAAGAATGAAGAGGGGAAATTGGAAGGAAGAAAGAAAGAAAGTAAATAATTGCTGAACAGAAAAGAAAAAAAGAAAGAAAGGAAGTAAGTAAGGAAGGAAAGAATGAAGAGGGGAAATTGGAAGGAAGAAAGAAAGAAAGTAAATAATTGCTGAACAGAAAAGAAAAAAAGAAAGAAAGGAAGTAAGTAAGGAAGGAAAGAATGAAGAGGGGAAATTGGAAGGAAGAAAGAAAGAAAGTAAATAATTGCTGAACAGAAAAGAAATAAAGAAAGAAAGGAAGTAAGTAAGGAAGGAAAGAATGAAGAGGGGAAATTGGAAGGAAGAAAGAAAGAAAGTAAATAATTGCTGAACAGAAAAGAAAAAAAGAAAGAAAGGAAGTAAGTAAGGAAGGAAAGAATGAAGAGGGGAAATTGGAAGGAAGAAAGAAAGAAAGTAAATAATTGCTGAACAGAAAAGAAATAAAGAAAGAAAGGAAGTAAGTAAGGAAGGAAAGAATGAAGAGGGGAAATTGGAAGGAAGAAAGAAAGTAAATAATTGCTGAAAAGCAAAGAAATAAAGAAAGAAAGGAAGTAAGTAAGGAAGGAAAGAATGAAGAGGGGAAATTGGAAGGAAGAAAGAAAGAAAGTAAATAATTGCTGAAAAGCAAAGAAATAAAGAAAGAAAGGAAGTAAGTAAGGAAGGAAAGAATGAAGAGGGGAAATTGGAAGGAAGAAAGAAAGAAAGTAAATAATTGCTGAACAGAAAAGAAAAAAAGAAAGAAAGAATGAAGAGGGGAAATTGGAAGGAAGAAAGAAAGAAAGTAAATAATTGCTGAACAGAAAAGAAAAAAAGAAAGAAAGGAAGTAAGTAAGGAAGGAAAGAAGGAAGAGGGGAAATTGGAAGGAAGAAAGAAAGAAAGTAAATAATTGCTGAAAAGCAAAGAAATAAAGAAAGAAAGGAAGTAAGTAAGGAAGGAAAAAATGAAGAGGGGAAATTGGAAGGAAGAAAGAAAGAAAGTAAATAATTGCTGAAAAGCAAAGAAATAAAGAAAGAAAGGAAGTAAGTAAGGAAGGAAAGAATGAAGAGGGGAAATTGGAAGGAAGAAAGAAAGAAAGTAAATAATTGCTGAACAGAAAAGAAATAAAGAAAGAAAGGAAGTAAGTAAGGAAGGAAAGAATGAAGAGGGGAAATTGGAAGGAAGAAAGAAAGAAAGTAAATAATTGCTGAACAGAAAAGAAAAAAAGAAAGAAAGGAAGAAAGTAAGGAAGGAAAGAATGAAGAGGGGAAATTGGAAGGAAGAAAGAAAGAAAGTAAATAATTGCTGAACAGAAAAGAAAAAAAGAAAGAAAGGAAGTAAGTAAGGAAGGAAAGAATGAAGAGGGGAAATTGGAAGGAAGAAAGAAAGAATGTAAATAATTGCTGAACAGAAAAGAAATAAAGAAAGAAAGGAAGTAAGTAAGGAAGGAAAGAATGAAGAGGGGAAATTGGAAGGAAGAAAGAAAGAAAGTAAATAATTGCTGAACAGAAAAGAAATAAAGAAAGAAAGGAAGTAAGTAAGGAAGGAAAGAATGAAGAGGGGAAATTGGAAGGAAGAAAGAAAGAAAGTAAATAATTGCTGAACAGAAAAGAAAAGAAGAAAGAAAGGAAGTAAGTAAGGAAGGAAAGAATGAAGAGGGGAAATTGGAAGGAAGAAAGAAAGAAAGTAAATAATTGCTGAACAGAAAAGAAAAAAAGAAAGAAAGGAAGTAAGTAAGGAATGAAAGAATGAAGAGGGGAAATTGGAAGGAAGAAAGAAAGAAAGTAAATAATTGCTGAAAAGCAAAGAAATAAAGAAAGAAAGGAAGTAAGTAAGGAAGGAAAGAATGAAGAGGGGAAATTGGAAGGAAGAAAGAAAGAAAGTAAATAATTGCTGAAAAGCAAAGAAATAAAGAAAGAAAGGAAGTAAGTAAGGAAGGAAAGAATGAAGAGGGGAAATTGGAAGGAAGAAAGAAAGAAATTAAATAATTGCTGAACAGAAAAGAAAAAAAGAAAGAAAGGAAGTAAGTAAGGAAGGAAAGAATGAAGAGGGGAAATTGGAAGGAAGAAAGAAAGAAAGTAAATAATTGCTGAACAGAAAAGAAAAAAAGAAAGAAAGGAAGTAAGTAAGGAAGGAAAGAATGAAGAGGGGAAATTGGAAGGAAGAAAGAAAGAAAGTAAATAATTGCTGAACAGAAAAGAAAAAAAGAAAGAAAGGAAGTAAGTAAGGAAGGAAAGAATGAAGAGGGGAAATTGGAAGGAAGAAAGAAAGAAAGTAAATAATTGCTGAACAGAAAAGAAATAAAGAAAGAAAGGAAGTAAGTAAGGAAGGAAAGAATGAAGAGGGGAAATTGGAAGGAAGAAAGAAAGAAAGTAAATAATTGCTGAACAGAAAAGAAATAAAGAAAGAAAGGAAGTAAGTAAGGAAGGAAAGAATGAAGAGGGGAAATTGGAAGGAAGAAAGAAAGAAAGTAAATAATTGCTGAACAGAAAAGAAAAAAAGAAAGAAAGGAAGTAAGTAAGGAAGGAAAGAATGAAGAGGGGAAATTGGAAGGAAGAAAGAAAGAAAGTAAATAATTGCTGAACAGAAAAGAAAAAAAGAAAGAAAGGAAGTAAGTAAGGAAGGAAAGAATGAAGAGGGGAAATTGGAAGGAAGAAAGAAAGAAAGTAAATAATTGCTGAACAGAAAAGAAATAAAGAAAGAAAGGAAGTAAGTAAGGAAGGAAAGAATGAAGAGGGGAAATTGGAAGGAAGAAAGAAAGAAAGTAAATAATTGCTGAACAGAAAAGAAATAAAGAAAGAAAGGAAGTAAGTAAGGAAGGAAAGAATGAAGAGGGGAAATTGGAAGGAAGAAAGAAAGAAAGTAAATAATTGCTGAACAGAAAAGAAAAAAAGAAAGAAAGGAAGTAAGTAAGGAAGGAAAGAATGAAGAGGGGAAATTGGAAGGAAGAAAGAAAGAAAGTAAATAATTGCTGAACAGAAAAGAAAAAAAGAAAGAAAGGAAGTAAGTAAGGAAGGAAAGAATGAAGAGGGGAAATTGGAAGGAAGAAAGAAAGAAAGTAAATAATTGCTGAACAGAAAAGAAAAAAAGAAAGAAAGGAAGTAAGTAAGGAAGGAAAGAATGAAGAGGGGAAATTGGAAGGAAGAAAGAAAGAAAGTAAATAATTGCTGAACAGAAAAGAAATAAAGAAAGAAAGGAAGTAAGTAAGGAAGGAAAGAATGAAGAGGGGAAATTGGAAGGAAGAAAGAAAGAAAGTAAATAATTGCTGAACAGAAAAGAAAAAAAGAAAGAAAGGAAGTAAGTAAGGAAGGAAAGAATGAAAAGGGGAAATTGGAAGGAAGAAAGAAAGAAAGTAAATAATTGCTGAAAAGCAAAGAAATAAAGAAAGAAAGGAAGTAAGTAAGGAAGGAAAGAATGAAGAGGGGAAATTGGAAGGAAGAACGAAAGAAAGTAAATAATTGCTGAACAGAAAAGAAAAAAAGAAAGAAAGGAAGTAAGTAAGGAAGGAAAGAATGAAGAGGGGAAATTGGAAGGAAGAAAGAAAGAAAGTAAATAATTGCTGAAAAGCAAAGAAATAAAGAAAGAAAGGAAGTAAGTAAGGAAGGAAAGAATGAAGAGGGGAAATTGGAAGGAAGAAAGAAAGAAAGTAAATAATTGCTGAACAGAAAAGAAAAAAAGAAAGAAAGGAAGTAAGTAAGGAAGGAAAGAATGAAGAGGGGAAATTGGAAGGAAGAAAGAAAGAAAGTAAATAATTGCTGAACAGAAAAGAAAAAAAGAAAGAAAGGAAGTAAGTAAGGAAGGAAAGAATGAAGAGGGGAAATTGGAAGGAAGAAAGAAAGAAAGTAAATAATTGCTGAACAGAAAAGAAATAAAGAAAGAAAGGAAGTAAGTAAGGAAGGAAAGAATGAAGAGGGGAAATTGGAAGGAAGAAAGAAAGAAAGTAAATAATTGCTGAACAGAAAAGAAATAAAGAAAGAAAGGAAGTAAGTAAGGAAGGAAAGAATGAAGAGGGGAAATTGGAAGGAAGAAAGAAAGTAAATAATTGCTGAAAAGCAAAGAAATAAAGAAAGAAAGGAAGTAAGTAAGGAAGGAAAGAATGAAGAGGGGAAATTGGAAGGAAGAAAGAAAGAAAGTAAATAATTGCTGAAAAGCAAAGAAATAAAGAAAGAAAGGAAGTAAGTAAGGAAGGAAAGAATGAAGAGGGGAAATTGGAAGGAAGAAAGAAAGAAAGTAAATAATTGCTGAACAGAAAAGAAAAAAAGAAAGAAAGAATGAAGAGGGGAAATTGGAAGGAAGAAAGAAAGAAAGTAAATAATTGCTGAACAGAAAAGAAAAAAAGAAAGAAAGGAAGTAAGTAAGGAAGGAAAGAATGAAGAGGGGAAATTGGAAGGAAGAAAGAAAGAAAGTAAATAATTGCTGAAAAGCAAAGAAATAAAGAAAGAAAGGAAGTAAGTAAGGAAGGAAAAAATGAAGAGGGGAAATTGGAAGGAAGAAAGAAAGAAAGTAAATAATTGCTGAAAAGCAAAGAAATAAAGAAAGAAAGGAAGTAAGTAAGGAAGGAAAGAATGAAGAGGGGAAATTGGAAGGAAGAAAGAAAGAAAGTAAATAATTGCTGAACAGAAAAGAAATAAAGAAAGAAAGGAAGTAAGTAAGGAAGGAAAGAATGAAGAGGGGAAATTGGAAGGAAGAAAGAAAGAAAGTAAATAATTGCTGAACAGAAAAGAAAAAAAGAAAGAAAGGAAGAAAGTAAGGAAGGAAAGAATGAAGAGGGGAAATTGGAAGGAAGAAAGAAAGAAAGTAAATAATTGCTGAACAGAAAAGAAAAAAAGAAAGAAAGGAAGTAAGTAAGGAAGGAAAGAATGAAGAGGGGAAATTGGAAGGAAGAAAGAAAGAATGTAAATAATTGCTGAACAGAAAAGAAATAAAGAAAGAAAGGAAGTAAGTAAGGAAGGAAAGAATGAAGAGGGGAAATTGGAAGGAAGAAAGAAAGAAAGTAAATAATTGCTGAACAGAAAAGAAATAAAGAAAGAAAGGAAGTAAGTAAGGAAGGAAAGAATGAAGAGGGGAAATTGGAAGGAAGAAAGAAAGAAAGTAAATAATTGCTGAACAGAAAAGAAAAGAAGAAAGAAAGGAAGTAAGTAAGGAAGGAAAGAATGAAGAGGGGAAATTGGAAGGAAGAAAGAAAGAAAGTAAATAATTGCTGAACAGAAAAGAAAAAAAGAAAGAAAGGAAGTAAGTAAGGAAGGAAAGAATGAAGAGGGGAAATTGGAAGGAAGAAAGAAAGAAAGTAAATAATTGCTGAAAAGCAAAGAAATAAAGAAAGAAAGGAAGTAAGTAAGGAAGGAAAGAATGAAGAGGGGAAATTGGAAGGAAGAAAGAAAGAAAGTAAATAATTGCTGAACAGAAAAGAAATAAAGAAAGAAAGGAAGTAAGTAAGGAAGGAAAGAATGAAGAGGGGAAATTGGAAGGAAGAAAGAAAGAAAGTAAATAATTGCTGAACAGAAAAGAAAAGAAGAAAGAAAGGAAGTAAGTAAGGAAGGAAAGAATGAAGAGGGGAAATTGGAAGGAAGAAAGAAAGAAAGTAAATAATTGCTGAACAGAAAAGAAAAAAAGAAAGAAAGGAAGTAAGGAAGGAAGGAAAGAATGAAGAGGGGAAATTGGAAGGAAGAAAGAAAGAAAGTAAATAATTGCTGAAAAGCAAAGAAATAAAGAAAGAAAGGAAGTAAGTAAGGAAGGAAAGAATGAAGAGGGGAAATTGGAAGGAAGAAAGAAAGAAAGTAAATAATTGCTGAAAAGCAAAGAAATAAAGAAAGAAAGGAAGTAAGTAAGGAAGGAAAGAATGAAGAGGGGAAATTGGAAGGAAGAAAGAAAGAAATTAAATAATTGCTGAACAGAAAAGAAAAAAAGAAAGAAAGGAAGTAAGTAAGGAAGGAAAGAATGAAGAGGGGAAATTGGAAGGAAGAAAGAAAGAAAGTAAATAATTGCTGAACAGAAAAGAAAAAAAGAAAGAAAGGAAGTAAGTAAGGAAGGAAAGAATGAAGAGGGGAAATTGGAAGGAAGAAAGAAAGAAAGTAAATAATTGCTGAACAGAAAAGAAAAAAAGAAAGAAAGGAAGTAAGTAAGGAAGGAAAGAATGAAGAGGGGAAATTGGAAGGAAGAAAGAAAGAAAGTAAATAATTGCTGAACAGAAAAGAAATAAAGAAAGAAAGGAAGTAAGTAAGGAAGGAAAGAATGAAGAGGGGAAATTGGAAGGAAGAAAGAAAGAAAGTAAATAATTGCTGAACAGAAAAGAAATAAAGAAAGAAAGGAAGTAAGTAAGGAAGGAAAGAATGAAGAGGGGAAATTGGAAGGAAGAAAGAAAGAAAGTAAATAATTGCTGAACAGAAAAGAAAAAAAGAAAGAAAGGAAGTAAGTAAGGAAGGAAAGAATGAAGAGGGGAAATTGGAAGGAAGAAAGAAAGAAAGTAAATAATTGCTGAACAGAAAAGAAAAAAAGAAAGAAAGGAAGTAAGTAAGGAAGGAAAGAATGAAGAGGGGAAATTGGAAGGAAGAAAGAAAGAAAGTAAATAATTGCTGAAAAGCAAAGAAATATAGAAAGAAAGGAAGTAAGTAAGGAAGGAAAGAATGAAGAGGGGAAATTGGAAGGAAGAAAGAAAGAAAGTAAATAATTGCTGAACAGAAAAGAAAAAAAGAAAGAAAGGAAGTAAGTAAGGAAGGAAAGAATGAAGAGGGGAAATTGGAAGGAAGAAAGAAAGAAAGTAAATAATTGCTGAACAGAAAAGAAAAAAAGAAAGAAAGGAAGTAAGTAAGGAAGGAAAGAATGAAGAGGGGAAATTGGAAGGAAGAAAGAAAGAAAGTAAATAATTGCTGAACAGAAAAGAAATAAAGAAAGAAAGGAAGTAAGTAAGGAAGGAAAGAATGAAGAGGGGAAATTGGAAGGAAGAAAGAAAGAAAGTAAATAATTGCTGAAAAGCAAAGAAATAAAGAAAGAAAGGAAGTAAGTAAGGAAGGAAAGAATGAAGAGGGGAAATTGGAAGGAAGAAAGAAAGAAAGTAAATAATTGCTGAACAGAAAAGAAAAAAAGAAAGAAAGGAAGTAAGTAAGGAAGGAAAGAATGAAGAGGGGAAATTGGAAGGAAGAAAGAAAGAAAGTAAATAATTGCTGAACAGAAAAGAAAAAAAGAAAGAAAGGAAGTAAGTAAGGAAGGAAAGAATGAAGAGGGGAAATTGGAAGGAAGAAAGAAAGAAAGAAAGTAAATAATTGCTGAACAGAAAAGAAATAAAGAAAGAAAGGAAGTAAGTAAGGAAGGAAAGAATGAAGAGGGGAAATTGGAAGGAAGAAAGAAAGAAAGTAAATAATTGCTGAAAAGCAAAGAAATAAAGAAAGAAAGGAAGTAAGTAAGGAAGGAAAGAATGAAGAGGGGAAGTTGGAAGGAAGAAAGAAAGAAAGTAAATAATTGCTGAACAGAAAAGAAAAAAAGAAAGAAAGGAAGTAAGTAAGGAAGGAAAGAATGAAGAGGGGAAATTGGAAGGAAGAAAGAAAGAAAGTAAATAATTGCTGAACAGAAAAGAAAAAAAGAAAGAAAGGAAGTAAGTAAGGAAGGAAAGAATGAAGAGGGGAAATTGGAAGGAAGAAAGAAAGAAAGAAAGTAAATAATTGCTGAACAGAAAAGAAATAAAGAAAGAAAGGAAGTAAGTAAGGAAGGAAAGAATGAAGAGGGGAAATTGGAAGGAAGAAAGAAAGAAAGTAAATAATTGCTGAAAAGCAAAGAAATAAAGAAAGAAAGGAAGTAAGTAAGGAAGGAAAGAATGAAGAGGGGAAGTTGGAAGGAAGAAAGAAAGAAAGTAAATAATTGCTGAACAGAAAAGAAAAAAAGAAAGAAAGGAAGTAAGTAAGGAAGGAAAGAATGAAGAGGGGAAATTGGAAGGAAGAAAGAAAGAAAGTAAATAATTGCTGAACAGAAAAGAAAAAAAGAAAGAAAGGAAGTAAGTAAGGAAGGAAAGAATGAAGAGGGGAAATTGGAAGGAAGAAAGAAAGAAAGTAAATAATTGCTGAACAGAAAAGAAAGAAAGAACTAAAGAAACAAATAAAATGGAAAGAAAGAAACAAAGAGACAAAACGAAACGAAACGAAACGAAACGAAACTAAATAATCATAGCAGAAAAGGAATAGCAAATGGAGAAAGACACAAACAAAAAAGAAAGAATGTATGAATGAAAGAAGAAATAAAACAATCATTGAAAAGGAAGTAATAGCTACATGAGAAAAAAAAAAGAAATAGGTAAATGGAGAAAATAAGGGCATAAAAAAACGAGGAAGAAGGAAGAAGCAAATACTAAAAAAAAATTTTTTAAACAAACCCAAAACTACATCTGCGTCCTGGGTAAGACGATAAACTACGTCCAACAGCAAGGCCTCTGATCAGCAGGTTTTGAGGAGCGTGGAACCACTTCTTAATTGCTGGTGTTTCCAAGTCCATCCTGACCCCGATTGGTAGTGTTGTTCATGATGACGGTCGTCTTCGAGTATAGAATCCAGAGGTTAGCAGTGAATATTTCGAAGACAGTAAGAAAGCGTTGATCAGGTTAGAAGTGGATATTTTGGTAAAAGTAGCAGAGCGTAGTTCGTCCTGTTTATCGCTTCGCCTGACAAGCTGGACTGGACATTCGGGTAGAGTAGACGAAATGGCCGCCTTTATACACGACGGATTGAATGTTCTACGTCTTCTGATTGGTTAACCTTCTATTGGTGGACTATAAAGTGAGTCAAGTCATTTGGGATAACTCCCTAGTAGATAGATGTACGCCCCTCTCTGGTAGTTTGGAGTGTTTTGTTGTGCGATATCATTTCAGTGAAAAGGCAACCGCTGAGTTATTTTCTTTATTTTGTTGAAAGTTTCAGTTTCTTAAGTTTTTCTTTGCATTGTGCGTATTTGTTTTATTTTTGAGTTGATTACTTTTCTTTTTTAATCTTTTGTTGTGCTTGTGTTTTTTATTTAAGTATTATTTATTTTTGTAATTATTACGTATTAATTTTTAGTTTTTATATTTGAGTTTGTATTCGTTTTCCCCTTTTTCTTTGACTTTTACTTTTTCAAGCCATAGTGGAAGAAAATTCCAACATGGTAGACAATACAGAAGAAGCCACGGTGACGACGCAAAACAAGTCACCGGGGAAAAAATCGGCCTGGGCGGAAAACAGGACGAAAAAGGATTCGGCATATTATGCCGATTTAAGAACGAAGAATGAGAAATAATTTCAGGGGGACGAATTTCTCACAATTCCAGAAGTCCTGCAAGCTGTGGAGAAAAAAAATAATTGGCCTGCTGATCTCTGATATGAAAACTAGAAAACTGATTGGGGTCAGAAGAGAAACGGTGGAAGAAGCCCTGAAGAGCCTTCATATTGCCCCCAAGATGTTGGCTAGGAGATCACATGCAATGTGGGAAATTCTGTTGGGAAGTGAGGAAGAAGCAAAGAGTCTGACCACATCGTCTCTAAGGCTCCAGACAGAATATATGGACACGAGAAGGACCAAGATAACGGTCCATGGGGTGCCAGCCTACATTAGTGAGGACCAGATGGGAGCCTTTTTCTCCAAATATGGTCCTGTGGAAGCGGTGTCCTCCATTATCAGTAAGTCTAGGATAGCAACGAGGTGCTGATGCAATGATGTTGCAGGTGACATTGAATAGTGGAAATGCCGTTCTTGGAGGGTCTCTAGTCAGGGTTTCCGCGTACGCCGATGACGTATCTGCTTTCGTGTCGTCCCACAGTGACATTGAGGCGGTACAGAAGGCGCTTGATCGGTTCGAGAAGGTGACAGGGGCCAAGATAAACCGCGACAAGTCGTCGGGCTTGCGGTTAGGTGCCTGGAAGGGAGTCGCTCTTCCGGGCCGCTTCGGTTGGACAGACGGTCCTGTCCGCATTCTTGGAGTGTGGTTTGGACCCGACCTCTATCTGGAGAAGAATTGGTCTGAAGTACGAACAAATGTCGATTCTGCCGGTCAGACTTGGAAACGACGGAGGTTGTCCGTGAAGGGCAGGGCGGAGGTTTGTGCTACATACATTTTCCCCCTGATTCTTTATCGATTGTCCGTACTTCATCTCTGTAAGACCCACAAGAAGGCGCTCGAGCGATCGCTATCCTCCATTTTATGGAGGGGGCGCGTGAATCGGGTCGACAGACGAGTCTGCACTAAATGTCCGTGTCATGGTGGTGTGTGACTGGAGGAGATCCGATTCTGGAGGCGATTGTTAGGGACAGATTCCTTGGCCTTACCATCTCCCCCCATCTCGCGGGTTGAGCGCCGTCGTAAACCCCGGGATCAGTCGGTTTTCCTTCGCGAGTGTCGGTCGGCCTTGAGGGCCGTTCCCCGGTCCAGTGACCTTTCTCGGCCTAGGAAGGTCTTCTATCGTAGATTAGTAGAGGGGCCCGCGAAGAACCCTCTACGAGATACGCTCGGCTTGTCGGAAGAGGAGTATCGCTCCTACTAGTCTTGGGCGCCAGCGGTGGATTACCTCAGTAACCCTGAATTTTCACTTACCTGGCGATTGGCTCGGAATCGACTGCCTCTCAACAACAAGGCTTACATATGGGGCTTGGCGGATTTGCCAGACTGTGAACGGTGTGGCCTTGGTTTAGAAGAAACAGCTTCGCACGTCTTCTACCATTGCCCCCGGGTCCACCCCTTATGGAACTATGTCGGCGAGCTGACGGCTCGTCTCGCTCCCGAAAAGCTTCTGCTCATTGATCGCGCATACACGTGCGACAATGTGTCGCCCCCGTAATTCCGGGGTGAAACGGATGGTGTTTCTGATGCTGCTAGCCACGGCTCGAATGGTGATTTGGGCGACGCGAAAGGAGGAAGTCTTGCGGGCTAATCCGATTCTTTGAGCATCAGGTCAAGATGAAGATTAGAACTGATAGAAAACGATTGCATTCGACAGTCTTTAGCGAAAGGTGGGTAAAAGAGGTGAGCTTGGTTCGTGTGAACGGGGCTAGCCTTGATTCCTGTGGAACCCTCACCTTGGTTAGGTTAGACAAGCTTCGGTGTACTTAGTTAATGTGAGTAAGTGTTGTTCCTGGCCTGTATCTCGGCTGCTCTTTGGTTATGATCCAAGTCAAGATTCCCAACCTCTGCAGTTTGTTTTGGCCCCCTTTTTCATCTCGACTGGGTCAGCTTTACATTTTCCCATTCCGGCATAATATTTTATCCTTTTCCCACTCCCTTAGCGAGAGCGCCTCTTGATTTTGTCCTCTGGGCAGAATACAGCGGCCTCTCTGTTTTGAGAGTTGGACTGTCCCTACTAACATCAATTATGTTTAGTTTGTATTTTGTGTTCATTTTAGTTTATTATTGGGTTCATCTCCCTCCCCCCTCATTCATCATTATTAGAATTTTATGTATATTGATTATTATCATCAAATTTTTATGGCATGGGGCGCGTTTTTGTAGGTTCCCCTTGAGAGGATGTGGTATTATGGTGGATGAAGGATTGAATGGTGACGGATAAGTTCTTGTGGTGAATGGGTAAATTGTAATGTATGAATGGGTCGTGAATCTGATTAGCTAGGTATTAGATTGTTAGTGTGGACCAGCCTTTTCCCCTCCCCTTCTTCGGCCACGTGCCACAATTTTGTACTAAACAAATAAATATACTAGTGGATAGATATACACAAAAAACTGCAACAGGTAGCACCTGTTACGGTCGCAGCTATGGGAAAATAGTTAACCCCTAAAATTGGGGCAAAACACTATGAAAGTGTAAAAATAGGTCTTAATATCAGAAATATTTTTTTGTAAATCATTATTAACACAAATACATTATTACCACTAATATCTTTTCAAGAAAAAATATTTAGAAAATATTTCCAGCAATAGATTTTTGAAGAAAAGATATTACCAGAAATATAATTTTGGAAAGAAAAATATTACCAGCAATAATTTTTTTTTGTCGTCTTTAAATAATCCATTGAAGTTGATATGCCGTAAAAGAAAATAAGCCAAACCAAACCAAACCAAACCAAAAAGACAAGCAAGAAAAAAGTGGAGGAAGCAATAGAAAACAGGAGGAAAAGTAAAAAAAATAAATAAAATAATTGATTTATAAGTAAAAAAAAAGATACAAACAATAAAGGATATGATAAAGAAAGAATTGCGGAAGAAAGAAAAAAACTGAAGTTTGGAATAAAATTAAAAGTAAAAATAAAGAAATAACGAACGAAAGATGATAAAAAAAATAGTGAATGCGAAATAAAACAAGAAAGAAAGAAAGGAATAGTAAGTGAAAAACGAAAACTAGGGGTGTTAATGGACGTAAAAAGAAATAAATAAAGAAAGAAAAATAATCAAACATACAGCCACATGTCTCTTCAGGCAACTTTCAGACGTTTTTGGCTTTAGTTTGACGCCATTGATAGACAAGCAAGGAGAAGACGAATGAAAGTGAGGCAGAGTGTGTCATTAACCTTACTTTCGATTTGATTCGATTTTCTTTTCTCAACGTTCGCCTTACCAGTATTAAAAGAAAAGAAAGAATTCTCCTACTATAACCGAGGCAAAATGGCATTTAGAAGCATACTACCCCAAATGACACTTCATTCAATTTCCCTCCCTTCAAGCACACACTTACAAAAGAGCATTAGTAAGAAAAGAAATGAAAACTATCATTTGGCTGGAAGCTTCTGTCAATTCTACGAATTTCTCGCCAAATCCACGCCGTTTATTGCCCCAAAACATGGATGCCAAACACGTTATTGATTTTTTCCTTCGCGATCGTCACACAAGACACCAGAAAAGCTTGCTAGTCGGTCGTCATTAAAGTCATTTGATTGTGTTTATTACTGTAAAGCTTATCTACATCGAACCGGAACTTGACTAAATTGACTTATTTCTCTTGCCAGTGTTTTTGTATACTTTGTATGCCTAGAATTTCTTTCTTTCTGTTTCACTTGCATCAAAACCCATATATATATATATATATATATATATATATATATATATATATATATGGAAGCACTTTTGCTGCTTGTCGCTTGTTTACGTTTGTAAAAACAATACGCTAAATTCATTCTGTCGTGTGGAGATGGCTCAGTGGTAGAAGCTCTTTATCCAGTGTGCCATGTGTCCTTAAGAGTTGCGATACAGAAGGCTAATCAACTTGCAGAAGACAGGTTCAGATCCGGTGGCCTGCAGTACAGCATCCAGATACCGAGGGTCGACCCTATCAAATGACTTGGACTGATCCAAACTGAAACGCGCGGCTTGCTCGTCGTCTTTTATGCCATCGAGGATCCTGCGGATCAGATGCAGGTTGCTCTGAATTGTTCGGCAATATTAGCCAAAGCCCACCGCCCCACCTCATCGACATGGACAATGTCCACCTTCGGATCCAGGGTACGTTTAACCAGCAAGGAAGGAACTCTGGCCGGCAGGTTCACGTATGCTGAACAGACTATATATTCGCTAGACAACACACCAGCATCGACCTCGCAAGCAAAGCGCGTTTTCTGGATCGCAGCTACATCTACACCGAAGGACAGGAGACAGGCAGCCTTACTCCGATTCCTTAAGCTGCTCGAATTCACACTAGCTATCTTGAGAGACATTTTTCAAGTTGATTCACCTACTCACAGACTGGACGGAAATCTGCGGATGAAAAAACCCCGATGGATTGTCCCAGGGTCCCTGGCCCCATCTCTGTCAACATCAACAATCTAGGACAATGCCGCCAACGTCCGCGGGATTGGTCAGTTTTATGGCCCTATATAATGAAGTAGGGGTGATTACCAGGACCTTCCCCACGCAATATTTCTGTAGCTTTTTTAGGTCCTGTGTTTTCATTTCCACCATACAGATATCCGGAAAGGCATTCTTTGCTTCATGCAGATGATCCTACACTGTCAGATCTCTGCTCGTGTTCCTGATTCAAGTTATTGCCCCATCAGCCTTGGGGAAATTTCAGGGTTCTTCTATAGAGCGCCCGTCTACTGACGGTGTTTTGTGTAAAGGTTTTAACAGCGCTTTCTTTGTGCTGAAATGTCCCTTTTCTACTGCCCGCCTGTCTATTTGACATGATCTTACCCCACTCGGGAATTTCTTATAAGAAGAACTATGGAGGGAGGTGCTGGGCGTTGCGGAGTCGCTGGGGGTTGTGTTGGGGGAAAGCGGCTGTTGGTAGGAGTGGAAATGTCGTCGGCTGCAGTGGTATTGGGAGAGGGTGTTTTGGGAGGAGGGGGTATGTTTTTAGAGAGGAAGAAGGGAAGCTCCTTGAGGTAATTGTTTCTTGAATGGCGATGCCGGGACGGATTGATCCTTGGTTTTAGTTGACTTTTTTTTTTCTTCTTTGACCCTACATTTGCCTGCTTGCTTATCCTTTTTCGTGATTTTTTCCATATGCTTCCTCTTTCCCCCTTTTCAGTGATGACAACCGAGGTTGGAGCATCTCCTCCGTTTCTACCTCTACTGTATTTTGGTCCCTCTGCTGGTCCTCCTGCTCAAGTTGGGGCTTCTGATTCTGCTGCTGCTGAAGGGAAGTGGTAGCCACTTTTGATTCTTCTTCACGACTTCGGTCCACTCTACAGTTTTCTTTACAGATTTTGTTGTCTGACCTGTTGCCGATTTTTCCTCACTTTTTTTGGGGGGAAGGGGGGTTCTGGATTATGTCCTGGAAGAGACTTTGATAAATTTCCCGCGGCCCCACAAGCCCAACAAAATAGTCGACGGCCTTTAACAACGACTTACTTGTTCGCATGTATTCGGTTTGTAGCCTAAATGTAGTAGTAGTCAGAATACAGCCTGCCAGCGATTTAGTTGTATCTTCTGTAGGTAACAAAATTTCCCACATTGATTTACTTCTTCTTGCCAAAATTTTTGCTGATATTTGAAAGCTTTTCAGGGCCTCCTCCATCACGTCTCTATTCACTGTATTTAGTTTTCGAGTCTTGGGGTTCATTGTTAATAAAGAAATAGTCCGAGTATCTAACAGAGGCGGCACCGGTAGGAACACATTTACATTAACAAATGGTTCAAATTTGTTTTAAATCTTTTTATAATATTCTGGCCTTATTTGTGGGAGCCTATCCTTTGCCCACACCGAAGGAGTCACTTCAGTAGGAGATTCAGGCTCCGCCATGATGTCGTCACCGTAATGAATTCGAACAATGTAAACAAAACGCAGACTTTAGATGATAAAGGGAAGAATATAGACAATAATAGCTACAAAAGACGATGGAAAAAAGACACTTCCGAGAATATCCAACGAAACTTTCAATAAACTGACATGAAAACTCTCCAATTTGCTAAGTATGTAATTGGAGAGTATTTATATATTTTTAACGCATTCAACAGTTTATAGCTATAGAATAACATAAAAACTTGCAAATAAACAAAAAACAAATGGATTTGCAGTTGCCCTAAAGTTCTAGAAAGCTCCATAAAGTCATAGCTATAACTATATACGACTTTAGAAATTTCGTGTTGTGGGTGACATTTTAAAAATAAACTGAATTAAACCCTTCTTCATTATTTTGGAACAAAAGTTAATCGAATTAGGTCACAGGAAATCAATTATTTTGAAAATGTCTAAATGTTATAACACTAATGTGCACACTGAGAGGTTGTAGACAATCACAACTATCGTATTTGACCACTTGAAAAAACTTACTGGTATATTAAAGTTATATTCCGTGCGAAGGGAATAAACACATAACACCAGTTGGATACGAGAAGAAAGGTTTATTTTACACAACAAGTACAATATGAAATATGGTACAGTTATACACAGAAGTCAATCTAGTAGTGAGTGCCACTAATTGGAAGGTCGGACGTGCTTGCCTCGTCTCGCTCTCACCTCCTCTCCAAGTCTTTCGTAGAGAGTAGGCTTTATAGGTACTTACTACCTATAGTGTAATCATTCATGGGGGTGAGTGGTTATTCCATTACATCAATTAGACTGTTTCAGCAGAACATATTCAGGGGAAAAAGTTTGGAATGTATTTAAGCATGTACTATTTAAGAAAAGCTATCAGTATTTTAGAAAATATTAGAAAATAATTTAAACTATAAGAGAAAATGTTAATATATATATATAAACCGGACATGTGCTGGTAGTATGACGAATATCAATGGAGAGTGGAATCGGCGATCCTAGTTCAAATTCTTGGTTACATTGCTGCTTCTGCTTTCGTATAAAGGCACTTGGGAAGGACATAGATTTCATTTTTTCTCCCACAGGCATGGACTAATTAGCAGAGGAAAATGAATGGGACACAGTTTAAGAGAAGAATATGTATTTGAAATTGCAGAAATAATATAAACCCATCACTTCTCCCCCAGGTACGGGCTATGTAGCCGGATAGACTGGATGGCAAAAACTATGCAAAAATATAACCAATGTAAGTTTAAAATTACGTAGGTATAGCCGTTCTTTGACGTTTCGAGTGAACGCATCATCATCAGTCCTAAGCGTTGGATCATAGGTTCGCTGTACAGCTGAACATCTAAAATGCTCCTTCCACATACCTGGGTGGAAAATATGAGAGGTATTCATTCATTTGTGACCATTCTTCCCCAGGTCAAACCACCGCCGAAGACGAGCAACTTAGTCACGGATATGTTGCAATGGATTGTATTGAAAGAAACCTCCCAAATCAAAAAAAAAAAAAAAAAATAGTGTACGTCTTGCTTCTGGGATGCTACAGCCCATAAAAACATACTGTGACTGATATTCTTCCCCTCGTGTGTGTTGCATATTCTGCCGTAGGCGGAGAAAGCGTTAATCATCATCATCATAATCATGATCATAATCATGTTCATTATCAAAGTAGATTCTTCCTCTTCTGCTTTAAGTCCTTCTTTCTTAAATTATGCCTGTTCTTCAAATTCTTTTTCTTTTCATTGATCCTGACCTGTCATGTTGTCTTCAGTTACTTTCCCATCACCGGCTGTAATATTCTTTCCCTGCGTCTCTTTAATAAATTCTTTCATGGCAATTGTTCCGATAAACCTTCCTCTATGGTACCCAGGCTATATGAATGTAAGCGCAGTACAAGATTGGCTGCAAGATCTCATCACTTTACAGTGGAAATGGTAAGATGCAACCGTAAGTTCTATGCTAGCAGTTTCTTTCTCACTCTTGTGGAACTTTCTTCCGGTACCTTGCTTTCTAGTCAAGTCTGATCTTCTAAAATTTAAATGCAATTTCAGTCGTTATCTTCTCTCTTAATTACTACTCATTTATTGACCTCTCTCCTTAATAATGTTTTATTTTATCATATTCTTTAGCATTTAATAACCCCTTGAGTTTTGGTGGCTTTATTGCCTTGCTTGGGGTGAAATGATAATAAAAAAAACAGACTGTAGTCCTGCTTTTTGGTGAAAAAGCGAAAACATTTCCTTTTGCTTTTACATACAACAAAATGAAGACTTATGTGACCCCAACCCCCGTTCTTGATATTTAATTAATACTAAATAACTGTACTAATTTTTCGTAATCTTAGTTCGTAGGTCGCAATAACACGTTGAAAATGTACGATTGTCTTGTGTTGATCTTTTAAGATTTCTCTAAAACAGAAACATAGTCTTTTGAGGAAAACTATCTCTGTGACGAGTCAGATAAAAACTGCACCTGACTCTAACCTAAGAACTAATACCATCCACTGCCTCTACAACCACCACCACTGCAGCTCCAGCTAAATCATTTATAAGCGAACCACTTTTCCTCATCATGGCGACCAGAGCAGTTGGCTCGCAGATAATAAAAAAAAATCAACGCACGAGCGTGTTGTGGCGCTTGAACGTACGCCAAATCACATAGGGCGTTTGGTAAATTAAATTTCCTTGTCCTCGTATCGTATCCTGCGTCGAAGCGGGCTCCATCACACAGAACGTTTGTCGGTAATCAAGAATCGGAATATTTGCATGCAATTTCTATAAAGGTGAGGGTTTGTCAGATTTTAGTTCCTGATGTCGGCAGTTAGTTAAGATTTGCTGGTTCGCAGCGAACAACACAACCAGTAGACTTTCGTATTGGAAATGCCTTTATTGGCGACATCTTACCAAATCTTAACTCTTCAATGACACATAATACTCACAAACAAAAACCAAAATGCTCAAGCAACACCGCGTTCTCTCTCTCTCTCAATATATATATATATATATATATATATATATATATATATATATATATATATATATGTACACAAGTATATGATTGGTGTATATGGGATGAATTCCAATAACCAACAATTACTTTTCTTGAAAGAGTGCTCAATACAAAATAGAGCAGATATAATAATTTATTTAAAAATGATGTTAAATGTAAAATAAATGGTTTTAAAAGTTTCAAATTAATTAACAATCCTTCGCAAGGGGAAAACGTTGTTACAAAAGCTAGATTGACCAATTAAAATACAAGTATAGGAAAATTCAAAAAGCTTGACAACGAAGTCATTTTATAATATCTATTCAGATGTTTAAAATATGGGTAATATTGAAAAAGAATTTATTTTAACCAATAATTACTAAATTATATGATAAAATTTAATATTAAGATTAAAAACTTCTAATTTCAAAATCAAAATTTAATCGCTATTAAGTTTACAATTATAACATTAATTATAAATTATAATAAAATTAATTTACATTCAACATCATCACTTGATAAGACACCGAGGGTGTTGAAACAAAATGGCTATTTTTGTAGTGATTTTATAACATATTTATGTTATAATTTAAAAAAAAAAATAATTATATATATATATATATACCGGGTGTAACAGCAAAATTGTCCAATTGTTAGATTATGTATTGAACCGTTGTATCTTACAAATGATTAAATATATCTTGCTGGAATTCTCAGAGTTTTTTTAACACTATTAGACTACTTTGAACATTAAGAATGTATTTAGCTGTAAGTTGAAATGATGATCCCTTTTCATGTTGTGACCACGTGATACAGTTTTCCTTCCTACTGTTCCCTCTTTTTAAACTTATTCGCTGTTCTCTTGATGATTATTGAATGGACTTTGATGGTGGAAGCCAGAGTATGAATGTTAGTTCCTCTATGGTCGCGTGATCTACTTAGTTCAAAAATGAGATCGCTCGTGCTTGTTCACTGGCGATCTATGTTCAAACACAAGTGTCGACAGCGACACTTTATTCCTGCATAGCATAGTAGATACCCGTGTTTGAATAAACGAATCGTTTATTTAAAACAGTGTGCATTAAGTTTACCGTCCTGCTCACTCGAAAAATCTTAATAATAAAGAAATATCCTTTACGACTGGGATCAAAATATGCATATCTCTTTTTAGGGACTGCAACCATCATTTCATGCGTGCTTTAGACTGCACGGCTACAGAAATGTTCTACTTTACATTGTTTGGACTGTTCTCCTCATCTTTACTGCCATATTCATAACGTTTCGATCGTTGTACGCTACGGCCTTCATCAGGTGATATACGTTGGAATTTGGAACTGAACCATACACCCGTGGACTAAATAAATTGTTCAGTTCGAAATTCCAGTGTATATCACCTGAAGAAGGTCGGAGCATACAACGACCGAAACGTTTTGAATATGACAATAAAGATAAGGAGAAGCGTCTAAATGGTGTATTGAAATATTATTTTAGTGGATACGCGTATTTAAGTCGATAATGCGTTTATTTATTAATTTAAATAGTATGTATCCAAACATGGCTATCCACTAAAAATACGTAGGAAATAATAATAACAATGATAATAATAATTGTGTGTATATATATATATATATATATATATATATATATATATATAAAGAACGATTGACCTGATGATTGCATCTAGCATGAAACAGACTGTCGCCTCTAAGTGTTGACTTCTATGTCCATATATATATATATATATATATATATATATAGATAGATAGATAGATAGATAGATACACCTAGTGAGCCAGACAAACCTACCCAGGTTTCACCTAAACAGATAGTCAGAGAAAGTTCGAACTTTCCCTGACGATCCGTTTAGGTGAAACCTAGGTAGGTTTGTCTGTCTCACTAGGTGCATCTAGGTCTGCTCTACGGTTGTATTGAGCTCTTTTGTTAGTTAGTTGTTTACTCGTATCGTTTTTTTTTCTTTGGGCTTCAGACCTGTATCTGTGCGATTTTTTTCGGCAGTAGTTCATGTTTGTAGCTCTTTCTTTTTTTTAAAACCTTTTTTTCCCTCGAGATTAATTTGATTATTGGCAAATCAAAAATTCGAGGGTTTTTCGAAACGAGTCTAGTCATCTATCTATGTATCTATCTACATATATATATATATATATATATATATATATATTAGGTTGGTGCAAAAATAATGACGTAATAATGTCGTTTTTTGACTATTTTTAACGTCAAAAAAACGACATTATTACGTCATTATTTTTGCACCAACCTAATATATATATATATATATATGTATATATATATATATATATATATATATATATATATATATATATAGTCGATTCCTTCATTCCAGGAAGGAAATACCAAGTTAAGCTGCGTTCATCTCCTTGGTTCCCACCTGCATACTCGGCCGCTATAGCCCTCAGCAATCACTTCATCCGGCTGTAACAGAGCAACACGTCTGATTGCAATAGACGTCTTTTTCTTCCTGCTCGTAAAGAGTGAATATCCTCAAAGAAGTTGCTGTTTCCCGATCGAATGAAACAACGTATAGCATCACGCAACTTGGGTTCTACAGATTATTGGCTGCTCTGCAGCAGTGTGCTGAACAACAACAAATTCTCAATCCCTCCTCTATTCAATCAATTCGACCTCCTGACATCTACAGTAGATAAGGTTGAATGCTTTGCTCGGAAATTCTCTTCCGACTCATTTGGTGTACCCACACCTGATTTTTCCCCTAGGACGGAAGCTCTACAGATTGATATGCCTATAACCCCGTCACTAGTCTCGTGCATCATTTCTCTATTAGATTCCCATAAGGCAAGTAGAGGTGACGAAATTAAATTAATTACCTATTATAAAAATTTCACCTCCTCTTATTAATAACTGCATTATTTCTTTCAAGGCAAACTGACATCGGAATTTTCAAAAGAGACTGTTCATCCTGTTGGTCCAAAAAGTTATCACAGCGATACTGGTTCCTAGCATAGTGTTATTTCATGTTGGGGAACAGATGATAATCCAATCAGGAGTAAGGAGGGGTGATCAAACAGTTCAAAGCTATAGTCACCCACAGCAGCCATCGAATCCAAGGATCTGTCTGGTGGTACATTGAGCTGATGAATCAAGACACCTTTCATCTGTTTCCTGGGCGTTTTGTCTTGATAGCATTAGTGACTGCCTCATCAAGTTGGTATAGTTACTCTCTATTGATGTTGTGGCCCTTTTAAAGATAATAAACACGATGTCTGTTGAATTTCCAACAAGTGAGGGCATCATCTTCCTCGCAGATGAAACGACATTGACCTAGTCAAATAAGGAAGGTGAGCAACATGTTCAAAGCCACAGTCACACAAAGCAGATATTGAAAGCAAAGACTTTTATACTGAAGCATTCTCTTGAGGAAACAAAACTCCTTTCATCAGCTTTCGGTGTCATATTTTTCCTTTTCTGTTAAAACACTTCCCATATTAAAACACTTCTTCATACTTACTTGTATAATTCGTAGTTCTCGTCTCAGTGTGTTCCTCTGGCTGCCAAACATGCATTCCATCTTCTTGTTAATCCTTTCTTCTAGCTTTCTCTTATTACCTTCCATGTGATTTCATGCGGTTTCCTTTTGTTTGATATCGGTTGAGGAAGACCTTTGACCTCACTCCCACCGCATCAGAGTTTGCGCAAAAATCGGAATGGGTGATAGAATAAATAGCTAAAATAAACAGGGACACAGGTGTCCTGGGCCTTCAGTAAATACGGTGCAACAGCGTCCTGAGTGGAAGGAAATGCGTGCTTGCGTGGGCGCATGTCGGAAGAGGCATAGACGCATGGCCGGAAGATGGGTGGCCACAAAAAGTTGCATAGGCGACATGCCGGAAGAAGGCGTAGCCACGTGAAGTTGCGTGGGTGTAAAGACGTTATAAAAACGGTCCAACTCTTGGCCTGAGAGAGAGATGCTGGCTAGAGTTTGACCACAGATTTTTTCATCGTCATTTCCTGCGTACACAACCCTAACCTCTGTGTTTCTCCCTCACTCGACTCAATTGCCGCAACTCGAACAATAAAGCTATTCATATATTTTTATATATATGTTTTTTGTCGCTGTATTTGAACCCAGCAGCAATATACAACACTTTCTGTGTTTGCTAGCAACAGTATATAATCTGTATATCTTATGTTGTTAAGACTGTATGTGCCGGTAATAAATTCTGGTAGGACTCTTTCAAAATCGCCTTGCCGTAAATGTGAAATAAGTTCTGTGAGAATACACATCCTTGTCTCACGCCCCTTTCCCTTTTTTGTGTCTACAGAAATCACTTTCTATCCGTATGTAGGCGATTTTCTTCCAGTATAATTTCTGAAATTATTCCAGTATCATTCCCAAATAAACCAAGCTTGTCTAGCAGTAAAAACTATTCTTTGTGACGTAATTTATCAAACTCTTTTGCATGATTTATAATACACAGGAAAGTATCATTTTGCATTTGTATAGCTCTTTCAGATATTATTCTAGGCATGTATATCGCATGCAGACTTCTCATTAACTGTCTGCTTTGTCAAGTAATGATGGCATTAAAATGCTGCTTCGTGGAACTGGAATTATTCCTCAGTATTGACGTCAGTAGATATCATTTATTTCTATAAATGCGGCGTCTCATTCCTTATCTGGCCAAAAATGTAAAGTCGTCTTTGATGTAGAGAGATTCTTTGTATTTTTTATTGCTTCAAAGCTGGAGTCGAAAGCTTCCTGGGTGTTAGTGTAAAATCATAGGAATTTACAATAGTTTTGTCGATTAACAAATATATAGGGATTCAGCTTCTCTAGGTCAACTGGTGATGTGTTAAAGTCTATTGTTGAAAGAGTCTGTCAAGCTTTAGATACGAATGTCGAAAATGGGGCTGCTGCTTTGCATATCTTGAAGACGTTTGACAGTGTTTGGCACCCTGGTCCTCTTTACAAGTTGAAAGGTATTCCTAGGCGAATTTTTGACTTGATCCAATTTTTCTTTTTAAATCACCAAGGCTCTATTCTTGAACCATTGTTCTATGCTGATGGCATAACTATATGCTTTTGTCTTAATAGATAATCTTATCGTTTCGCTGATATCTACTTGGCAGTTGATCTAAAAATGACCTACTGTCTGGTTTTAGCTGGATCAAGAAACAGCTTCCTAATATAAAATCCCTCCAAAAACAACTGCTCTTTTTTAATCGTCTGAGGGAATCGTTTTTGCTTTTCACTAGTATGGCGGATGCTAATCTCCAGAAGAGTTGCTCTTCTCGGACTAACATTTTCCGTTGATATGAAGTAGAAAGATCATATTTAATCAACTACTAGGTCTACTGCTAGAAACGCTGTTTCATTGTGCCGTGTGGAAATGTGACAGCAAGACTCTAACGCGCACTAGATCAGTAAACGATACTTTCCAAGATCTAAATTAAGTACTCAGAAACAGGGAAATTACCTTTGAAACAAAGAAAAGATTACTAAATTGTTATGTAATATCAATCCTAATATATGGCAGTGAAGGTTGGGCAATTTCCTCACAGATGAAGAGAAAACTGGTGGAAACTGAAAAGGAGTTCTTCAGAAAGATGCTGAGAACACTATGAACGCAACATGTAAGTAACCAATAAGTTTTAAGGAAAAGGGGAAAAAGAGAACACTTAAACTGAGAATCAGAAAAAAGAATGAAAATTCCTGGACACATATAAGGAAGGTGGGCTTGTTGAATTTAACACTCAAATGACATATCGAGCAGAAGGCGATCTACTTGACGAAATTATGTGAATTGATAACGGAGCAGGGGGAGGTATAGTAAAAAACAAACAAACGTTACTAAGAATTACTAAAGATAAGAAATTGCGAATAGCAACGACCACCTACATCCTAACGAGACACGACAAATAGAAAAAAAATAATAATATAATATATTATAATATGTAGACCCTTGATTATTTAATGTCGATTTTTTGCACAGAGCACCCACTGCGAATCGAAGTCTTTAGTAGTATCGTTTAACCAAACTAGCTTCGCTCACTACGGCTCCATACCAAAGCGCACGGTCTCTGCATTACATTTCTGTGAATCTATGAAGGCTATTGGAAAGAGTTTTAAAAATTAATTTTTTTTTTTTAATATGTGGTTACTGGAAATGTAAGAACTTTTATGTAGAGAGGAGCATAAAAGAACAGGTTTCAAGGAAATGGAAGATAACTACTGGCGCTGCATTTCAGGTTTTGAAGATCGTAGTTGAAAAGAAAACAAGAAGTCGAAATAGAGTTTCACAATTTCACTTACATTTCAATCTACCAGTTTCAGCAGTAAATTGCTTGACCTTACGAATGAAGTCAATGTACCAAGAGGAAAACTCATCAGAAAATATTTATAAATAAAATTCTGTGACTTCCGTTAATCACTCTGTCACACCCTCTAAATTAGTCATTGACCGATCGAAAACCAAATTTCGGGGAGAAGTGCAAACAGGAAAGGGAGTACAAAGTATAGTTGGTTTTATTAGGGAGCGTAGCTTAGTACAATAAATTTTCATTAATATTTTTGGAAAAAATTAAAAGGATTATTAATTAACATACAAAATATCCTCACTTAAAAACAATTTTTAAAATAAATACATTTTTAACAAAAATGCAATATGTTTTTTTGCATATCTTTTTTAAAAAGTTTATATATATATATATATATATATATATATATATATATACAAGAATTCAGTTTACAGTTTGCCTTGCGTTTGTAAGAACTACAAACAAATCACAGGGCCAAACGCTTTAAAACCAGAAAGAAACATTTACACGTGGCCAGTTTTATGTTGCATGCTCAAGAGTAAGAAATCCTAAGAATTTATCCTTCCCTTTTAAAACAGACATAAAACAATTTTCTTAAAAAAATATTATTACCATGAAATACTATAAAATTAAATAAAATAAATTATTAAACCGCAAAGTAGAATTCTTGTTAAGCCATTTTCCAAACAAATTGGCTTCTTCAAATTTCATTGATTGGTTTGTGAAATTGAATGAGACGCAGAGTTTTTAAATCTCGAAATGTTAGCAATACATTCAACAATACTCAATATTCAACAACGAACGCACCTCAAAGTGCTCCAAAAAATCTAGTTTATAGAAAAAGCACAGGGAAGTTACATTACAGCGATGAGAAAAGACTGAAACTATGTCAAGGAAGATAACATTAGAAATCGGTCTTTAGATTTTGTTAAACATATCAAGACACATAACAGAAGCACCTCAGCTGACGTGGCAGCAATGTTCAATGTACAGACGATTGCTAGAGTTATAAACATGCAAGAGAAATCCTTACAAAATCCATAGCAAAAGGTCTAGTCGTTTATCAGATATAAACGTCCTAAATCATGTCAGTGGAAAACGTTAGACCGAGAAGACAAAAACAGTCACTCTCTTGGAGGTTATCATATGCCATGCTGATGCAAACTAAAAATAAGTTTCTCTCAGACGATTAAAAGGGAGCACTTCTATATTTGGTGCCATTAAAAAAAAAAGAAGACATTTCTTGCTCCAGTAAACAACAGACTAAAGGTCATTTTCGAGATCAGCTGCTTTATAGAATCTATCAGACTTACGAAAATTTAGGTCTGAAGTAAGCGTCGTTCAAGCAACGTTCATTTCGTTATTTGATAATAATCATTGAACTAAGTAAAATATTCGTCCAGAAACACCATGACCTTTCAATTTGTGAAGAAGACCAGCATGTCAAACCCAGTTAAACGCCTTCAAGATATTTAAAGCAACAGCCCGAGCTTCACAATTCTTATCTAAAAATTGACAGGCTATTTGAGAAATAAGCATCAATACAGCTGTTAACCTCAGTCAATTACCTGCCATACGTGATACATGACTGACGAGGCAAATGTTTTTCCCGCAGTAGGTTGCCATTTATTTCTGCGGTAGACCAGTTGCCATCCAAGGTTATAGAAACCGGTCTGTCCTGCTATTTACCTGGAGGGAGAAGAAGAGGATTAATAATCTTATTGACCTTTAATATATATGTTTGTGCGTTTGGGCACATGTTGTCTTTCCACACTACTTCAAATAAAAGGTTAGGAATAAAACTTCCGATCAATATTGGAAAATGTAATAACAGCTACTGAACATATGGAACCTATTTTCTTGAAAAAATCTTTTAATAGCAATTTAAAAAAAAATCAACTGGCAGTAGTACAGGCCGCTCTGTCAATGAATACCAAATGTTTCCTTATAAGGAAATGAATGATATTATCATTAGCATTCAGTGTTTTTTTTTAATAAAATTTAAAGCCATTCACTGTTAAGTGCCATGTGTGATACACGCTTAGACAATCATGTACCTTTCGATACATGACTGACGAAGCAGATTTTTTTTTCCCGCAGTGGGTTTTCATTTCTTTCTGCAGTAAACCAGTTGACATCCAAGGCTATAGAACCCGGTCTGTCCTGCTATTTACCCATATCGGGGGGGGGGGTGGAGGTGGAAGAAGAAGATTCATATCTTTCCCAAGGGTCTTAGAACGTAAGTGAATATAACCGATTCGACTGGAATTCGAACTCAGCTCTCCGAATTCCTCGATCCGACCTGCTAATAGCTTCAAGCTATTACTCTTTGGAAATCAAAGATGACCTCATCCAGCCTAATTATGCTACTCAATAGATTTATCAATATTATCTTTCCAAGAAAGATTTGTAAACTGCAGAAGGTAGCTTCTTTTATGTGCTATGTCCCTTCATGAAGTTGGGGATCATGGCTCTCCACAATTTCATATCCTTTGTAGCTTTTTTTAAATTTTAAATATTATCATTAGAATTCAGTTTGTTTTTTTTAATAAAATTTAAAGTTATTCACTCAGTTATGTGCCATTCTGGATACACGCTCAGACAATCATGTATTTTTCGATACATGACTGACGAGGCAGATTTTTCCCGCAGTAGGTTGCCATTTCTTTCTGCGGTAAACCAGTTGCCAGCCAAGGCTATAGAACCTGGTCTGTCCTGTTACTTAACCTTAGCTTTGGGGTGGGGGTAGAAGAAGAGGATTCACAACCTAGAGAAGCGAAATATTCTTTGAAAGATCCTTCGAGAAATGATGCTTAACCAATTATGAAATTTGTTAAAGCCTCTAGTACTTAACCAAAAAAGAGGTATAAGATTAAGTGATGGACAGTTCCAAGAATCAGACAGTTCGCCATAGTTCTGGAAAAACAGGAACTACAAAAAAGTATTTCCAACCAGCTTGAAATCATATTCCTTTCAAATTGGATTTGATTTTTGGAAAGAGGAACATATCGCAAGAGGCGAGATCTGGGGAATGTTGTGGTTGTCGGTACGTAGGAATGTTGTGTTTGGCCAAAAATTGCTACACAGAGTCACTGATAGAAACTCTATGGCACTATTATAAACAACGGAAGTGAGGGAGAACGAGCTTTTAGTTCAATTTGTGCCAAACGACTTCATTCTGCGTACCGTATTTTCTGCACTATAATCCGCACCTTTATATAACCCGCACTCCTATAAATTTAAATATCTGGACATAACGGATTCAACGCTGGCGATCGGTTTTTGTGAAGCTATGTTCCCTTAACCCTAACCCCGGTCACTCATGGTTCGAAGACACAATACATATATAACCCGCACCATACATATTTCGAGAAAAAAGTCGCGGGTTATAGACCGGAAAAATACGGTACTTTAGATCTGTTAACATAACAACAGTGACTATACTTTTTTTTTTATTAGACATCGTATATTTCCAGAGAAAAGTAAATCCGTTATTCTTTCAAAATTGCTCATAGAAAATGGAATTAAATGTATTTTAATGCTACTTTTAAGTACGAAATCCCTATTCGCTGAAATAGCGACTTCTGAATGTTGATATTGCGTTCAAAATTCTTGCATCCGTTTGTGAGAGGGTAACGCATAACCGTAATCTTAACTCGCCTCCCCACGGTGGTTAGAAATGATATGAAGTTGATTTTAATGTGGGTTTCTCATATGTTTACATATGGATCAAAGACAACAATTGTTGTTACTACTGTCGCAGTGACGTTGGGATTCTACTAACCCTCCGTTTCCTTAGCAAAGTTAGCAGCTCCGGGACCAGGCATCCGTCAAAGCTTTTCCGTGATCTGCCTCAAGAGAGAAACAAAAATGAAGAGAGAAAAAAGTGAAGAACCGACCCTAGCCCGAAGATCGGGTAAAGAAACGCTGAATCAAACATGTGATCGGAACAATTTTCGGTCCAGAACGTCGTTCCCCTTCTAACAAGAAATAATGAGAACAATAGAACAAGAAATGCATTAATACAAAACACATGCTGTTTATTCATTTCATTGACGCTGTTACCCATCGAGAAGGTCTGTATAAACATCATTTTCGTGTCAGCCATCTTAAATAGAAAAATTATATCATGGACGTGTTCCATGACATTCGGAGCATCCTGTATTCGAATAAAAATCTTTAGATTTTTGCTTGAAACAAAATCCTTAATTGTTCTTATAATCATTGGTTAATGGAAACTAAAAACCGTTAAAATAAAGGTAAGAAAGAAAACGTTTTATGTTTGTTTCGAATAAAGAGATGGTAGTATAAAACGGTTTAATGTTTGGTTAAATTAGCTGACCTGAAATGTTTTAAGAAAAAAATAATCGATTCAAAATTATTGAATGCCAGAAATACCCGTGTAAATATCACGGTTTTCCTATTTGAATTTTCTGATAAATCTTAATTCTTAAGTTAATGATTGAATAAACTCATGGCGAGTTCCACGGCAGTAAAATATCGATAGAAATTCCCTTATCACTTCATTAAATATTTTGGCTTAATAAATTTTAAAAAAATACTCCAATGACAATCATAAAAATGAATTTTGGGGCAGGTTTAATAGTTAGCAAGCTTGTCTCGCTCGGACAATTACGACTGAGTACTGAGATCAATCTAAACTGTGCCATATCAAAGCTGCGTTTAGAAAATCACCGTCAATACGAATGCTAGTCGTTATTCGAAGACGTAAGGGGGTACAAATAGAAATTGACAATTTTTTCCTTTTCCCTAAAATAGACAGTAAGCACTTCAGTGTTTCTTTCTTTCTTTCTTTCTTTCTTTCTTTCTTTCTATTCCCTAAATTCATTTTTCTTCATTATTCTCAATGTCATTTGTTTGTTTGTTTGTTTGTTTGTTTGTTTCTTTTTTCTTTCTTTCTTTCTTTTTTTCCCTAAATTCATTTTCTTCATTATTCTCAATGTCATTTCTTTCTTCCTTTCTTTCTTTCTTTCTTTCTTTCTTTCTTTCTTTCTATTCCCTAAATTCATTTTCTTCATTATTCTCAATGTCATTTCTTTCTTTCTTTCTTTCTTTCTTTCTTTCACTGTAACAGTGTAGCGTCTCTGATATGTCTTTTCCGTTTTTTCCACGCGATCAAAACAGAATAGTCCATTATCAATGAGTTATTGGCAGGGCATAACGTGCACTGTAAGGATAGCACATGTCATCATGTCTTTCCATAACTTCATATCCTTCGTAGTTTTTGGTAAAGTTTGTATATTCACCATTCCGCAGTTCCGGTTCCGCCGTCCATTTGCACAAGCGTGTTTGATCGATTACTCTGTTTTCAAATGTCCCTGTTGTATTCAATATGTCCGCCGGTGTCAAGCTCTCAAAGTCCTCTCTTTCTAATTCTAAATATAAACGTCCTTTTTTGTTTCTTTCTGTTTTTTTTTCTTTTTGTATTTCTTTAAACAATAAAGAACGATTACATTTTAATCACTTATACATTCGCCATTATTTATAATGATGTGTTGCCAGTAATCTGGTAGATTTCTGTACCATTTGAATAAAATTTAGCAGGAAAAAATTTTCTACCAATTCTTGAATCTGGTTTTAATTAGATATGGATAATTAATTGGATAAGTATAGCACAAGCAGAATTATAACAAGATCATACATATTTTATATTATATTTTTTTAAATGCATAGTGAGAAGAATTATCGTCAACCACCAAAGTATACATTAATTTTTGTTTCTGGACAGGAACGCATGCGCATACATACATCAGGGTATAAAGAATATTCTCCTTCCCGACTCTATCGAAGTTTTCTTCATGCTTAATGAATTTAACGTGATATTTTACGTACAGTGTTCTCGATCGTCCAATTTCTTCTGAAAAAATATATTAGTGGACATATTCTCTATTAAAAATTGCGTTTTAAAAGGTCATAATCAACACCTAACGACCGTTTAATTCTGGAGTATATTTTAGCGTTTATTTCAAGGAACAAGTCATCACCCTTAAAACACTTAAACCAGTTTACTGAAGTAAGCTAAGATATCGTTTCACTTCTTTTCTCTTTCTGAATTTTATGAAGAGGTCCATCGGTTTTGAGTACCAGTTGAATAACTCAAAAGTACCAGAATCTCAATAACATCTAAGACAGAAAATTACAGCTGAGTAGTAGTAGTAGTAGTAATAATAATAATAATAATAATAATAATAATAATAATAATAATAATATATCCACAGACATAACAAGGTAGTGACATAGGAAGCACAAAATCGAAACCACTGAGAGATGGTATGAGCACAAACCAGACACAGTTACCCAAAATAACGATGTAACTATCCTCTGGGACATGCCAATTCAAACTGACAGGGAAATAAAAGCCAACAGACCTGATATTCTCATAAAAGACAAGAAATTCAGGAAGTGTATGTTTACTGACATAGCCGTACCACCTGAGAAAGACACCTCCATAAAAATTATCGAGAAAATCTCCAAATACAAGGACCTGGAGATCGAAATTAACAGGATAACGCATAAATACTTGATAAGATTAAGAAAATAGATGGTGGAACAGGGTTTGGAAATAAAGAAAAGTCAGAATTTATTTAGAGCTGAAAGCGAAGGAAATTGTGGAGAGCCATGATCGCCTAAGGAGACACGGCACATAAAGAAGAAGATATTTTTAAGTTACTTACTACAAGCACTACCCATACTTTAATTCATGGCGAAATTGTTCATTATTACTTCGTAGTCCGTTATTATTCAGTAGTCCGTTTTTACTCAATACTCCTTTATTACTCAGTAGTCTGTTATTATTCAGTAGTCTGTTATTACTCCGTAGTCCATTATTACTCAGTAGTCTGTTATTACTCAGTAGTCTGTTATTACTCAGTAGTCTGTTATTATTCAGTAGCCCGTTATTACTCAGTACTCTATTATTACTCAGTAGTCTGTTATTATTCAGTAGTCCGTTATTACTCCGTAGTCCATTATTACTCAGTAGTCTCTTATTACTCAGTAGTCTGTTATTATTCAGTAGTCCGTTATTATTCAGTAGTCCGTTACTATTCCGTCGTCTGTTCGATACTCATGCGGTGCCTCATTTGTAGCCTTTTCACAGATTAATCTAAGATTAGTTAATATTTTGATCGCCTCGTTGATTGCTAATAATTAACAAGTAAATACATTTAGTATTACGGAGTATGTTCTTCATTTCTTATCCAAATGTTATTCAGAGGGTCTTTGGCGAGATGGGCACATTTGAGCAAAACTCATTCAAACCCCCCAAATTGATTCTAATGTCTATAAAGTTTAAATGCGAAGTTTTGAAAATGAATATCACCTCGGAATTATTAATTGAAAAGCCGAGTTCGAATTCCAGTCGAGTTCATTACATTCACTTACGCGCAGATACCCTTGGGAAAGGTCTGAATCCATCTCTTTTCCTTCAAGTTATGGGTTGAATAGCAGGACCGACTTGCTTCTGTAGCCTTGGTTGGCAGCCAGTCTACCACAAGAAATATGGCAACCTACTACGGGAAAATATTCTACCCAGTCATTCATGACTCGAAAGAGCCCAAACGTGTATCACTTTGTATGCCACTTAACTGACTGACCACTTTAAAAAGAAAAGAATATATTAATAGATAATTATTTTAGATCAGCCTACCTAAATGGTGATATTTGTATTTGATTTATTTTAAAGATATTAAAAAATTACTCTTAAAAATCAATATAAATCAATTTTGAATACCTGATGCACATGCATTGAAAAAATTAAAAAAAAATCAATTAAAGTTAAAATTCTTAAAATTTAATAAATCTCCCTGGACGTATTGAAGCGACGACTGAAAATATTTAATTAAATCTTATTATTCAATTTTTTTTTCTTTGTCGTAAATACAAGGTCTTTTGAAATGGTTTTAAAAGGTCGCGTGGCTCTTATTAATGATACTACTACAAACACTAATAATAATAATAATGGTGGGATATTAAAAACATAAGCTACTCTGAGGGGGTACTGTGGCGTAATGGGTATCGGCTCGGATTGAGGAGAGCCGAGTTCGAATTCCACTGGAATCCATTACATTCACTTACGTGTTAATGCCCTTGGGAAAGGTATGAATTCTCTTCTCCCTTATTTACCCCAGCTATAGGTAAATAGCAGGACAGACCTGGTTCTATAGCCTTGGATGGCAACTGGTCTACCGCAGAAAGAAATGGCAACCTACTACAAGAAAAAAATCTGCTTCGTCAGTCATGTATCGAAAGATACATGATCGCCTAAGCCTGTATCACGCATGGCACATAACTGACTGAAGATACGCAGAAACGCGTATGGCACAAAATCGATTCTAAATTTAGAATGCAAGAAGAAAAACTCCCCTAAACTATAAAAAGTATATAAAAGTCATTAAAAAAAATCGTAAGAAACAAAGAAAATAATGCTAATAGTTATGTAATATCTAATCTCCTAGATGTCAGTGAATGCTGGACACTCTTCTTACAAATAAAGAAGAGGCGACAGAGATGTGACACTGCCGACGCCATGTTGAAAATACGCCGTGTTGACGCCATGTTTGAAATACAATGGAGAGAACATATGAGTGCCGAGGACGTCTTAAGGAGAAATATTAGGTTGGTGCAAAAATAATGTCGTTTTTTGACGTTCAACTTTATGTGAGAAAACGACATTATTTTTGCACCAACCTAATAACAAGGAAACTTATACACGCCATCAGGAAGAGACAGATGAAATTATTGGAAGGCACATTGTATGGAAAGACGGCCTAGAGAACTTAACACTCATAGTATATAATGGGAGTAAGAGAATCAAGGAGAAACAGCGACTAACATCGAATTTGTGTGAAGATAAAACAGGACGAGCAGACATTTTAAAGAAGCAAATGTTACTGATAGCAAAGATAATGACAGGAGAAACCATGGTATATCATATCCTCCCCCTTCCAGTTTTGACAAATCTTTACATAGCCTTGGAGGTGATGGAATAGTTTTAACCCTACTTCTCCTTTTCTCGAAAACGTATCGCCGTTCTATCGCTATTTCCACAGTAAATGTTCTGACCAGCAATATTTCTTAGCTCCACCAGTTCAGACCTTTACAGCCAAGATCCAGCATGCCATGGATATATTGGATCGAACCATTTCCTTCGCCTTATATTAGCAAGAAGCTTCAGCTCCTTCACAAGAAACCCTATGGAACATACTTCCGAGAGGATGCTTGTCCTATCGCCACAAGCTTAACTTCTTTAACTCTAATATCAACCATCATCTAAAAAACAACCTCATTTATGACACACATCACTTTCCGTTCTGCAGATTATTTTCTATAGACGCAAAGTTGCAAGCCCATCGCTACTTTATCGCTATTTCCATGGCAAATGTTCAGAAGAATTCCTCTCTTTAGTTCTTAACTTCTTCAAGTCTAATGTCAACTGTTTTCTATAGAAAACAACCTCATTCATATCACACGTCACTTAAAGGCTCTTCTTCATAGACTCAACTTTGCAGATCTATATCGCTATTTCATCACTTACTATTCTAAATGCTCTTTACGTACACGCAACGTTACAAGCCTATCGCTACTTTATCGCTATTTCCATGGCAAATGTTCAAATGAATTCACTTCTTTAGTTCTTAACCTCGTCAAGTCTCATGTCAACCGTTTTCTAAAGACCATAACCCAATTCATTATACACATCACTTACTATTCTTAATAGTTTTTTCCGTGCACGCAACGTTACAAGCCTATCGCTACTTCATCGCTATTTCCATGGCAAATGTTCAAAGGAATTCCACTCTTTAGTTCTTAACCTCTTCAAATGTAATGTCAACCGTTATCTATAGACCACAACCCAATTCATATCAGATGTCACTTACTATTCTAAATGCTTTTTTCCGGACACGCAACGTTACAAGCCTATCTCTACTTCATCGCTATTTCCATGGCAAATGTTCAAATGAATTCCCCTCTTTAGTTCTATTATCAGCTATACATTTTTCAGGAACAAAATATTAACAGAAATAGATTTTTGACGAAACAAAAATATTACCCCCCCCACACACACACAAAAAAGTTGTCGACATTAAATGACCCATTAAGATGGTTATGCCGCAAAACAAACCAAACCAAAGCAAGCGATAACCTCCTTTTGCATCGATACAACAACCTCACCCAGTAAGACTATGCTGGTAGTTTCGCTCAATACAACCAATTGCTACAAATCCAAAACAGTAAGCTGCGAACATGAGTAATATTTTTAATAGCCTTTTCAGGTTAAGTTCATTCTTATTAATGTATAGCTGGTAATATTATTTTTCAAAAACGTATTTTTCAGATCGAAAATTTTATATGGATGTCATGCATGATGCCAAAACACGTTCACAAATATCCAAACTGTCAGCTGTATACAACCTCTTTCCGATATCAATGGTTAAAAATGCCTTTGAGCAAATGAAGCCATTATCGCATTGAGAGGGCAATACTTCTTCGATCCTTGTGGACGGGAAGTCTAGAATCACGACTTACCGTCAGGAACCACATGACTTGAGTTAGTATTTATCCTTACACTACCACCATTGATGGGATATGCCACAAAACCAACGGATGGAGGAGTCCAAGCCCGTGTACAGGGGCAAAGTTAAAAAATTGCCCACTCCCTGAAACCAAAGTGCTGGCGTCGATATTGCACAGGCGAAATGTTGCTTTCTATCGCTATTTCCACTGTAAATCTTCCGCCGAGCAACATTTCTTAGTTCCTCCAGTTCAGACCTTTACAAGCAAGACCCAGCATGCCATCCATATATTGGATCAAATCATTCGTTTCACCTTCTATTAGCTAGAAGGGCAGCATATATTGGATCAAATCAAGGTCATATATTGGATCAAATGATTCCCTTCGCCTTCTATTAGCTAGAAGGGCAGCAGATATTGGATCAAATCAAGGTCATATATTGGATCAAATGATTCCCTTCGCCTTCTATTAGCTAGAAGGGCAGCATATATTGGATCAAATCAAGGTCATATATTAGATCAAATCATTTCCTTCGCCTTTACATTAGCAAGAAGGACAGCATATATTGGATCAAATCAAGATCATATATTGGATCAAATCATTTCTTTTGCCTTTATATTAGCAGGAAGGGCAGCATATATTGGATCAAATCAAGGTCATATATTGGATCAAATCATTTCCTTTGCCTTTATATTAACAAGAAGCGCAGCATATATTGGATCAAATCAAGATCATATATTGGATCAAATCATTCCTTTCGCCTTATATTAGCAAGAAGTGCAGCATATATTGGATCAAATCAAGATCATATATTGGATCAAATCATTTCGTTTGCCTTTATATTAGCAAGAAGAGCAGGATATATTGGATCAAATGAAGGTCATATATTGGATCAAATCATTCCCTTCGCCTTATATTAGCAAGAAGCGCAGCATATATTGGATCAAATAAAGGTCATATATTGGATCAAATCATTCCCTTCGCCTTTACATTAGCAAGAAGGGCAGCATATATTGGATCAAATAAAGGTCATATATTGGACCAAATCATTCCCTTCGCCTTACATTAGCAAGAAGGGCAGCTCCTTCACAAGAAGCCATGTAGAACATACTTCCGAGAGGATAATTATATGAGTAATGCTTTTGTCAGATCGAAACTTTCATATGGATGTCATGCATGGCGCCAAACACGTTCAGCTGTCAGGTTAGATATATCTAACCTGACAGCTGTATACAACCGCTTTCCGATATCGATGATTAAAAATGCCTCCGAGCAAATGAAGCCATTATCGCATGTGGAGGACCATACTTCTTCGATCCTTTTGGACGGTCACTATAGAATCACAATTTACTAACTGACAGGAACCACATCATTTGAGGGTTTTCAAAAAACAGCAACAGTTAAAGGTGATAGCATGTGCATTTGGAAGAGAAAATAATGACATAAAGCTGATGTCCCCACTCCTTCAAGCAAAAGTTTATGAAGGAAGCCCACATTAATGCCGGAAAGAACTATAATAGTTGCTGGACTTGATAAAGCTATTTTCATGAAAAATTATTTTCATAGAGAGATTTAAAAAAAAAACACCTGAAAGTAACACTGGCTGCTCTGTCGATGAATGTCGAATGTCCCCATATAAGAAAATGGTTAATATTAAAGATAAGAGAACATATAGTCGATCAGAGTCGGAATGCCCGAGATCAGGCATTTCACATTTTTGCTGGATTTTGTCCAAACACAGAAACCAAATTAAAAGATAAAATGTCGTTTGTCCTCCAGAGGGAAAATGCTACATTAGTATTTATTCCCACACCAGTGATAGGATATGCCACAAAACCGATGGATGGGGGTGCCCAAGTGCATGTACAGGGGCAAAGTCCAAAAATTGCCGACTCCCCGAAACCATCTTTTTTTTTTTTTTTTTTAAGCATTTCACCCCAAGCAAGGCGGGAAGCCACTAGGACGCAAGGGGTTACAGAAAATTTAGAGCAAGGTCAGATAGGAGTGATAGAAGAAAGGATGAGGGTAGTGGATAGATCAAGGCAACTGGAGATGTCGATTGACATTACACTTGAATAGCTGGAGATTATAGCTCACAGGGAAACAGTAATAGGGAAGGGAGTTCCACAGGCGAGAGGTGCGAGACATGAAGCTATTAGAGTAGAAGAGACGGCTACATTTAGGAGTTTCGACAGTGAAGGGGTGAGAGCGGGATGCCAGCCTCGTATGGCGCTTGAACTCATGACGTCTGGGAACCAGCGAATACAGGTCCTCGGAGCAATTTCCATGGAAGTATTTGTAGAACAGACAGAGGGAGGCGTGGCGCGTCTGTGAGAAAACTTACTGGCGTCGATATTCCACCGAACCACTCTCTGTGGTGCAATGAGGGATTTCCTGTCATAGGGTCGGAATCCCTGGTACCAGACATTCCTCATTTATTTATTGCGATCTTTTCGAAGTTGGAGACACCATTGAGAGATAAAATGTAGTTTGTCCGCCCAAAGGCAGATGCTACACTTTTGTCCCCCAACGGTGACGGGATATAGCACAAAGCCATAAAGCCATCCCAGGCGCGTGTACATGGGTAAATCCCAAAAGTGCATATTCACTGCCATCAACGTCGCGCTGGCGTCGATATTCCAGCGAATGTCCTTGTTCAGTGCGATGTGGGAAGTGCTGCCGCAGCGTCGGAACCACGCGATCAGCCATCCCTCATTTAGTTATGTTCTGTTCGAAGACAAATACACAATTGAGAGGTAAAATGTAGTTTGTCCGCAAGATGTCCGATATAACACTCGCAGCCGGAAGTCTATGAAGTGATGAAAATCGTAGCACGAGTAACACTGATTGCTCGGTTAATGAATGTCAAATATTTCTTTAAAAGAAAAGAAAATCTCATATTACTATTACCATTATGTGTACATATAAAAAGAACGTTTTGATACGACGTAACATGTACATGAAGAGAAGTTATAGTGTATAAAGTACCACTGATTTCGGGAATAAATATTTGCATGTATTTTTTACGTCTGTCACAGGATCTCATGGTATTCTGCGCAGGTATGATTTTCAGAGACTGTATGAAAGGGGTTTTCAGCCGACTAAATTTCTCTTTCTGCGGCTTGATTCTGTAAAGGGGGTTTTAACTGAAGGATCATGTCTTTCTTTGTCACCCTGTCGTCTTCTTTTCTTGCCTAGGATGAGCCACCTGTCGAGGAGAAGGATAACGCTAATTTCAACAATCGGTTGGTTGTGAGGCAAGCATCTCCTCTCCGTAAAAAAAAAAAAACTAATTGATGCGAAACCAACAGCTAGCGATGTAAGGCTGTAGAGCGACCCACAACAGAGAACAGTCTATAATGTTACCGACATAATACATTTATTGAGATGGCATTGAGAACCAAGCAGTATCGGCTCTCCTGAAAAGAAAGAGCAACCATGTTAGACGAGAGCTGCTGGTGTGAAACGCGTATGTCGCGGTTGGATTTGTTAGATTTTTGTCGAGATTTTCACATTGCAACCAATATGTTTGGTTTGGTTGTTTTGGTTTAATCGCATATCAACACCTCTATGGGTTATTGAAATACTGAAATCTATATATTTTCGACACAATTCTATTTTATTTTTGGAGATAAAAATGATTTAGTGATACAAGTCTTACTAATTAATCCATAGCTAGGTGGAGAAGTGGATTATATATAGTGGTTTATATTATTCATGGAAGTTTCCTTACAATCCTTTTGCCTTTACTAGTGTGGAAAATCAACAGGTTGATTCTTTCATTATATTTTCTTCTTCACCAATCTTACCCAATTTTATGGTTGCTGCCCATGGACGTGTTCAAGTGATGTTGTTTTTTGTTCTTTTATAAAGGTTTACACTTGTGATTATGTAGCGGCAACCTATAGGGTATAGTGGATGATTGTATTTTTTTAGACGGTCATAACAACATCGAAATAAACTGCCACATTGCTTACAGTCCCACTTCCCAATCTAGGCAAACAGACGCACAATAATGCACACTAACGCAAACATTTACAATCCTACGTTTAATGCAAAAGAAACATTAACGAAATTGCTAACGACTATCCTCTCAAGAAGGCAGCGCATAAAACCAGAAATCACCCGAGGAGCATGCGCAAGACGAAAATTAATTCACATATTTTGGGAATTCTTAGATCAGATCAGTGAAACGGATGTCAATGACGTCATCAGCTGACAAAGATAACGCCCTCTCGTGAGTGATAAAGAAAATAAACCGAATCGTTTTAGCAGGAATATTTGTCTTTTTTCGCTTCTTTTTTTATTCTATTTCTGATATGTTATATTCATCTTTCTCC
>OZ010583.1:34619931-34677431 GCA_963932145.1 Acanthosepion lycidas | reverse complement strand
GAAGTCGTTGCTTGCAGATTGACCAAAGATTCTCGATTGGATTTAAATCAGAATTCCAGAGCCAATCTATAGTACTTTGATTTGCTCACTGATAAGGCTTGCCAGTGTGTTCGTGCAGCGTTACCATTTTCGTACGCTTCCTTGGAGTAATGTCCATCACGTACAATGGCCGTAGGACAAATAATCGACAGCCGAGACAACACTATCTGGGTATGATAAAAAAAAAAAAAAAAACCTGATCAATCACGGATGGCGTAATATTTTTCAAGGCCAAACAAATTTCACCATACACCCTGAAAAGAGATTCATATTACTGCACACAACTGCAAATGACCTAATCTGAGAAAAAATAGAAATGGGTTGCACCTTGACACTCAAATGGGTCTAAAACTGACTGTATGTTTAAAGAAAGTAAAGTAAAGTGGTTATTTCAATTAATTTGCACAAAGGTGTAGATCTGATGAGGCTGTTGAAAATCTGGAGAATAAAGATTAATATTGATTTAGGCCATTTCACTTCATTATAAAATTTGATAGGGTTGCTAATAAAAATATAAACTGGTGTTTTGTTTCCATTTGTTTTCTTAGAAATTGTATGTTTGTGACTAAGGTAGTAAGAAGTGAAAAAATTTGAAAACAAAATCAGGTTATCGTAAAGGAAATTATTTATTGATCCTATTAAATTAATATAAAATCGCATTTAAATTGTAGCAACGATAATGTTGCATGAATGTGTTGATGATAATCTCAAGTAAAGAATCTATTTAATCAGATGATTGAAGGAAATTTAGTTTGACCATGAATATTGATTAAAGTTAATGCTTCATAGATGAAGTGCGTTTCCTTTTACCGATTTCAAATCATCAAAAAAACGTATAGAAATGAACACAGAAGATCAATCGATCGACAAGCTATAGTTTGAAATAAAAATTTTTTTTCCATATTTTCGATGTATTTGTACAATGTGATTTTGGCCTTCGAGTTCATCAGATAAGAGATACAGTCGTTGCTCATCGGGTAAGCAGGACCGCGATTAAAATTTTAGCTCTATCTCCATATGGCAGCGGTTTACCTGCTGATCATACTAGCGACAGGTATTTTTTTCATTTTCATACAATAAATGGCTCGAGAGACACTCAAGGTGGAAGGAAACTGTTTAAATTGTTATGACGAATACTGTGTGTTATAAAATGAAGGAGGTGGTGGTTAAGACTGTGCGGATGAGGAGGATAGATAACATATGGCCAGTGACTTAAAGTGGTAGTATGGCCAGTGACTTAAAGATTGTAGTATTCAGGGAAGCATCCTCGTCGGAGTCTTTTTCACAGTAAAATCGCAAATCAGTTCTTGGGAAGATGGAAGAAATGAGGGTGATTCGACTCCGTGGAAGCAAGATAGCGTGTCCTAGCTGTAAAGGTCTGAACTGATAGAGGTCCTGAATGGAAACTATTCGAACATTTGTCATGGAAAGAGCAATTGACTTTCGATATTGCGTTTTAGGGAAACAGGCTGCAGATTTGAAAATGCCTTTACTACAACACTATATAAACTCTTTTGAACACTACAAAGACTGGCAAATTAACATTGTATAGCTCCAGACCATGTGTAGCAGCAATACTTTCCTTTTCGTTTAATCATACTCTTTTTAATATAAAGAAGGTTAGAAGCACTCAGGTACTTCCTGTTGCAATAGAATTACTCGATCCTTTTCCCAGCATATTTAGCGATGAGTTTATTTGTGTTCCATTTGAAGTATAAGCTTTGGTATGACGATAAACTACATCCGGCAGCAATGCCGTTGATCAGGTGTCTGGGGATTTTGAGGAGCGTGGAACCAACTCTTAATAGATGTTGTTCCCAGGTCCAAACTGACACGAGTGGTGCAATTTTTAACATCGCAGTTATGGACAAATAGTGAAGCTCCAAACAAAATGAAAGCAGAAAAATAGATTTTTATAGTAAAAATACCAGCAATACATTTTTACATAAAAACATTACCAGCAATACCTATTTATAGTAAAATTACCAACAATACATTTTTAAAGCGGAAATACCAACAACAATTTTTATCTCTAGTTGAAGTCAGACAGTTGCGTTCAAAATATATTTAGTTGAAGCTATAAAATTGTCTTCAAAATTTGTAGATTTCGGCATCAAATAACTCATAGAGGTTGATATGCCGCTAAACAAAACCAACCAACCAACCAACCATTTGAAGTCTGGCGGTCAGACTCAATAGACGTTCAAACAGGAAACCTGATTGTGGCTGTAAACGGAATGAACTTAATCTATTGTACATGTTCTGTAAATGTGGCTTTGTATTAAACATTACTTACTGGACTAATTCAATCTTTTATTCTTTCGATCCTGTTTACGTGTAGTAGCATATTCGAAAATAATTTTATATTTTCAAGCTTAAAGTATTGTATAAATCCTAAATTCTGTTAGATGACAAAAATTTCTGTTAGAAGACGAATATCAAATGTATAAACCTATGGCACAATGACCTGTTTCAGTTATTGTGTAAGCTTGATATATATGGGAAACTCATACTGTCAGCAAACCACCTGCATGAGGATAGAAAATGAATTCAGTAAGTATACGAAAAATAGAGAGAGACCTGAGACAAGGATGTGTTTTCTCACCTGACCTTTTCAACCTTTACAGTGGAGCAATCCTGAGGGAATTAGATGTCCTACCAGGATTTATTATTGGTGGCCACATTCTTAACAATATATAAAGATGACACAGTGCAGCTAGCATACAGAGAAAGGAAACTACAAGAATTCCTACAAAAGTAGTGAAAGAAAGCAAGAATAAAGGACTAAACATCAGTTGTAAGAGGACACAATGTACAGCTGTCTGCAGTAAAAACAGACCAACATAAGAATTACGAATTGATCACTAAAATCTACCAAGTACAAACATTTAAATATCCGAGAACTGTTTTAAAAGAGGACGGAAAATGCAACACCGAAATCCAATTATGCATAGAAATACCGAAAGATGCCTTCCAAAAACTAAACTAAGTATTAAGAAACGGGAAAATTTCGTTAGAATTGTTATGTAATATCGGTATCAGCGAATACTGGATAATCTTATTGCAAATGAAAAAGAAACGTAGTTCTACAGGACACCGAGAATCGCATAAATTAATCTAACGAAATATATTCGTTGATATTCGACTTCTATCAAAATGTTTCGTTTTCTAACAGAATATATAAACTCTTCAGTCAGCCTGAAAAAAAATATTTCTGAAAATGACACTACACGTAAACAAGATCGAAAGAATAAAAGATTGAATAAGTTCAGTAATTAGAGTTTATTAAGGCTACATATACAAAACATATATGATAGATTAAATTCATTTCAGTTACAGCCTCATTTCCTGTTTGAACGCCTATTGGTTTTTAACTTCCCGCCAGACTTCAAATGGTTATATTTCTAATAGTAAAAAGCAAAAAGGAATTTCTTCGGTAGATAACAAGGAAAGCGTTCTTGGAGAATTTTGGAACTCACAAAACATATTGAAGACAAGATAGACAGAAGGAAAGCATCGAATAAACTACCTAACGAGCCTGTGCAAATGGTTGACAGAACAGCATCAGAAAAATATAGCAAAAAGACAACTTATTAAGAGCCATAACGAACAGGAAAGGAAGCAATGATTGCCCAAGTTCTGATGAGACATTGCACAGAAGGTGTATAAGGCACTAATTTTTTTTTTTTTTGTATGCTTTCCATTGAAACACTAAAAATTAATTGAAATATGCTGTTGGTTGTCAGTCTTCGCAAATATAACGTAAAAGCGTGTCAACAAAATCATGTATTGTAATGTGAAGCATTTAGTTGCACGTGAACAGAATAGCACAATGCCTCGTCTACTGTGGAAAACGGATTAACCGCAACAATTGTCTTCCTTGGCACCGCTATTAAGGGATCTTTCAGGCATCAAAGGTTAACCTGACCATCGCCCTCTTAGTTCAATGGGCGATGATAGTGAAATACAGTTTTACCGTAGTGATTAGCGACACGACAACTACAAATGAATATGTCAAATGTCCATATTTAATGTGGAAATAAGGCTTACGTCCATATCACGCTGAAACACCGATTCTCGTACGATCAGCGAATTTAAGCAATGCCAAGCTTGATCATTACCTAGGTGTGTAACTGCTTGGAAATAGCATGCACTGTAAGCCTGGATGTAATAGATAAGGGCTTCTAATTTGAAGCCAAGTTCCAATTCCAGTTGGGCTTGTTATATTCACTTACACGCAAATACAATTGGGAAAACAATAAAGCCTTCTTTTCTCCTCCAGTTAATTGGGTTAATTTGTATGATCTGTACCAGTAAGTCGTTATTATCGCAAACAATTCTTATAATGAAAATATTTTCTGGCTTTAAATAACCATCAAGAGGTTGATAATCCATGAGAAAAAATCAAGCAATCCAAATGTAAATGGGATTAATAACAAATGCCCACTTGTTACTTTCCCACTGAGAAGCTATCGCCTTCGAAGATTATTACAGTGGGTGAGGTACTGCCTGCATGGAGATTAATTTAAATTGTTAATTTTAGCGCATCCAAGACTAAATTTCTCTCTTTCACACGTCTTAGTATAATTTTTTTTTACGTACCTTTACGTTAACTGATACTAACTTCCAGGTCATTAACTCAATGGACCTTTTTAATTTAAAGTTTTCCAATTATATGAATTGGATTGGTTATATCGAGTCAATTGCTAAAGTCTTCTGCTTGGTCTGCTGGTAAATTGGTAGACATTCTTGACAATACCCAAAGAATAACATGCAATATTATCAGTCCTGACCTAGCATCTCGGTTTCTATCACTTGCCCACTGCCGTACCGTAGCTTCGCTGCATCTTTTCTATAAATTTTTCTTTAAAATTTTTCTGATGAGCTTTCCTCTTTGGTAGCCCGAATTTATGAATTTAAGCGCAATACTAGATTGGCAGATAGGTCTCATCATTTTACTCTTGAAATTGTTAAATGTAACCTTAAGTTCTTTTCTAATAGGTTCTTCTCTCGGACTTCGTCCTGGTTATTTGCTTTCGTATCACCTACGATTTTCAAAGATTAAATGCAAGATCAATCGCTATCTCCTGTTTCCTTTTATTTTATTGTCCTTTCTTTTCAGTAACTCTAAGTAACCTGTTGCATCTTAGTGACTTTATCGTCTTCTAAGAGGTGGAATAAGTAAAAAAGAAAAATGCAAGCCCCGACCCATAAATGAGAGTAGGGGCCAAAAATGAACAGCTCCCCGGCATTTTGCTATTAAGATACCTCAGTTTTTTATAGGCCCTGGATCGTGCTCATTTCTCAAGCCTTGAGTCCATGCTCATTAAGGACTAACTCCGATGCGCAGGACATGTCATCCACATGGAGGAGCACCGCTTGCCAAGACGTCTGCTGTACGGAGAGCACTTGCACGACAAGAGAAACCAGGACCGTCCAAAGAAGCGGTACAAAGACACAGTTAAAGCAAATTTTCAACAACTAGAGAAGCGCGCCAGGGATCAACAACGTTGGCGAATCACAATACTGCTATCACCTTCGAGGATGTTCGACGTCAGAAGCTCAAAGCTGCCAGAGATTAAAGCTACCGGGAATCGTCAGCAGTGATTATGACAACAGAAATTTAGTGCCCCCACTGTTCCAGTCTGTGCCTTCAGCTTGGGGTTGCGGAGCCACCTCCGCGTTCACAGATGAGAGGCAGATAACGACACGTCTTCTTCGGATTCGAGGGACAACCGACATGCATGCATGCAAGACATAGACTTTCACAGCTGAACTAAATAGGAAGATACAGTCACTGGAAATAAGATGCTATTGAACAATCCTGCGCATCCTATACCTTGACAATATCACCAACGGCAAGGTATGCCGTAATATCCAGCAGCACATTGAGGCCTTCTCATTACAGGGTTTTTAAAAGTGGTCAAATTGGATCATCGGGAAGGGTTAAAAACTTCGCTCTGTGTCAGTGAATGGTAATTATTTGGTATAAAAAGAAAAAAATTGAAGGAAATATTGGCAGGGATGATTCGTGTGGAGAAAGGGAAACTGTTGATTAACGAAGGTAGAAAAGTCAGTAAATTATGTGCCATGCGTGATACACGCTTAGTCGATCGTGTATTTTTCGATATATGACTGACGAGACAGATGTTTTTTTTTTCCCTTCAGTAGGTTGCCATTTCTTTCTGCGGTAGATTAGTTGCCATCCAAGACTATAGAACCCGGTCTGTCCTGCTATTTACCCATAGCTGGGGGGGAGAAGAAGGGTATTAGCACGTAAGTGAATGTAATGGACTCGACTGGAATTCGAACTCAGCTCTCCGATTCCTCAATCCGAGCCGCTATCCATTACTCCACTGTGCCGGCCTTTCAGTCAGTTATATGCCATATGTGATACACGCTTAGGCGATCATGTATCTTTCGATATATGGCTGACTAGGTAGATGTTGTTTTTCCCGCAGTAGGTTGCCATTTCTTTCTGCGGTAGACCAGTTAAACTAGGGAATGAAAAAATGAACTGGAAAGTTGAAAGAAAATAGGAAAGCGAACAGAAAGAAATATATTTAGAATGATGGGAAAAATGAATGAATGATTGGGGGAAACAGAAAGACAATGGTGATTTTTTTTTTTTAAGGAATGCAATTTAAGAGCTAAAATAGGAATTTTTATCCGTATGAAAGAAAATAAAAAGAATGAAAGGAAAAAAGGAATATATGAAAAAGAATGAAATAAATAAATGAAAGAAAAAAAAAGAAAAAGGAATGAAAGGAAAAAATAATGAAATATGAAGGAAGGAAAGAGATGAATGAAAAAAAATAATGGAAAAGAAGGAATGTTAAGTTTAAAAGAATGTAAACAAAAGAAGCAATTAAAATATACTCTGTAAAAGAAAACTCAGTAAAGAAAGAAAGAAAGAAAGAAAGAAAGAAAGAAAGAACGAAAGAAACAAATAAACAAACAAACAAACAAAGAAATTGATGAAGGTAAGAAAAAAGAGTTTAAAAGAAAATATCAGTCGTTGGACAAAAGGAAGACAGGCAAAACTGTTAACAAAGAAAGAAAGAAAGAAAGAAAGAAAGAAAGAGAAAGAAAATTCGAATTTGAAAAGAGGACACATAACGAATTAAGGAAAAGGAAAAGACAAGAACAAGAGTTCAAAAGAAAATATCAATCGTTGGACAAAACGAAGACAAAGATAACTGTTGAGAAAGAAAGAAAGAAAGAAAGAAAGAAAGAAAGAAAGAAAGAAAGAAAGAAAGAAAGAAAGAAAGACCATGAAGGATATAAAAGAAAAAGATATAAATAATATGTCAAATAAGAAAGAAGCAAAAATGGACTTCGGAATATAAAAGAAAGAAAGAAAGAAAGAAAGAATTAAAAAAAAATTATAATCATTGACAGTTTTGTTTGTTTAAATATGAAAGAAGAAAGAATAAAAGTCTTATAAAAAAAAGTAAACCGAAAACAAAACTTAATGAAGTAAAAGTAACAACAAAAAGAGATATTTAAAGAAAGAAAGAGAAACTGAAAAAAAGTAAAATATATTACTTCGAAAGAAGGAAAGAAAGAAAGGGAGGAAGAGTAGTTCAAAATAATATATGGAATAATCGTTGCACTAAACGCAGAGAAAGAAAGAAATCGATGAACAACGGAAAGTCAGAAATAGTTTAAAAGAAAATATCAAACAATCGTAGGAAGGAGGACAGATCGGATTTAAAAGAAAGAAAGAAAGAAAGAAAGAAAGAAAGAAAGAAATCGATGAAGGGAAAAGGCATAAACAACAGTTTAAAAGACTATATAAAAAATCATTGAAACCAAAGAGAGACAGAAAGGACTGTACAGAAAGAAAGAATGAAAGAAAGAAAGAAAGAAAAAGAAAGAAGGAAATAGATGAAGGTAGAAAAGGTAGATATAACACTTTAAAAGTCTATATTAAACAATCATTGAACCAAAGAAAAACAGAAAGGACACTTCAGAAAGAAAGAAAGAAAAAAAGAAAATAATGAACGTTGTTGAAAAATTGAGGTTTAAGCAAGTGAGATATTAAATGAAAAATTTTCTGTATAAAAATTAAATACAGTGTTAAGTCAAAAAAAGCAATACATACATACATATATACACACACACACACACACACACACACACACACACACATATATATATATATATATATATATATTAAAAGTGAACATTTAAGTTTACACACAGAGGCGACAGACTGTTTCATGCTAGACGCAATCATCGGGCCACTTCATATATATATATAAATATATACATATATATATATATACACGATATGCTTTGACCTTTGGGCTACGGAGCGCGTCGATGGCCATGCAAGGTCTGAACAGTGCTTTTAAACACAAATTTCTCTGACTGTCGAGATAATCGTATCTGCTCATTATCGTATTTGAACGTAAACCAACCAATTTCTAAAGAAAGGAATTGATTTCTTCTTTATTAATCTCAAAGATTTTTATTACTTAAACAATGTTTTCTGTGGATACTCGTATTTGAATAGACGCCCCGGTTATTCCTTTCGTGTATTTTCGTGCACCGCCCTAAATTTTCGAGTAATGTTATTAATTAGAAATATATCCTCTAAACCGCATACACACACACACACACATATACATATGTGAGTGTGTTTATATATATATATATATATATATATATATATATATATATATATAGATAGATGTGTGTGGGGGGTTATGCCTGTGTGTTTTTGTGAGTATGTCAGTGTCTGTATATATATATATATATACGCATGTATAAGCAAGCAAGAAAAAGGAAAGTTTTCAAAAAATAAAATATTAAAAGAATCTACAAAACAAAACTTGTTTCTCGAATGGAAACAAGTAAAATCCCGTCTCTTTTATTTTTCTTCTCTTTTTCTTGTTTTCTTTTTCGCCTTTCTTTCAATGTGTCCTCCTCTTTACCTTTTTTTTTTTCTTTCCTTGTCATGCGCTTGGCGTTCATTCAAACTCCGAGCCGCTGTGGCCTATCTGACGGGATGGATGCAACTCAAAGAAAGCGTCAATAGACGAGAAAGTCGAACAGACATATCACGCGAATCCTCGATTTAATTGGCCCTTTCGCGATTCCCCTCCTCCGTCCCTCCCTCTCAACGTCGCCATTGTTTGGTTGAGATATACCAATAACGGAATCTCGTGGCGAACGGTAAAGAGGGTCCCTCAGACAAACGGTGGCGAAATCGGTGTTGGCAGTAGCAGTGACGCTGCTTAGTCTCTTTCAGGTTCAGAGATTGGAACCGCTACGGAGTCTTGCCAGTTAACTGGCGAGGGGGAAGAACGGCAGCATTTCTACATGTATATATTTTTTTCAAATGACGCAGTAGTTTGATTGGACATAAGGCAGGGGTTGAACTGGATTTGTTCACAGTGATTGGACAAATGTCAGCAATGACGTCAATGGGCGGAGCGCTATTCATGCGCCTTTGTATTAAGTTATTTAGACCTTTTCCTTTTTAAATTACAATTGTTATTTTTATTTTATTTTATTCACGATTAATTTGTTCATAGCCTGGTATCATTTGAGTGAGGGAAGTAGGAGTCGGGTAAATGCAGATGACTCGAGAGAGAAATGGAGAGGTTGACGGGAAGGAAACGGGGGAATGGAGGGTGCGTTGAGCCAAAAACCATTAGATTTATGAATGTCATAGAAACATACATATATGTACATACAAACGCATAAGTAAAATTACAGGTAGAAGAGCAAGCGCGCACACACACAGACAAGTACACACACACACACATATATATATATATATATATACAAATGTGCATATATATATAAGTAAAAATAGTGAAAAATATATAATGGCGTAAATGTAATGTATGTGTGTCTATATGTATAACTGGCCACTCGTATTCGAGGATAGTCATCTACAAGGGCAGCTAACCAATCCCTATTGCAGACGCTTGCTCAGGTGCATTTGTGTTTTTTCAACACCCACGAAGCCCACCATAGCAGGTCTCAGTTACAGTTTCTGGGAAAGAGCGTGTTATCTAGCGTGATCAACAATTTGAACAAGGCCATCACGCCTACGCCCTCAGCCACGATATATATATATATATATATATATATATATATATATATATATATATATATATATATATATATATATAAAATAAAAAGCTACGCCAGCTAAAACGGTGGTTTCTCCTACGAAGCAGAGCGCCAGTTCGATCACTTTCGGAGGACACATTTTCTCAATGTGCAGAAACCGTTTTTTTAAGAAAAAATGCCTCGTCTATTTTAAATACGAGTTTCCGATATAATAATGCTTGAAGCAATAAAAATTTCATTACTCCTTTAGATATTTACACTCAGAATATATATGTGTGTGTGTGTGCGTGTGTGTAGGTATGCTTTCCAAACTATATATGTGTGTGTGTGTGTCTCTGTGCATGCGTCTGTGTGTGGGTGTCCTTCTGAATATGCCATCAGCACAGATGAAATGATACATATTTATTTTTCAACTTCCCATCTTTGTCAATGCACTTAATGGAATTGCTAAGGTAGCATAGTATAGTGAGAAGAAAAAACAAACGATTAACTAAAATCTCTGGTCGTCAGCAAGAGGCAGGCAAATGTGTGATCGATAAGTTGGAGCGAAAGCGGACATTTAAAAACGGGGTAACAATATGAAAACGCATGCAAATTTTATTAGAAACGAAGAAAAGTTGTCTGAAATGTGAGAGAGATGTGCTACTAAAGATGGATACTGGAAATACTATGAACGGAAGACGTCACAAGCGTAGAGTTTATAATAAAAACGGGAACTGTAAAGGCACTTAAAGGTGAATTATCTGGGAAAAAATATGAGGAAAGAGGTTTTGGAAAAGTTAGCACTCACAAGAAATACTGAAAGGCAGCAAATATAGAAGAAAAAAATGTGTTTTGATAGGAGAGAGAAATTAGATTGGTGCAAAAATAATGTCGTTTTCTCACATATGTTACTTTTAAATATGATTTCTGAATTAATTCATTGATATATATATATAGCCATGTTATATATCATTTTGAAGCGCGTTTTTCGCTCTGTCGAATCGTGTTATTCGTTACCGTTCTTAATCTCTTCATTCATTTTTTTGCGGGCTTTTCGACAGCATGGACAAAATTCAAATCCGCACGATTTTCTTGTTACAGTTCAAACTAGGCCGAAAAGCTGCCGAGACAGCTCGTGATATCAATGGTGCGTTTGGCCCAGGAACCACTAACGAACGTGTGGCACAACGGTGGTTCAAGAAATTTCGCAATGGTGACGAGAGCCTCGAAGATGAAGACGGTCGCAGCCGGCCGACTGCGGTTGATAACGAACATTTGAAAGCCTTAATTGAAGCCGATCCTCGCAAAACCACACGAGAAGTTGCTGTTGAACTCGAGGTCGACCACTCAACAGTCGTTCGCCATTTAAAGCAAATAGGGAAGTCAAAAAAGTTGGTTAAATGGGTGAACGATAATCAAAAAATCGTCAAAAAACGACATTATTTTTGCACCAACCTAATAATTCAAACCCTGATTAGAGCTACAAGGGAGATGAAATTGTGGGGAGTCATAATCATCCACTATCTGAAGGGACACGGCACACATATAAACATTCAAAAAATGTTCATCACGCCAGATTGTGTGCACTTCCCCAGAAACTGTAACAAGGAGCTGCTCGGTATAGTTACTATATAAACAACAGTTGGAAGTTGTTAAAAAAGCGCAAAATTTGCCTCAACAGATGTCTGCAACAGGCATAGACTTTCATTCCTAGCAGAAATGTTAAACGAGCAGATGAACATTTCATATAAATAATAAATGTGATTGTCTGTGTCACCGTCTCAAAATTTTTCAATTAAAGGGGCACAACTCTCTAACTTTCAATATCTCATCTTACAGAAATTTTGGATTCACAAATTTTCATTACTGCGATTGTTTTCCATGAAATAAAAATTCAGAAACTAAGTACCTATGTACCACGAAATGACGGCAGAATTATCGTTGTACTTTTATATGGTAAGCTTAGCTGTTAATGCAATAATTAAATGCAGCGATCAATTTTTGAGTTTTTCTGTAGTTTAAAGTTGCCTATCGCATACGGCAGTAGTATGCCTCGCAAAGAGAAATCTCCGCCAACAGAGGACCAGATTGCAATCAAAAGAGCCAAGGCTGCAGCGAGGAAAAGAAAGTCCCGTGCAAATGAGAACCCAAATCAAACGGCAGACAGGAGAACTTCCAATACTGAGAATATGCAAAGAGTTGGGGACTTTCAAACACATGAACAAGCCGAAAGTCCAAACAAGAGTCCTCCGCAATAGCGAGTTTAAATGCTGCCCGATAGAGCGGCTTTTAAGCTAGCACCCTCCACACACACACACACACACATATATATATATATATATATATATGTGTGTGTGTTGGAATCTCGCATTACGCAACACGTGCCTGCCTATTTGCGATCTCATCGTCAGAGTCGTATGAAATGAACGACTCAACCTGTGTATGACTCTTCCATTGGGCAACATTTATTAAACAATCCTGACAAATAATTTTCAATCTTGGATAGAGCAAGCTTGGTCCACCATCTTAGAATCCTTGAAGCTGTGTATATTAAATTTCATCAACCGATCCTAAGTAATCAAAAGGAACATTTCATTCGTTCCTTATGTTTGATCGAGGGAATACGAATATTTTTTTTATTTTATTTTATACTCTTTTTGGAACCTTTTATTTTGTTTTAGTCGTCAATTTGTTTACAAATAAAATCTAGTTTAATCGTATACCAATTTCCCCTTCTCATTCACTATTTACAAGTGTGTCACTTATATTATTCTCGTTGCTAACGTTCAACTTTTGATAAAGTATTGCCGAAAAGGCCTCTTGAAGGTAAAATGACATTCTCCCTCTCTCTCTCTCTTTCTCTCTCTCTCTCTCTATATATATATATATATGTATATATATATATATATATATGTGTGTGCTTGTGTGTGGCAAAGCAATATTAAATTGCATATCATTAAGATATTTTGTAGCCCATATATGTTATCATTTTTTTCGTTTATATATTTCTTTCATGTTGGCCGAAAGCGTCTCCTAACGGTAAAATGACCTTTTTATGTCAATTTCTTCTGTAGGTATAAGTCGTTATACATATATATATATATATATATATATATATATAGAGAGAGAGAGAGAGAGAGATAGAGAGAGAGAGAGAAAGAGAGAGACAGAGACAGAGAGAGAGAAACTGAGACAGAGGGAGGCCAGGAAGAGGTCATAGTTGTTCCAACGAGAGAAAAGTATATAATATTAAAAAGAAGAGAAGAGAAACCGCAAACGTTTTTGATTGTAATGTGGATTTTGTTTTAAGAAATCCACATTACAACCAAAAACGTTTGCGGTTTCTCTCTTCTTTATAATATATATATATATATATATATATATATATATATATATATATATATATATATATATATATCAGGCTGAATCAAAAGTTTTTTTTTTTGAATTTTTTTCAAGCATCAATTTGGGAACTTGTGTTTCCATATGTTTTGCTATTAATTTGATACAACTTGTCTAATTTGGTGAATTGTTTATTATTTATTTTCATATATAACATATAAAAAGTAATTCTTTGTTTTTTTATTTTACAGACTTCATAACGACTGTTGGAAAAATTGCGATTAGAGAAATTTTACGTTATCTGTGGATACAAAGGACAGAGTGCAAGAGCAGCAGAAGAAGAAATGAATGTGGAAGGCCCATGAACTCTGAACGAATGTGTAGCACAAAACTGATTCAGGTGTTTCAAAGAAGATGACACCAGCCTCGAAGACAATCTAAAGTCAGACAAATATACTGCCTTGGAAGATGAGACCTTGCTTGAAATGGTTGAACAGCCGTCAAGCACAAACACTCGTATCTTGTCGGTAGAACATGATCCTTCACAAAGCATCATGAATTGGCGCCACCCTGAGCTCGGCTTTGTGAACCGACGCTGTTGATTAGTTCCCCATGAGTTGACTAATGACCCGGTCCAACGCAGGCAATTTTTTTTCAAGATGTACGTTTTTGGCATCGAAATGTGTCTGTAGATGAAAAATGGATCTAAATGTCAGTGAGTAATCAGTGGCTTCATTTCGTCCTTGTCAAACAAGGGCGGTTTGAACAGAAGGTCATGTTGTGCGTTTGGTGGAATTTTGCGGAGGTGTTTGCACTTTGAGATTGATCACATTGTAAACGCTGACCTTTATACTCAATAACAGCAGTGAGTATGCAATGGTTTGAAAAGATCGCTATCCATCATGGGTCAATCGAGCATGCTCACTGCACCAGCATGACAATAACCCAACATCCACTGCCAATGTTACCAAGTACAAACTTGAGAAACTTCAGGATCTGGAACTTCTACCTTGAGTCAAAATCCTGCTTCATTAGATTTACACCGTTTCCGATTCAAAGCTCATTTCCTCTTCGGACTGGATGTTTAACAATATGGATGAGGTTAAAATGGATGCTCGATACCAAGCAAATTGTGCAAACGTGGAGTTTAATTTCTGGCAGAACGATAACAACAAACAAGAGAATATGATGCGAAATCTTTCGATAAATAAATGCTTTTGCTCTTTAATTTGTTTGAACGATTAATTAAACTTGAAAAACGAACAAGCTCCGACTTAACCGCGTATATATATGCAAATATGTCATGTGTTCATATCTATATGTGCTAACCAGAAAACATATATATATGTTGAGGGGTTCTCCCCTTTTTACACAAATGGACTCACCCAGGGTATACATATACTACTGCTAGTGAATACCCGGGAGAAGAACGAGAAAGAGCGTCGAACGAGCACGAATGTAACGAGCAAGAGTCACAGTGAGAAAGCACGTAGACTCAGTAAGAAGTCATACAGTGATACGTCGATACTAAAGATTGTATATATATATATATATATATATATATATATATATATATATATATATTGCTACTAACCCGCATTCCTGGATCTACTAACCTGAATTACCAGTTTGTATTATTACATTAATACATTTATTTTCCTATATTCTTTTTTGGCGTTTATTATTTAGTGCTACAGGATTGCATCCCGGAATCCGCAACAACTTGGCGACGAGGACTTCGGACCTACATGGAAAGAAAAAAATTATCTCTCGTCGACCAAAACAACTGGTCGACGAGGATTTGCACTTCTCGAACACTCAAAAAAAAAAGAAGAATTTGCCAACAACTTGGCGACAAAGATTTACGAGGATTAAAATACGGAAAATCGAGTTTTGCGTAAGACTCTTATCATGGAAGACTTTAAAAATATTTTAGTAGAACTTATAAAATACCAAAATGAACAGCAAATACAACTCCAACAAAAACAAAATGAACAGCAACTAAAATTCCAAGAAAGAATGAATGAAAGACATGAAGAAAGACAAATGCAACCCCAGGAACGAATATTAAAGGTAGCGGGTAACAAACAACAAAATATCTAAAAAGAGGCGACTTTTTTCCAAGACGCAATTTGGAACACGGTAGAAATATTCAAATACTCTCTAGAAGAGGATAAAAATTTCGGGGACTATTTCAGATGTCATGAAGACATTTTCACCATCGATTGCCAAAATTGGACAGAAACTAAGAAGCTACGTCTATTACTCAGGAAATTGGGAACAGAAGAATACACAAAATTTGTGGATTATATTTTGCCAGAAAAGACAGACGATTTAACGTTTGACGAAGCAGTTACATGCCTTATGGAGCTCTTCAATCCAAAGACGTCACTTTTTCACAAAAGGTGGAAATGTCTTAACCTCGTAAAAGGTGAAAATGAGGACTACTCCATGTTCGCCGCAATCGTGAACAAACATTGCGACGACTGGCAGAATTAACTCCTGACAATTTAAGTGTCTTATTTTTGTACAAGGGTTAGTCTCAGCCAAGGATAATGAAATGCGTAAAAGAATGCTTTCAAAACTTCAAAATGAGCCTGGATTAACACAACAAAAATTGTCAGAAGACTGCCAAAAATGTTTGAGTATAAAGAAAGACTCGAAGGATATCGAGGACAGGAGTAGCACACATCCGTAAGTTGAACAAAAGTTTACAATTTTCACCCTCCCCGGAAAGAAAACAAAAATTCTATAATAATGAAAAAAGTACAACGTTCAGAGCAACTAATGACAGAAATCAAGGGAAATATAATCCCTCCCTCATCTATATGTTATCGATGTGGAGGATTAGACTGGAATAAGGATTGTAGTTTTAAATATAAAAACTGTCTAGCGTGTGGAAAAATGGATCACAAGGCATCCCAATGTAGGAACAAAAAAACCTACTAGTAGGATAAGAGCTACTAGAATGCATGACGAAGACAATACTAACATAAGAAAATACGTGGAACTTGAAATTTTAAATAAGAAGATAAAATTACAACTAGACTCAGGGTCAGATCTGACGATAATTAACCTACAAACATGGAGAAAATTAAATAGACCGTCCATGATGCATACACAGAAAATTGCTAAGTCTGTTACAGGGAAGCATATAATATTCGAAAGAGAAGTAATCCTAAATGTAAAATTCCACGGGAAAACAAAAATCTGAAAATATTCGTAATGAAGGATACAGAAAATCTGGTGGGCATAGACGGGATGCAAAAGTTCGACGTATGGGATTTACCTATCAGTTCTTTTTGTAAAAAAATAGAGTGTGAATCGTCAGAAACTACAAAATTAAAGGAAGAATTACATAGTCAATTCCCCGAAGTATTCTCGAGCTGATTGGGACGATGTAACAAGTTTGCAGCTAGAATTGAATTAAAAGAAAATGGCCAACCAGTATTTAAAAAGAAGCGAAACGTGTCGTTTGCTACCATAGAAAAAATCGATAAAGAATTAGAAAGACTTGTACAAATTGGAATCCTTTCAAAAGTCGAGTTCAGTGAATGGGCGGCACCAGTAGTCTACGTAAAGAAAAAATCCGGAGAAATCCGTGTTTGCGCAGATTTCTCAACTGGGCTAAATAAGGCTATAAAAGACCATCACTACCCATTACCAAGCCCGGAGGAAATATTTATCAAGCTCAACAGTGGTAAGGTATTTTCTAAAATAGATTTAAGCGAAGGTTATCTTCATATTCCAGTAGAGGAGAAAGCGCAAAAATCCTATGTATTAATACGCACAAAGGGCTGTACAAATTCAACAGATTACCATTCGGGGTAAAAGTATCACCATCAATCTTCCAACAGACGATGGATACAATGCTCATGGGCCAGTACTTTGCTACCGCTTATTTGGACGACATCCTAATCAAAAGCGACTACGTCGAAGAACACACATCGCACATAAAGGAAGTTTTTAAAAGACTTCCGGATTTTGGGTTTAAAGTAAAGGTGAAAAAATGTGATATTTTCCTAAATGAAATCAAATACTTAGGTCATATAAATAATGAAAGTGGCAGAAAACCAGATCCAGATAGGACTTCTTCAATAAAAAATATGCCTGAGCCGAAAAATGTCGCAGAATTACAAAGTTTTCTTGGTCTAGTGAACTATTACGGTGAATTCATCGAAAATATGCACAAATTGAGGGCTCCCCTCAATTAGTTATCGAAAAAAGAGAACTAATGGAATTGGACGGAAAACTGTCAGAAAGCGTTTAAGGAGATAATACAAAAATGAACTTCTGAGCTAGGACTGACGCATTTTAACCCCAAACTAGAAATCATCATTGCTAGTGACACAAGTTCATACGGAGTAGGAGCTTGCATACTATACAAGATGCAGGATAGCACAAAGAAACATATAGCTCACGCATCGAGATCATTGTTACCAGTGGAGCGGAATTATTCGCAAATTGAAAAGGAAGCGTTAGGCATAATATTCGCCATGACTCGCTTTCATAGATATATTTATGGAAGAGAGTTTACTCTTCAAACAGACCATAAACCTCTTCTTACGATTTTATGATCGAAAAAAGGACTACCAATTTACATAGCCAACAGACCTCTAAGATGGGGAACTATATATTGAACGAGAACTTCAAACTTGAGTTCCTACCATCGAAGAAAATTGGGCATGCTGATGGACTATCGCGGTTGGTACCTACGAAAGGCTAACCTGTGGAAGACTCAGTAATAGCAGCGTTGCGAGCCGAAGATGAAACCAGTAAAGTGTTATACTATACAGTAAAGGAACTACCTGTGACCTTGCTAGAGATACGAAGAGAAGCGGAAAAAGATGATTTTATTCAGAGGACGAAACAGAAATAGAAGAAAAAGAAAGAAATCTAGCAGACAGTTTTTCAATTTGTGATCACATATTATTGTATAATGAAATGGTGGTCATACCAAAATCGTTACAAAGGCGGATTTTGAAGGACTTTCATTTAGGACATCCAGGAAAAAAACGTATGAAAGCACTAATGAGAAGTTTCGTTTCCTGGCCAAATATGGATGATGATATTACGCAAATGGTGGAAAGATGTAAAGGCTGTGCTGCTGCATCAAAGGCCCCACCTACTATACAAAAACCATGGCCTAAGGTGGACAGACATTGGTCTAGAATCCATGCGGACTATGCAAGACCCATAGAGTGGTACTACTACTTAACAATGGTAGATAGTTTTAGCAAGTGGCCAGAAGTTTTCAGATTCAAAAACCCGACGACGGAAAATACTATAAATTGTCTACATGAATTATTCGCGAGATTCGGCGCCATAGATTGCCTGGTAACTGATAATGGTACACAATTTACCTACAGCGACGTCCAAGAATTCTGTGCGACGTATCAAGTAAAGCATATTAAGATATCTCCGTACCATCCGCGATCTAACGGGCAAGCCGAAAGATTTGTAGACACGCTAAAGAGAGCTTTAAAAAAAGCAGAGGACGTACCGACAGAAAGAGCTATTCAAGTATACAGAATAACCCCGAACGGGAACACACCATCTGGTTTTTCACCAGCGGAAGCGATGTTTGCTTGCAAAATACGGTTTGTGTTTGATAAGCTATTGCCTAACAAAAATAAAAACCGGCATACATCTATAGTACTCAAGCGATCATTCAAACCAGGCGAAGGGGTCTATTTCACAATGTTTAGGAACAATATGGCTTCATTGGAACCAGGTCCAATAATTGACAGACTAAGCAATGTGATGTACACAATACAAGGCGAAAGATTTACCCACAGAAGAAATATTGAACAAATACAAAAAAGAACCGTTGAAGAGCCAAGCTCGTCACCTGCAGAAAATGACGATTTGATGGAGGCGATCTTTGATGCATTTGAGATTCAACGACCACAAGAAGACACAGAAATTAGAAGGGCGAGCAGGAAAAGAAAATCTACAGAACCTCTTAATTATCGACCAAAAGAGGAAAAAATATTAACATCCCACAAAAAGGAATCTAAAGAAGGGGTGTTGAGGGGTTCTCCCCTTTTTACGCAAATGGACTCACCCAGGCTATACATATACTACTGCTAGTGAATACCCGGGAGAAGAACGAGAAAGAGCGACGAACGAGCACGAATGTAACGAGCAAGAGTCACAGTGAGAAAGCACGTAGACTCAGTAAGAAGTCTTACAGCGATATGTCGATACCAAACACTGTATATATATATTTTGCTACTAACCCGCATTCCTGGGGACTACTAACCTGCATTACCAGTTTGTATTATTGTATTAATACATTTATTTTCCTATATTCCTTCTTGGCGTTTGTTATTTAGTGGTACCGGATTTCATCCCGGAATCCACAACAATATATATATATATATATATATATATATATAGCACGTAAACACCTACATTAAAAAAAACATAACTTTTGTATTAGCTTAGTTTGGCATGAGGCCAAAATTAGGGAGCAAGGAGTATTGAATTAATTCTTTAATAGTAATGGCTGGCAGGATAACTCGTTAACCATAAAACATCGTAAGAATATATTCAGATTATCACTTCCTAGACTTATACAAGATCAATTACTAGACTTACTAGACATATGCAAGATCATTTACGAGACTTACTAGATTTATGCAAGATCAATTACTAGACTTACTAGACTTATGCAAGATCACTTACTTGACTTATACAAGATCACTTACTAGATTTACTAGACTTACGCAAGATCACTTACTAGACTTACTAGACTTATACAAGATCACTTACTAGATTTACTAGACTTACGCAAGATCATTTACTAGACTTACTAGACTTATGCAAGATCACTTACTAGACGTACTAGACTTATACAAGATCACTTACTAGATTTACTAGACTTACGCAAGATCACTTACTAGACTTACTAGACTTATACAAGATCACTTACTAGACGTACTAGACATATGCAAGATCACAAATATGGTGTAATCTGTGGGGATCGAACTTATTTATCAGAAGTAATTGTTAGGTAAGCTAAATTGCTAAACATTACCCCGGGGGAAAAGGTACTGAACCACCTACTAGAATTTATTGACAGATTTAGCAGAAGAGTGCTGATTAAATTCAAATACATTTCTAAGATTCTGCTGATATTACTTTAACAACAGCACTGGGATTTTTTTGTTTTCGATTAAGGATATGCTTACTAATAGCTAACAAATACATAGCAATAGTAAAGCATAGTGATTTTCTAACCGTAGCTTAGATGCAGCACAAGGCCGAATGTATGGGGCACCCAGTGAGGACCAAACTTACTATTCAGTCATAATTGTTCTAACGAGACAAACTTGCTAACCATTACACCGCCCCGAGGTGCCCAAAACAATAGTAAAACATATATGAAAAAATAGAATATGGAGTGTCATCTTCATGTGAGCATTAGTTTATATAGCATTAGTTTATATAGCATTAATTACATAGCATATGAAAGGGTTATTTGCATCTTAAACAAGACACAGTACAAACACAATGCCATGGCCATGGGGAGAAAAAAGCAGCGGTGGGAAAAACATATGGTGAAGACAATGAAGGCACGAAAGAAAGCAATGCGGATTATTATATGCTACCGCCTTTTTGTGAACTACGGTCACATCCGCAAATTCCAGAACTTCTGCAGGAGGAAGGAAAAGAAAAGAGAAAAATCGCAAATGCTGATTGCATCAAATTGACGTCGCTTGAAGAACTCTCTTAACCAGACGCGTCTTGAGAAGCCAATAAAAACGGTGTTTCCATTGGCAACTAGGCTTCTTTGCGAGCCTGAATAACCAAACGTGTGACTGGCACACTGCTCTACGCCATTTTGTTAATTGCTGTTACGCATGCTCAACTTGGCTTCCGGTAAGCGGAGTTGCGCTTTTCGTGTTCCTATGTTTCCTTGATGCTTTTATCTTCTCCGGTATCTTGCGAACGTTGTTCCGTGTTAATACATCGGTCTAAAAAATGTTAGCTATCTGTTACCTCCACCCAGCCATGAAGAAGGAAAGGAATTCGCGAGACGATTTGAAATTATCTTTGGACCAATGAAAACATTGCCATCACAGGAATTAGCCAGTCAACCGAGAAGAAGAGGGAAATAAAGTAGCGGGCCTACGCGAAATTCTTTTTTTTTTATATAAAATGGAGAGAACAATTAAATTAATGAGAAGAGTGTTTGAAGTCAGATGAAAGGTTTCGTTTCAATCCCTTGTGACCAGCGTTGAAGTACTCGCCAGTGAAAAATTACTCGACAATTATACTATCGGCCTCTAAGGAGCACGAGGTACTTCAAAGAATTTTCTTTCAACAACCGAAGAAAGCTAAGTTTCAAACTATCTCTTCATCTACTTTTGAACGTATGCAAATCATATCTCTTTTCGATGAGCAACGAACTCTCTTACCTTTGTCTTAAACATTTTTCTAATATTATTTCATATCACATCGTTTATTCTGTTGTGCGATCATTTCCTCTTCATGACAATACATTAAACATACGGATTTTAACAATTCTTATTTATTTTCCTGAAACGAGCTACTGACATGACTTCCATTCGTCAATAAATATCTTAGCTTGTTTTGCTGAAAATAGCCGTGTGCTTACTCTTCATTATCATCCTTCATCTTCTTGGCATGGTTAAAAAAAACCCTGTTCATTTTAACCCAAAGGCACCATGCCACTATACCTCGTTTTGAATGTCAAAATTTTCAGCCGTATTTCTGGTTATTAGTACCAATTCCTTGTCGTCCTGATTCTTTTTCACAGAATCTTCGGATAGATCTACGTTTCTGTCCTTTAACTCTTTGAGCCAAGACGACCGCTTTATATACATATATATATGTATGTGTAAATAAAAACACGTGCAACAAAATAAACCTTTACCTTGATAAACTAGCTCAGAGGACGACACGCGTCTGCTAAGAATAGTTTTTCGTCTTTTGTTGTTTTCATGTTGTTCCTTTACAGATATCCTCTAGCTGAAAATAATTTACACACACATATATATTTAAGACATTTTTTTTATGTTTATTCGTTTTTTTATAGGTACAAATATTTAAATAATTGCTCTGTTTATAATAAACAGTATTAACAACATTTACCGACCTGAATGTCAGAGAAATTTATATAGAAAATATGCGTCCTCCGACAGGAATCGAACCTGTACCCTATACGGAACTGTCATATAGACTGACATGCTTTTACCGATTGAGCCACAGAGGAGCGATTTTACTGTTTTTAAAATACAGTTCTCCATGATTTTCTCTCATACATTCATATCTGCTCGATGCGTATTTAAATGTAAATAAATGACGTCACACATTATGAAATGGACAAAGTCCGAGAATTATTTTATTTTATGTTTATGGATTTCATTATCTAAATGTTGGATTTTACATAGCCCGGCAGCCAACAAAGAAAATAGTATCATTACATTCAGAAAAAAAAACCTCGTCTTACGACAAATAAAATCAGTTAAAAATGACATCCAACATTTAAATAATGAGATCTACAAACATAACAAGACAATAAAAATCATAGTACCTTGTTTGTCGTTTTTAATGAAACATGCAGAAATGAAGGACTGCTGCCTAAATACACAATTATCAAATTATACGACCCGGCAGCCAACAAGGAAAATAGTATCACTACATTCAGAAAAAAAAACAACTTTCTCTTGCCACAAATAAAATTAGCTAAAAACATCCAACACACACACACACACACACACACACACACACACACACACACACACACACACACACACCACACACACACATATATATATATATATATATATATATATATATATATATATATATAGATATATATACGGAATGTTTAGTCAAATATGTATATCCACTAAAAATAACATTTAATGTAATGAATATACACGTGTGAATGTGTGAGTTTGTGTAAGTATTGGATAAGGGCAAACATGCTCGGCATTTTTCAATAGGTGGCGTTTGATCACGTGATGCCGTTTCACACGTGACTGAAATGTATGACATATATACATGAGGGTGGAAATATCAAAGTTAAACGGTTTTCCGCTAAAAGTCTATATGAAATGCATTTCCGTCATTTGATGTTCTTTTATTTTCGTGAAAAAAAAACCCAAAAAAAACAGCAAAATTATAAGCGCTATTTAGGGAGATGGTGCCGTACGGCGTTCACGAGGTTCAGAAGTGAAATTTTCGGTCTGGAAGACTGAAAACGTTGCAGGCAGTATTTAATGATGACCAAATCCCAACGTTGATTAAAAGGAAGTCAGGTCACACGACACGGGATATCACAGAGATAATCCGTATTTCCCTCTGACATTCTCAGGAACAACGTAGCACAAATTATCTATTTCTTAAAAAGAACCATCACCAACGATGAAAAATGACTTGTATGCAACAATATAGAGAGAAAAATATCCTGACGAAAACAAAATAAGATACAAGGCAGGATGTGTGTGTGTGTGTGTGTGTGTGTGTGTGTGTGTGTATGTGTGTAACGAATGCATGGCCGCAATTTTCGACGTATTTGCACCAAAATTTACATGCACATGCTTCAAGTTAGCGGGACGGCCAAGACCGACTTTGCATTTCCCAACTCCAATCGATAGTGGTAATAATTGATTTTTTCATTCTTCTACGGCAGTTTTCATGTAGTTTGAAGCCATTTTCTACTGGCCAGAGTGAGAGCCTATAGTTGGCTGCCACGAATATGCAAGAAGATTCTATTGGCCAGTGTGAGAGTCAACAGCTGACTGACACGAATTTTAACTAGCATGCTAGCATGCAAAAAAATCGATAGCTGCATTCGTCACAAGTGGGAAAAATTTAAATCTGCATGGCACTTTACTCCAATTGGCTGATTCGCTTGGTTACACTCAACATTGATTCTGATTCCGCAGAACTGGGTTGGTGTGAAAAAGTATTTGTTGTTAATATTCTTTTTTCATTCGTTTTTTCCAGTTACGAGTCATTTTTTTAAAGCTGATCTTTTTGTGTTCATTTTGTTTAGTTCTTTTTTCGTAACAGATTTAATGTTTAGTATAGAACTTAGAAAAAAATCGTAGTGTGAGAAAAAAAAAGTAAGGCGTATAGCAACATCAGCACGGCAAAGGGCACTCCTTTAAAGGCAAGAAAGGGCAAAAATATTTTAAGTCAAGTGATAGCGATTGCTGTATGAGTGGTACGATTTTTGAATCAAGCACGGGCAACGCCGGGCCATGCTGCTAGTCAAATTATAAAGCCCACTTGGAGAGTTCCAACAGCAGTAACAAATAAAATAGATAACACACGTATTTAAAGGGGAAAATAATGGCAGCATCGTGTTTACTCTCCACACTATTTTAAACAAAAGAGGAAAGAAACACCCATCAGCACTCGAGGTAAGTATAACTTAGTGATCTAGAGAAATCTTTTTGTCTGAAAAACTGTTTTAAGAGCAAGATTTTACAAATTTCAACTGATTAACAAAAACTATTTAGCCATTGAATGTTGAATATTTATTGTATGGGAACGGATACTATTATAGTAAAATAAATGAAGTAATTTTAATTCCGTTTCTTCATTTTTAATTATGGTTAAAATATTACACAATTTTACGATGCAATCTTCCTAAGAAATGCGGACATATTAAAATAACCCGACCGTATATTAATCACAGGGGACTCATTATTCGAAGGAATAAATTACATTCACTTTTTATTAAATGGCTATCTCAAGGTTAGAATTATGATCACGAAGGTATCGGTGACACGCACACAAGAGCTTTATGCGTGTTGTTTAATTTTAAGGCCATTTTGTGTTCATATATTCTTTTAGATTTGCATAGTTTCACCGATGTATTCTGTGGGGCATTGTTTTCATTCTGATATAATATTATCACGAGAACTTGCAAAACAGTTCCAAATTTAATCAATGTAAAACAAAGAGCCGATTTTACATCAGAAGAAAGATTTTACCAAAGAGAATATAAGGAAAACTTTAAAAAAAAAATCATTAGTGAAATATATAAAAGACAACGTGAAGATAAGATGGACTTGATTATAACCAAACACCCAATACACGGCCGTGACAAAGAAATCTCTATGATTAGAAATTTTATCTGGAAAACGCCGTTTTAATAATAATCAAAAAAGCGGTGGGGAGAGGAAAACAGGGCATAACTTACGTAATGAATATATGTAAATGGTTGGCAAAACAGGAAATAAGAGATATAGCAAAAAGACATACATTAAGAGCTACAAAAGACAAAAAAAATGAAGAATTTGTGGAGAGCCATGATTGCCCACTTTCTAAAGCGACACAGCACAAAAAGAACGAAGTATATAATTTACTTGGGGAAACATTAATTGATAATGTCATGGTAACTGAATTCCCTGAGAGTAAAAACTTCATCCGGCAGCACCTCTACTGATCGGCTGATTGAAGGTTTTGAGAAATGTGGGACCATTTCTTAATTGCTACTATTCCCAGGACCACCCTGACCCGAGGTGGTAAAACCTATTGGGCAAATATCGAACCCCAAAACAAAACACTATCAAAGTATAAAAATACATTTTTAAAGGAAACTAATACATTTTCTCTGTAGTTGAAAATATATGATTGAGTTAAAAATATATATTTAGTTGAAGCCATAAAATTGTGTTCAGATAATTTACATTTCAGCATTGAATAATCCATAGAGATGTTGATATGCGTAAACAAAAGCAAATAACCACACGCATGAGACATGAAAGAACACTTTCATCACATTAGTCCATATAATATCCTCGAATTTCTTGAAATCAAACTGTATTCCAAAATATAATTTTAACAAATTTACATCATAAAACACACACATAACCGTCTATAGCAATCATTTTCAAACAATCATTTCTCTGCACGAAAGCTGAGTATCATCTACCATATACTCAATTGTGAAAGCAGAATGACATAGCATAATTTTATTACTTCAAAACTCCCAAGAAAATTCATTTTCACCATTAAATGACCCATAAGGAGTTGATATGCTGTTAAACAAACAAATCAATCAACCCTACGATTAATATGCGACCAGGCTATCATCATCATCATCGTCATCATCAGGCCCATGACGGGTGGCGGAGCACCTGCCCAGTTCATCTTACACATCTTGAATAAATATCAGAGAAGTATTCACTGTCTTGGGCATGTTGGCCTGGGAGAGCCCGTCACTCTACAGGTTAAACCACTGTCGATGCCCTCCCGTCTGAAGTCTCGCCTGCGTCATTGACACGTGGCCGTTGATTCTATCGGGAAAACCTCTGACCTAGGAAGTCCCCCAGACCATCAATGCCGTGTCGTCTGGTTGCATACATTGCCATGGAAACGGGTCTCTCTCCGCATGCTTCATGGCTCTTGATGTTACAAAAAAATAAATAAATAAATAAATAAAGGTTGCTCCGAGCTTTTGAAATGTTTTGTTTTTAATCTTTTTGTGTGTATAACAGACTTCGCAACCGGAATCGTACTTATTTTAAAACGCAGATTGTGTGTGTGTGTGTGTTACGTTTATATATTGGATCGGATTTCCTACAATTTTCAACCGATTTCAATGGAAAAACAATTGTTTTAGCACAAAATCAATTTGAAAACACGATTAAGAGGCATTAATGAAAGGGGGGCAACTCACTTCGAGTTATACTTATTATAAAACCCAGGTTGGTTGGTTGTGTGTGTGTGTTCGTTTATATATGGGATCGGATTTCCTACATTTTTCAACCGATTTCAACAAAACTTCACTTTTTTTTGGCAGGTAGTGTTTCTTATTGTCTTGAACACTTTTTTCTTTATTTTTACATTCAGAATACATTAAAAATTCCATTTACAAGACAATTGTTTATAATAAAATTCTATTCAATCAGTAGACTGATAACGATGGAAAACAATGTTTTTGTTTGAGTTTGGGTTTGACCAATTCGTAAAAAAAAAAAAAAACTAATTAAGACATGCGTGGCCGTCAACCTTAAACAATAATCTTTGTCAATTTTATTTTTCAGTCTTTATGATGGTCGATACTTGATCTATCTCTTACTGTTACATCCCCGGGCAACGCAGGACTCTACTGCTAGTATAAACTAAAATAAGGGCATCATTAAGATATTAACACTCCCTTAAAGATTTTAGTCGTCGATGAACCGACATTTACTTGGTTACATGCTACCAGCAACAGTTCAATTTCATTTCATGTCATGTCCTTAATAAATTAGTCTTTGAAGTAGGTGATATAAGTAAATCTTAATAAAATAAACAAATAGGAATTTATCTTTATCACCCCGTGACTTTATTTGCTGTACAAAGAGTTTATCCTGTCCCTGAAAGGGACTCTGATCCCTGAACAATAGTCTGTTGGAATTTCATAGTTGTGTTGTCATATCCTGCTACGGCAACAGGAAGTTTGAGTGAAATTAACAATAACGATACTGCAATTGAGAGGTCTTGAAAAAATGGAATGAGTAATATTAATAATGCAGAATGCTACAGGTTAAAGAGGGTCTGAAATTTGCTAAAATTAATTTTTTATGACGATCGAGTTAAAATACAAACCTAGTGTTTAGGCAGCTGACGGAAATTACATTTCGTCTAAGTCTGAAATCCGAAGGTGCATTTGGATAACAAACGAAGCATTGAAAAAGCTAAGCAGAGGATTAAGAAATAGAATCTTTATATGAACAATCGCGCTGGCCGTTACCATGGAAATTTTTATTTCAATAATGAATCTGCTATTAAAACACGTAAATTTCAGAAATAAGTTATTCCAAAATAAAAATTCGCTTGAAGATGGAACAGAGCTTACTTTAATTCAATTTAATTCAAATAATTACATTGAAGTTTTCGGCTCTTGTTTTGAAACATGAGAACTCTTATGTAGCGTGTTGGAATCATATTTTTAAATAAATAATTATATTTATACTCTACTTTTGTATCGAGCACTATTTTTTAAAAATAATAACAAAAATACTAAAGAACTTTGGATTATTTACCTAACCAGTTCTTTCCTATTTTCTATATATTTTCACACACACACACACACACACACACACACATATATATATATATATATATATATAGCACATCTTAAGACTATATTACTTCATATATATATATATATATAGATAGATAGATAGATAGATAGATAGAGAGATAGATAGATAGATATATGGAGAGAGAGATGGGGACAGAGAGAGAGATGAAGATAATGCAAGAGGGAAAGGAACCAACACTGCGTAGTAACAGTCAGTTTCACATTTCACAAAGCAAAATTGAAGATTGCATTGAAACGTGAGATTGTCAGTCACTATGCAATGTTTATCACCATGTCCCAACTGTATCTTTAGAATCGCTCTTTACTTGGGTAAAAGCAAAAGTCCTAACAGTAAATATAGGCACACAAAATTCAATAATTATATATATATATATATATATATATATATATATATATATATATATATATATGTGTGTGTGTGTGTGTGTGTGTGTGTGTGTGTTAAAATTTTAAATATATTTATTCGGAATAAAGCATTTATAGATATATATCTAGTCTTGACCTTAAGCTATATACGTCAAGATTCTAAACAAAAATTCCAAGAAGGGACATCAATGTTATCGGCCCTAACTTGATATCGCGACATTACTCACTTTCCGATCATCGTGAAATGGCTTCTTTGTGTCTTTTCTATAAATATTTTCCAGCTAATTGTTCTAATCCGCTTTCCCCCTTTGTTGCCAAGACCATATGAATATAACAGTACTACTAGATTGGCAACTAGATCTCACCCTTTTACCGTTGAATTAACTGGGTGTAATATTATCTTTTCTCGTAATTCTCCCCTGTGGAACTTTCTCCTGGTTTCTTGCTTCTCTGTGACCTTTAAAAAGTTAAATGCAACATCAATCGCCTTCTTGATCAAATGTCTTCCAGAATTCTCTTCTTTTATTCTTCTAAGATACCCTAAAGGCTTCCAGTTCTCTTCACCGACAGTAACTTTCTCGCGTCTGAGTAGCATTATTGCTTTCTTTGAGGTTAAATGTTAATTTTTAAAAAATTACACAAGTTTTTTATCAACGTATTATTTGTTAATTTGCGGGTGAAAATTATTTATCTATATTCAACAAGAACTGCTAAACTGGGAATGACATATAATGCCCTTTAGTTGCTCTAAATAATAAAACTAAATTTTCTTGGTTCCAAGGTTTAACGTAATAATTCAAACACATACACACAAACACAGAGAGAGAGAGACAGACAGACACAGAGAGAGAGAGATAGATAGATAGAGGGACGAAGAGAGACAGACACAGACATAGAAACGCAACAAACATTTTCTTTTCAAGGTTTCGAGAAAGCACATACAAACTTCGAATTTTATATATTAGATCCGCTAAGGCTTTAATTTAAAACGATGATTATCGGCTTGTTAGCAGCTTTCCTTTGATCTGTTTATTCTTAATAATCGATACGCAAATGACGTCAATCAGATCTAATTAGTAACGCTTAATTAACATTGTTAAGAAGTTACATGCAAATGGGTTGGCAATGATCCAATCGGCTGGGATGGTTTCGTTGATTTTAAAGAAATCAATTTCTGTCTGGATTTTTAAAAAATCTTGTTATTCTTCTTCCTTCATTTGGCGTGTCCCTTTAGGACGTGGGCGATCGTGGCTCTCCACGACTTGCTATCTTTTGTAGTTTTTAGTAAAAGGGTGAGATCTAGTTGCCAATCTAGTAGTACTCTTTTCACCATCCCTCGCAATCAGTGTTCCGCCAGCCATATGCACAAGCTCATTAGGTAGGTCACACGCTGTTTTCCTCTGTCCCACTTGCTTTTAATATGCCTTGTGAGTGTCATATTCACCAATCCCTCTTTCTGGTTCTAGGTATAAACATCCTCTTTTGTTTTAATTTTACTTAAAACTTTCACGTTATTAACAAGTGGTATTCTTAGAATCCGTCTACAGAATCATATTTCTTTTGCCTCAAGTCTCTTATTACTTTTGGGGAGTTTTTCCAGCATTCCCTGCCATTAAGGAGGAATGATATTAAATAACAGTTCGACACTATTTGTTTTTGCTTCTAACGAAATTTCTCTGATTCTTTATACTTTGAATGTATGATATATTCATATTTTCGGACCGCTTTCCTGGTCGTAGTTGTCTTTTACATGTTTTTATCTGTTATTGAATACCAGTAAATTTGAACCAGTTTCCACTAGATTCTTAGAGCTCGAAAACTGTGACACAGAAATCCCAAGATGCATTGGAATACCAAAAGATGCCTTCCAAAATCTAAAAGTATCAAGTATAGCAAAATTGGAAAATTGCGTTAGCAGTATTGAATTTCTATATATGAATGTTCCTATGTAGCTGTGAATGGAGAACAATTTCCTCACAAATGAATCTGTCGAATACAACCCTTATAGAAAGCTAAGGATGTCATATTGATGATAATGGTTTTACGTAGGCTCATGTATAAACATGATGTTTACGTATAAACTTAAGCATAATATCGGCCAGCACACATATAAACTCATGTAAAAGCTCAAGTATTATTTGCTTATATACTCGCTATAAACACAGCTATGATTTACCTACACACCCAAGTATAAAACCGACCAGAGTTTACTGATAGACTCACGTATAAACACGAAAAATATTTACCTAGCGATTCATGGATAAACACTTAATGCTTACATATAGACGCAAATATAATTATGAACAATATTAATATATAGACTCGAGTATAAAGCAGCCTGATGTTTACTTAAAATCTAAAATCTAAGTAAGGCCAGTGTTTATCAACAGATTCAATTATAAATCCAAGCACTATGTAACTACAGACGCAAGTATAAAGACGATCAACATACAGATTGCAGTATAATAAAAAAAGGGGTTTCTGAATTAAAGGGTGGAAATATTGTCAAATTACTAAACTGGACCCAATCAATGGAAATGGCCAGAACTTATTCGAAAGTCAAGGAATATAAAAGAACATACTAAAAACATGAAACTAATTGCATGGATTTATGTTTTTAAATTATGGACACTGATTACTAAAGTATTCAAATATACACATATTAAATATATATTTTTCTTAAATAAGCTGATATTACATAAACATGGAAATTATTTTATAATGCAAATTATTCTAATGATATAATATTCCTTATTTAGCGTTAGACACAATTTTGATATGGTTGATTTCAGCAACATATCACCATCTATGGGTAATTTAATACCGAAATCTAAATATTTTGAACACAATTTAATGGTTTCAACTCAATGTATTTTTAACATAATTGTATGTCTACAATTATAGATAAAATGGATTGTTGATAATTCTACTATAAAATGTGTTATGTACTACATAATAATGTGTTGCTGGTATTTTTACTATAGAAACTATTTTCTATACATTCTTAGTTTTTGTTTTGCGGTGCACTATTTGCCCATATCTTGAAGTTTAACAGGTGCTACCACCCCAGATCAGGGTGAACCTGGGAGCAACAGAAATTAAATGTAGTTCTAGGCTCTTCAAAATCTCCAATCTCCCGGTCAGAGGCCTTGCTACCGGATGTAGATCCAGGTGACATTTTTTTAACCCATTAACTGCCAAATGTTTTTAATGCGCAATTTTTGGGGCTAGACAAGTGTTTTACGAGTTACAACAACATACAATATTAAAATTTTCTTCGAATAGCTAGTACTTTGAAACTTTATAGAAACTAGACCATCAAATATATATGTGTATAAAACACCAAAAAATAATACTGATTAGAAATAATAAAAAAAATGCTTTTCAAAATAGTCATTATTTTTCTACTCATGAAATGTAAAATTACAACAGAAAGTGTCATCTATGATTAGTTATGGCTAATAATAAAAAACTTTAAAGGCTAAGTGTTGTAAAATATACCTCTGCAAATGCAATGTATGTAAGCAATCCAATGTAAATACAAGATACAACATGTAGTGAGTTTAATTTTAACAGATCCCCAAATAGGGGCTCATGGCATGTAATGGGTTAAACCAGACAAGATCATGTATTGGTTCTAACCTCCTTGGAATGAATGCTAAGAACAAGGCCAAATTTATACAGAAATCCTATTAAAAGAAACCCAGATGCATGCTGGGACTTCTTAACTAATAAAAATGGACAGTTTCCATTCTCTTTCCTCATATTTTTGTGCTTTCTTGTCATGAAGTCAGAAGGCTTTAGCCACTTGACCGCATCCCTTTTGATTTGTGAACACATTGTCGAATTACTGTTGTTTTGCTTATGTCTGACGTGCATATATATCGTTTGTTAGTATTATCTTGCCCTATTCTTTTCCTTTTCATTTTTATGGTTTACCCAGACCTTAGTTTCATTTGTTGATAGTTCTGTCAATTATGCTTATACATAGACAAATATGTCTTATCGAATATATAACACCATTTCGTGAGGGTATCTGAATTATTAATGAGAGAATTAACCCCAGACTAAACCCTTGCAAACTAAAAAGAACAAAAACAAAACAAAAAATGGGTGTTGAAGTTTTCTATCCTAACATAACATTCATAAGACAGAGTCACTGTTGACGTTATATACCTTAGAGATGGCTGCAGTAACCCTATTCGTAAGTCCATATCCTTTCAAGCATAGGCAAGGTGGTTTAATGGAGTGCGGCTCGGATTAAGTTCGAATTCCAGTCGAATTCATTACATTCACTTACGTGCTAATACCCTTGGGAAAGGTATGAATCCTCGTCTTAAGCTATGGGTAAATAGCAGGAAACACTAAGTTCTATAGCCTTGGATTGCAACTGGTCTACCGCAGAAAGAAATGGCAACCCACTGGGGAAAAAAATATGACACGTCAGTCATGTATCGAATGATACATGATCGCCTAAGCGTGCATCAAGCGTGGCACATAACTGATTGAATGATTGTGGTTATATAGATTTTTAGAGACCAGCGGTAAATTATTAGAAGAGAATAGGAATCAATACTTCGTATTTAAAAGCAATAGAAATAGCAAGACTTTCCTCTTATGATATTCTAATATATTCCATAATCCCAGTAAATGTCTGAAAACGCAGATACTACGGAACTCAATATGTATTATCCTAAACTATTTACATTATTCGGACTATTGTCCTCATCTTTGTCGCCATTCTTATTACAACGTTTCGGCCGTTGTACGCTTCGGCCTTCTTCAGGTGGTTGGAATGTCGAACTGAACCCTTTAGCTCACTGGGCTAGACTGTTCTAGTTCCACGTGTCATGTTTTAATGGAAGTCAGTTGTTAGTTATCTCCTGTTAATTCCCCTCGCCAAGTTCTTCACTGCCTTAATCGTGTATTGAAGTCACACTCTTTGGGTCCTGTCACTGGATCTAACTAACGCCTTTGTCCACTGCGCCATGTGCCCTTGAACGTTGTAATAAAAATGGCGACAAAATTGAAGACAATAGTCCGAATAATGTAATACCACATCTCAGAAATATAGACAAATACTGAAGGGCCGAAATGTTGTAATAAATATGGCGACAAAGATGAGGACAATATTCCGAATAATGTAAATAGTGTACATAATACCTCATCTCAGAAATATAGACAGATAATGTATTATCCTTTAGATTCCCACTCACTGCGGAATATAGGCTTACGGCCATATCATGTTAAAACACTGGTAATCGTAGGATCACTGAAGTGAAGCAACGCCAGTACAGGTCAGTAACTAGATGGGTGACCCCTTGCGAATGCTAAGTGCTGTAAGCTTGGAAAACATATTTTCCTTTTCTTATGCTCTATCCAGTTTTCCTTTGTATTTTACGACGTTATCCTGATAGTTGAATTTCCTTACTTCGTTGATATTGACGTCCCCAGTCCGTAGCAAACATCTTAGGTTGTCTCTTTTGCTGACGACCAAACAGTACGTATTTTTTACAGTGAATAGTTATTCCTTCTTCTTGTTTTGCATTACTAACATTTCTAAGCGTACTACGCATACTCTTTCATTATTGCATGTCTCTTTAGTCATTATGGCTTACGGCCACATCACGTTGAAGCACCAGTTCCCGTACGATCACTGAGTTTAAGCAAAGTCAAGCATGGCCAGTACCTCAGTGGGTGACCGCTTGGGAATACCAGAAGCAGTAAACTCGGCTAACGGCTCGGAATTGGAAATCGAAGAGTCAGCTTCCGATTCATGTCGGGTTCATAATATTCACTTACGCGCAAATGCTCTTGTGAAAGGCATGAACCCAACTAATAGCTATGAGTTAATTAGTAGGACTTGTATAAGTAAATCATTATTATTTCAAATATTAATCTGAGAATCTAAAAATATTTTCTGACTTTAAATAACTTGCAAAAATATTGATAAGCCGTAAACAAAACAAATCAATAAATGTGCCGTGTATTGTGGCGCCACAGTCGCATGACGCAAACCTTTGCTACTGTGACTTACCTAGTAAATAGGTTTTTATTGGCAGGTGTTACATGATATTTAAGTACGGTCAGACTGCGTGTGTTACTACTAAGGGAATCAAAAAGATACCAGCAGGCTTTGCGTCTTTCTCTTGCAAATAAAGCATTATTTTATACGTCCTCTTCCCATACAATTTTCCTTTTTATACTTCGCTTATATTCTCTGTGTGAGGCAATTTGTTAAATATATGCATACATATATAATACATACATACATATATACATACATGCATATATATATATATATATAAGTGTTGTTAAATAATAACGACACGCTAGGTATATCCAATTTGTTATTCAGATCTTAGCAATATTCAACAAAACCTATTTAAAAGAATTCTTGCTGCCTGAACAAACCTTATATACATATACATATACATATATATATATATATATATATATATATATATATATATATATATATATATATATATATATATATATAAAGCATTATTTTGTCCGTCCTCTACCCATTCAATATTCCTTTTTATACTTCACTTATATTCCTTGTGTGGGGAAAGTTATATATATATATATATATATATATATATATAATATATATATATATATATATATATATATTGAATGTTTAGAATCACCTATACTTTGTTCTCATCTTTCTTATATAATTTTTTCTGGAATTAATCGCTATGGACTATTCAAGTCCTTTCGTTTGTCTTGTTAATGTGTTAGCATAAGGCAGATAGATATACTACTGCCTACAAAGGACCTTGGAGAGTAGAAAAGACCAGCATAGTTTCTTTTTCTTCCTACGCACTTCATTAATATGCAATAAACTGTATCAGAACTTGGTACAGAAGTTAATGCCTTTATTTGACAGCGTTGTGTTTTAATTTTGAAGTTATAGTTTTAGTTTTCTTTTCCATTTTACTTTTAAATTCAGAAACTCGGGGCTAAAAGTATTGCATTGTTCATTCTCACTATGTGCGATTCGTGCATAGCGCCTATCATTTGGAGTTTGTCTTTCCCGGCTTGCATCAGTCTGCCGATTTCCGCTGACGCAATCGAGTAATTTTGCAAACCAAGCGCAATTGAATCAGTTGTTTGCCGATTAAAACATGTTATTTTTTAAAGGATGGAAATGGATCGATAACTGATCAATAAGGTCGAATCTTTAAGAGTAGAGTGTTTTATGGTGACACAATAGGGCGAAAACAACTGCGTGCGTGTTTTTAGAAGGACGGAAATAAAAATGGCGGTCGAGTTGCCATTGAAGAATTGTATGCAAGCAAGATGTGTTTTTTTTTAAATCGGTATCACCGAAGCAAATCAGTACACCCACGAGCCCGCAAGGGGCTACAGGGTGTGGAGGAATTAGGAACAGAAACATTCACAACGAAGAGAAAGAGAAAAGAGCAACCAGGACAGTAGATAGCGCTTCGCATTGCGTTTAAATTTTTGCAGATTAACGCTAGTTAGAAAGCATGGAAGCGGGAGGGGGTTCCTAAGTGAGGGATAAGAATCTATTAGCAGAGAAATTACGGTTACGTCTTACTAGCTCAACTCTAAATTGATGTAATCCCGAAACCAGTCTAGTATTGCGCTTAAATTCATAGTCTAGGTATTACAGCGAAGAGCACATCAGAACAATTAATATGAATGCATTTATAAAAAAAAGGCACAGAGTGGCAACCTTATGTTGTTGGGAAAGTAACTGAATCCGAGCCGCCAGATCAGGACCAATAATATTGCTGATTCTTCTTTGGATTTTCTGAAGGAGTTCCAGGAAAAAAACAGGGACACGAGACCATATATAGCAGCAATATTCTAAGCATGGACGAATGGTATACTGATAGATATGCAAGATAGATTCTTGCAAAGAAAAATTGTCTCACTCGACACAGTGAATTAACTTTATGGCTTCAACTACAGATAAAATATATTGTTGGTAATTCTGCTTCAAAAATGTATTGTTGGTAATTTTTATTATAAATAGGTATTGTTGTTAATTTTTTATATAAAAATATGCTGTTAGCATTTTTGCTATAAAAATATATTTTTATGCTTATATATTATTTAGATGTGCAGGTGGTGTAATGAATAACGGCTCGGAATTGCAAATCGGAGATCCGAGTTCCAATTCAAGTTGGGTTCGTTATATTCACTTAAACGCAGATACCTTTGGGAAATATATGACTCTACCTCATTCCCCAGCTATGAGTTAATTATTTGGACTTTTACCAGTAAATTATTATTACCTTCAAAAGGTTTTTACAATCTGAAAATACTTTCTGACTTAAAAAAAAAAATAAAGCTACAAAAAGTTAATAAGCTGTAAAAATCAATTCAGTCAATTTCAAGATTTTGGTTCTTTGTAATCATGATGATAAAAAAAATCCAAATAAAATCTATTTTGATTTATTTTTTCATTCATTTATAAAAATGACATTTTGTTTAAGCTTGCCAAAATGTCTAAATTTATGATATAGGCCGAATTCTGAAAATTATTTTGCCATTAAAACAAAAAGTCCTTAATGAGTGACGTCAACTTATTTTAAATTTGGTTGATTTATTTTTAAACTTGTTTTGTTTTTCGAATGTATCATTGCTATTTTTATTATAAATATGAATTGTTGATAATTTTTTTATAGAAAAATGTATTGCTGGTATTTTTACTATTACAAAGTGTATTCTTATACTTTTCTAAGTGTTTTGCGGTTTCACTATTTGCCATAACTGGGACGTTAACAGGTGTTACCACCTCGGGTCAGGGTGGACCTAGATATGACAACAATCAAAAAGGTGGTTTCACGCTCCTCAAAACCTCCAATCTCTCAATCAGATACCTTGCTGCCGGATGCAGTTTATCGTTTTACCCAGGACTACATTTCCTAACAGCATCAGTCTTTATTCCAATATGCATCCAAATGAAGCAGGATACTTTTCTTTGTCTGTTACAACATTACCGAAATAGTTAAATTTCTGTATTGTTTTATTTTGATATCGTTAATCTTATTGACCATCTTGCTGACGACTATATATTCTATCATGTCTAATTACTAGTTAGTTCTTTCTTATTATTTTCTTTCATACTTTGTCTAGGTTTTATGAAGTTCGTCTGATAAAAAAAGGCGATAATATGGAGTAAAATGAACATTTTCTCATTGTCGACACTAAAATAAAATAAGATTAATTGTATTTTACTGATTGATTCGTTTCTTTTCTACAATTTATCAACTATTTGCAGGTTGCGTAAAGCCAGATAAATTTTTGATGGGAAGAATTAAAAAAAAATAATAATAGTGATTTAGTGATACAAGTCTTACTAATTAACCCATAGGTGGTGCAGAAGTTGCGAATTCATACCTTTCCTAAGACTATCTGCGACTAAGTGAATATAACGAACACAACTGGAATTTGAACTAGGATCCACGATGAGCAATTCCGAGCTATTATCAATTACACCACCCACACATCCAAGCTTGCTGCACTTGATATTTACAAGCGGTCACCAATCAGGGTACTGACCAAGCCCGACATTGCATAACTCCGGTGATCGTAATCCCTTTGATCAGTTTAAGATAGAGCTATCGACTAGCATTAAAAAAGAAAAGTAGTCTCTGTCACCTCCATTACGAGGCTCACATCTACATCCTTGTGCCAAACTACGCTAATTTTAGTTATAACCATCTTGCTGTAGCACAGTAATTGTCATTTTGATGTACACTCTTGATTGGATAGTGAGTTCTGTTTTCATTCTGTTTCATAGATTAGGTGTAGAAACAGACGATTGACGAATGCTACCTAGAAATTTGAAGTCGCAATGGAATAGTGAATGATGAATTCACGGCTTCTCGGCCTTTTGGCTGAGAGCAAAGTTTAGTATCTGTTCTCTCTTCATTTGAGATAAAAGAAGTTGCACTGTCCCTGGGATTCTAACCCTTCTGCAGTACCTAACTCATTGCACTAAGAGAGATTGGGTTGGTGTAAATCAATCTTCTACCCTACGACTACTTTTCTCACAGGCAAAACGTCGCAAGCGTCTCTCTACTCTTACGCTATTTGCATGAAAAGTTTAGAGATGAACAACATTCCCTAGTTCCACAAATTCTAACGTTCACAGCTAAGACCCGCTATGCTGCACAGATTGTAGCGAACTGCCCTCATTTCCATTGTATTATGTTGCTGATATATATATATATATATATATATATATATATATATATATATATATATATATATATAATATTTGGAGTCTGTCGAGACTGGAAAGTGAACACTGGGCAGCTCATGCCCATATATGACAGCGGTATTCCATTTTCGACCTCATCTGACTCTTGTAAAGGTAGCGGATAGATGAAGGATACAGGTACTTACTAGAGATGTACAGTGATTCGACTATTTTGTGGTCAGGGTTGGATTTAAGACCCAAAAGCCGTTCAATCACGGAGCCTTCCTGACGAAACATCCGTTCATCGCGATTAGTGAAAGTTCTTCGCCCGATTTTGGGTCTACAGCATGATGATGAGAATGCCATGAGCGAGGCGAGTAAATAACGAGAATTTTTTTTAGGAAAATTGGAACAAAAGCAGTCAGAATTAGAAAGAGTTACATAATGCGTACGGATGGCTTGGAGAATATAACACTCTCAATTGGCAATTGACATATCGAAGGAAAAAGAGACGCGAGTGTAACAGGCCACCTAACTGACCAGCGTGTGTGAATATGGAACGGGAGGTGAGAAAGACTCCGAAAATACAAGAGATAGGACGCTGTGAAGAGCCATGATCGTCGATGTCCTTAAGTAACACTGCACATAGAAGAAGAAGAAGAAGAAGAAGAAGAAGAAGAAGAAGAAGAAGAAGAAGAAGAATTTTAGACTGTTATATCTTCTTGAAGGAAGAGAGATGTGTTTCAATAGAGGGATGCCGTAAATACCATGGACGTATCATGTAAGTAATAAGGAAGTTTTAAGAAAAATGAGAACCTAAAAGAAAGTTGTGCTAAGGGTCAGAGCAAACATCTCAAACTTTTGGTACGGAAAATGAAAAACATCCAAGAAAGTGAGTCGTTGTGTCTTCTCGTGCTACCGTTCTCTGCTGACATGAAGTGGAAAGGCTATATTGAACTCATTGCAAGATCAGCTGCTAAGAAACTCGGGGCACTGTGTCGGGTGAGACAATTTTCCCCTCCAGAATCTATCTTACATAGCTATAAATCTTCCATTCGTCCATGCTTAGAATATTGCTGTTACATATGGTCCGGTGCCCCTGCTATTTACCTTGAGCTTCTTGATAAAAACCAAAGAAAAATCAGCTATATTATTGGTCCTGATCTGGCAGCTCGGCTTCAGTCATTTGCTCACCGCACATCCAAAACATAACTTTCAAAAACTACCTACAGGCGTGTTTATACATCGATCTTGATTTTTACGCCCTTCTGATCTTGAAAGGGGTCCACTTGTCGACTCATATGGGTCTGGTAGAGCTGTTAGCCACCGTTCGGGTACTTCAATGTGCCTCAGTTTCTTAGATACTATATTAGAAACATAATAAAAAATTATTCTGGAAATGAAACGTTTTCCCCAAATAATTAACGAGGAAGTTTTTAGCATCCTTACTCCGCGTTGCCGTATTGGGACCTGTTTGCAAGCATAAAACTCCTACATATCGAATTAACTTTACTGGCCGTTATTAATCCAGGTGATTTGAAAATTAAAGAAAGTCAAACTTTATGAATGCTGTCTTTTCAAAATGTGCGCAAATCAAGCAGCTCCGCTTTGGTGTACAAAACAGTTGTTCGCTTAAGTCGCGTAGAATATTTGAGAACATGCGATTAGTGCGCCTGTAGTTATGTGACATACAATTAATGTGCTCCTATCTTTTCAGAGCATCAATGGCAAACTACCAGCTAACGCATGAGATGAACCAATATGCAGTAATTGTAGCGATGCATGCAAGACACAGCGGTATCGTGGTTGCAGGTTTTCTGGAAGTCGAAATTGGGAGCCACCAGCAGGGATGTGTCGCCTGTAGCGAAGACCAAAAAGCATACACAGCGTTTGGACAGTGTCAGGATACCACAATTTGTACCGTGCTTTTTCAGAAAATTATCGATGCTAATTTCAGAACGTCCACGGCGGTTATTACTAGAGTTCTCCGTGTCTTTGAGTGCTCAATTCGCAAAGTAGTGCATGAGCGCATTCCGTATAAGTTATAGATGATGAGGAAAAGACAGTTCATGTTGGTATACACACACAAGAACAAAGGTTGCACCGTGTAAAAGAAAATTACTGGAAACATTCAGAAGAACCTGGCATGTTTTTTGTTTTGTTTTTTCAGATGGAAAAAAATACAACTAGGGCCAAAAAGTGAACCAGAGAAATAACAGGTGGTTATGTCTTTCTGATGTCTCCCATCTTATGCACACCAAGTCTCCCGTGCCTCTGATGACTTTAAGGGGAGTAGGTAGTGGAGGAACCGTCAAGACAACTCACTTCTTTAAACAGACACATCGATTGACTGATAGTCGCTAAAGTGTGTTGGTGAAAACACTTGTAAAACTCTACCTCACCCGACATATTCACTTGACCTTTTAAAAGCCAATTATTACATTTTATAGAAAAAAGTTTATGAATAAAAAACAGAAATTATGACTATCTATCTATTAGGTTGGTACAAAAATAATGTCGTTTTCTCACATATTAACATATGTGAGAAAACGACATTATTTTTGCACCAACCTGATATCTATCTATCTATCTATCTATCTATCTATCTATATATATATATATATATATATATATATATATATATATATATATATATATATATATATTCATGAATTATTCATACATAAAACAAATACAAAGGTTAATGATTTAAATGGCGAGAAATCCATCTTCGCGAACAATTCAAATAATATACAAAAACCCCGAACCTGTTTATGAATGAAAAGATCCTGTTTTATAAATTTCAGTTGTAATAGGTCTTTTCATTTTTACAAGCTTTCGTCTGTTCCTACAGACATCCTCAGGTATGAACTAGATTTTTTCGGATTACAACCCTGTTTTCGTTGTCCACTTATTACTGAGAGTAAAAACAAGTACCCAATCTATTTCATACCTGAGGATGTCTGTAGGAACAGACGAAAGCTTGTAAAAATAAAAAGACCTATTGCAACTGAAATTTATAAAACAGGATCTTTTCATTCATAAACAGGTTCGGGGTTTTTGTATATTATTTGAATTGTTCGCGAAGATGGATTTCTCGCCAATTAAATCATTAACCTTTGTATTTGTTTTATGTATGAATAATTCATGAATTTTTAAATTAATTGCACCTTTATATATATATATATATATATATATATATATATATTTGTTTTAATCCGCCATTTTATTACTTCACCTACACCCACAGACACATTATTTTAATCGATATTTTTGGTGATATCCTGTCTTTGAAATAGACGACCCATATTGATTTTAAACGCGCTTTCTTTTTTTAAAACGATTTTTGTGGTGCGCAGGTCGATAGATGTAATACGGTGTTTAAAATCAAAACGGAACGTCTATTTCAAATACGGTTATCCATTAAGAATAACGTTTGAAGTAGTATTGTGTGTGCTTCCATGTTTTTGCAAATTTATCTGAGTGTTTGTGTCTGTTTTTTGCGTATTCACGTCAAATTCGATGTAGGTATTTTATATTTATGAGCAAACAAGTAAGTCAGTTTATTTTATTGATGCTTCAATACCTATTGCCAGAATCATCAGAATATTAAGGCTACCAATAATCAATTTAACGTTAATATTCTCATAAAAAAGTGAATAAATATCGGAATATCTACATATTAGTGACTGATTATCTGAAGTCATGTTTGTCGGAATTGTTTTTAATTTTATCTACTAAATATGACGAACAATTTTAAAAGATTCTGTCGCGAAACTAAATTTCAGGGAGAAGCAATTAAAATAATTTCCATGATTTAATTAACAAAAACATCATTTAATTAGGAAATTTTACTCAAAGATTTTAATAACTCATGAATATTAGCTTATGCAAATGAAAATTTGCCGACTTTGTCATTTGCTAATCTGAAAAATGAAACAAAAATATTAAAATATTTTGACAGCTTTTTGAAGATCTTCAAAGATACATTGCAGTTTACAGAGACTGCTATGTCAATAACGAGGCACATTCTGTTTTTGATCAAGATGTCTGGGCGATTAGGTTTAATTGTTCTGTGAGTATTGTAAATTCCCATAGAATTGTTACAGTTCCTATCTCTGTAAACGGGTCTGTATAGAGATCATACCAATTTCTTGTTTCTTTTCCGTAAAAATTGCATAATTTCCAAGGCAGATATTAACCCACTCTGTCATACCGGATTATATATTCAGTAGTGCCAGTACCATGCAACCTGATGCGAGATGGTTAATTGTTTCTGGATATTTATTCCAGAATATGCATGTTGGTCTAACATAATTTTTCATTGTGTATGCTTGGTAATTTCCATTTAGCAAGCATTGGTCCTGTGCAGCAAGAATAAAACCTTCGGTTTCAGCTTTTAACCCTGCACTACATAACCACTAATGTGTACGTGAATTATCTACATCAGCTTCTTTGGGACGAGCAGACTATTGACTGTGAAGAGATTTATCTTGTCATCGTTTCTGTATCTGGTCCATTGCATTTGCTTTTGCATTCAAATTTTTTTTCAGTCGGTGTCTTATGTTTTAGTTGGAGCTCTTCAGCCACTTGAAATTACATTTTGGACTTGTTGGTTTCTTTTATTAGTGAATAAAGTTTCTTACTTTTTTCATATTCTTTGACACAGATCATCATCCAGTCTTCTGTAGTTTCCAGGTGTCTTTGAAGGCCGACAGTTGCAGTGCTGTAAGACTGTTATAGTTGCACTAATTCTCATCCTCTTTCGGATCTGGATACATACAGACGAGCAACATCAGCCTTTAAATGATGCATACTGTGCCAAGTGAAAGGATTTCTCCTTTTGGCGTCAATTTGCTTAATGTCAGCTATAGTCCAGTTAAGGAAGTTGAAACTGCATTGAACCACATGTTCAGCCATGGTAATAATAGCTGACATTCTGTTTTTTTTAACTCTGTATGCAATACCAGCCGCATACGTGTACAGTATTCCATTCCTTACGTTCTCCTTCATTTGGTTATACTGTATTCCATCTCCTTCGCTAATTCCTAGCTACCTGTATAGTTATTTTTTTCCAGTTCCTAATCTTTGTGACAAAATCTAGATCTATTGAGTGTCTTTCTGTAATTCTCCAATTCTCGAATATTACCATTGAACCATCGAATATTACCATTTAATCCGAAATCTATATCGATGACAGGGTAAGATTCCTTAAATGATTCTTCGTCGGATATTCAGGCGTTTGGAAGTGGCAGTGCTTTGGTTTGATTTAGGTATAATGTGGTTTTCTACATTCCCATGGTGTGTTTAAGGAAATTTACTATCACCGATGATACTTTGTACATTTCCAAAGCCTTAAGGATCCAAGAATGTAGCACACTATAAAAGGCTTTACGGTAATCAATCCATGCAGTGCTGAAATTTGCACTTCTTTTCCTGCAATTTTTCATGATCATTGTTTAGTTGATCCATAAACCTCTTCGAAATCACTTTTGTTTCAAGTGAAGAATGTTGCTTACATCGAGAAAAGAGGAAGTACAGTACGTCAGGACAGACGTGATCAATTTATATGCGGTGGACAGACATATTATTGGCCTATAGTTTTTCGGATCATCTGTTCCACCTGTTTTTGGTAGGATATGTAATACGTTCAGTGAGCCATTCTGGGACTTCATTGTGATTAATAATTAATATTGATAAAGTTTGCTCAAAGGTTTTATGGATTGATGATAGAGCTAAAAATTGGGTACCTTGTCATTTCCTGGGGATTTCCATTTTGGAGGTTTCGTTAGAGCTTGCCTAACATTGGCCATATTTTCCCACCCTTGTAGAGGTTTATCCTTCATTCGTTCTTCTCGTTAAATCCATTCTGCATTAGGATTTTCTTCCTTTGGGTTGCTGCAAATAATAACCCGGAAAATTGGTACTTTTTCAATAGATTGTGGCATTTTTTCATGTATAACTGCTTTTCCAATTTCTCTGTAATTTCTTAAGGTCCGTTTGTAATATTTCTATTTTGGTGATAGAACTTACGTTTTTCGTATAGACTTGTTCTCTGCGCCTTTAACTGCAGTTTCTTTTTTAGTATTTTTCTTGATGTTTGGAATGTCATTTAGCTATTTAATTTTTTTTTATCTCCCCTTGATCTTCCTGTATTTGTGTTTTGAGACATTTTGGATTTCTTTTTATCTCATCTAGTATCGAGATCTCACGTCTGATTTCTTTCATTTCTCGCATCAATTTTCTTTACTTCTCACATCGGTTTTGCTTTCCAATTATTATTATTATTATTATTATTATTATTATTATTATTATTATTATTATTATTATCATCTTTCCAAATAACCTTTAATAATTTCTTACAAACACTAAAATGCATAAGAAACCCTCTGTGATGCTGGTATAATTTCCTATGACAGATAGTAAGAAATGATTCAATTTAATATAATGGTTACATTTTAAAGAGAACCCCACATTTAAAAGGTTTATATTTTTTTTTACGAATCTGAAAATTCGAAAAAATAAAAAAAGGTTTTATTATTGAATAAAAATAATTAACCAACAGCGAAAATAATAAACCGAAGAAGTTTATTTTCCACATTTTGAATTTAATTAAACAAAAAAAAAAACTCATTTATTATATTTTTTAATTTCCATTTTTTTTTTTAGATGAAGTAATTTCAGCTATGATTAAATTTTGACAAGTACTTTGTTCTCTTTTAAGTTTAGTTGATTCAAACATCCAGATTTGCAGGAAGCAGTCGTCAGTAAAAATAAAAGGAGTTACTTTCATGAAATTGGTAAGAAATATTTGCTAAAAATAATATTGGTAGATTTAAAGACTTGCGTTTTGGAACGAGGTAGTAATAGACATCATTTTCTAACCAATTATTTGGAAATTTTCAAAGCGGCGGACAGTTCTAAATTTTCAAAGATATTGGTTAATTTAAGAAAAGCCGGTTAAGACGTAATTGAATTTATTTCATAGACATACTTACCTTACCATCATATATATACATACAGATATATATATATATATATATATATATATATATATATATATATATATATATATTTAGGCAGCAATCCTTCCTTTATGCAGGTTTCATTAAAAACGACAGACGTACTATGCTTAAGCTTTTTATTTAATTTTTCTTGTGTTCTAACAACAGCTTTCTTTTCTGGACAAAGAGTGTGTAAGAACTGTCCAAATGTTTTATATATCTGAGCGCTTTCGGCTATACCTTTAGCCATTATCAAGGATGATTCGATTTTTCAGCTTAATTGAGTGTGTGCGTTCTGTGTATGTCTTAGTGTGTGGTAGGGATGTTTTTAATTTCCGAATACGGTTAGCACATTGTGGCCTTGTTCGTAGTTAATATTGTTAAGAGTTGACTTTTTCTTTTTTATTATTAAAGCTTCCATTATTTTTAGTCTTTTTTTGCAGTTAATATATTTGTGTTTTCTACTAGCATATTCCTAATGGAGTCGGGTAAATTTGTGTGTGTGTTTAAATGGGTTCTAATGGAGCTGTGATCAGATAGATGTAACGTAAGACACCTGGATAAGCATGTGGTTGTGTAGCCGATGTAATTATTTATGAGTCCGGTTTGATTAAGAACACAGTTCCTTAAGGGGCATTTGAACTCATAGATAATGTTCGTTCTTTGTAATTTTGACTTAGTTGGTGTGTTGTTATTTTTGAGGATAAGGTTGGCTGTCTTAAATTGTTTATAATAGATAATAAATTTGATTTTTTTATTCGGATCAATTGGAGTAGTATATTTCTTTACAATACTCTTTATAATAATAAAGAGAGAAAGATATGAGTATGATAAATAAATACGTATGCGCACATATACTTGCACACACACACACACACACACACACACACACACACACACACACACATATATATATATATATATATATATATATATATATATATATATATTCTGGCGATTGCGTTTAAGAGTGCTGGCCTTGTCCAGATTGTTAAACATGCAAGGTAACGCGGTCGCTACAAGAAACTTTATCTAATTTCTGCTCAGTATAGTTGTAGTAGGCTCTGTGATTGTTGAACAAACGCAGATGTGCCTGAACAGGTGTCTGTAACAGGGATTAGCCGACTCAGTATTAACGAGGATTAACTAGCCGCTTTCGGTTGCGAGTGGTCAGCCACTATATATATATATATATATATATATATATATATATAAAGATTATTATTAATAAACTTTAAATTTTGTAGGTACATGTGTTTGAGTAATGTTCCTAGCTTTTTGCTACATTGAAATCAAGGTTTATTAGCCTAGAATTTGAAAGTCATATTAAAATATATGTTCTCTCAATACTAATCTAAAATTTATTCCTTTTTTTCTCCCTGAGAAACTACATTAAAATCTCTTCATAGCCAATAATCTATGGTTTCCCAGATTAAAAGTAGTTTACTTAGGTTCCTGTTAGGAGACACATTTTTTTTAAAAAAAAAAGACTCTCGATCCGTAGACAAGTAGATATTAATTTCATTCTTTAAAAAAGGTATGTCTATTCAAACATTATCATCCACTAAATATGACGCTTATCTTAATAAGAATTAATGTCGGATTAAAAACTACGTTATTTACTTTGTCGCCTTCGTCAGGAATGGAGTTCATTATGCGGCATTTGAATCCATAAATATTGCTAGACTTATATAGTTTTATTTTCTCATGGGATTATAACAAAAGACTAATATTGTCAAAGTAACTTCAAAATTCTAATCAACACTAATGAATCTAAAGCGTCTGCTGGTAAACGAATAACGATGGGATGCATCGAAAAAATCGAAAAAAATTCAATTTCAAAAGAGAAAATTCGAGAATGTTTATTTACTTTTTTCTTTGTATTTATTTATTTATTCTTAATTTAATCAATCGTTGTGAATATTCTGACCATATTTTTAATCTGTTTTTCAATTTGATTTCTTCGTGATTTTTATTTGGGGTATCATTTTTGCCTTTCTTTCGTTGACAATGTTTCGGCGCTGCATAAATTTTATCTGTTGCCTGTTTTACATTTATAAAACAAAGTGTCCTGTTGTCGCGAAATGATCGTGATGGAAGCGCCAATCGATTGTTTCGCAATATAACCCAATATTATTTCAAACACCGCATATCAGTCTCCTTCCCTACCTAACCACTCTGTTCCTAACTTAATACAACGACGAAAAAATTCCGTTGAGTAATGACGGAGAATTAAAATATCAAAAATTTTGACTTAATAAACAACAAAAAAATCGATAACGAAAAATATTTAACAAAAAAAAAACAAAAAAAAAATTCATGAGACACGCCGTATTTCAGAACTGAATGTTTTTTAAGTCACAAAAATGTTTACGTAATGCTAAAATCTCCAGGCGCAAAACTAAGTTATTTAGACCTGAAAATAAACAGCTAGATACGAACAAATTAAAATCTCTCTACGTAAAATTCAAATACCTTGATGAAAATTTAAAACCTGTGCCCGCGAAACTAAAATCACGATATGCAAAACGAAAATCTTCACGTCCCAAAATTAAGATACCTTATGCAATACTAAAATCTCCAGATATAAAAATCAAACTTCCAGACGTAAACTCCAGATCTCCAAACCCAAAGTTAGGCAAAAAAACTAAAACACCCAGTGTCAAAGCAAGAAAACGTTATACTAAATCATCTAGACACGAAATTAAAACCTGCAGATATAAAACTAAAACATTCATAATTAAAACCGAAAACGCCAGATGCAAAACTGAAACCACTAAACACTAAATTAAAATCTCCCAACATAATATTAAAAAAATAGACGCATAACTAAATTATCTTGACATAATAAAAACCGTGGACTTAAAACTAAATCCTGCTGAAACAAAACTAAAATACTCAATCGCAAAACTAAAACCCCCAAAGAAAACCTCGAAATAGAAGATTAAGACAAAAAATCCAGCCAAGGCAGCCTTAAAATATTCGGATTTAAATTTAAAATTCTAGGCGTAAAAAAAAAAAACTGCAGGCGCAAAAACTTTACCCTTCCGACGCGAAGCTAAAATATCTCAACGCAAAGCTAAAACCTCCTGAGACAAAAACTAAAACTTCTAAACGCAAACTAAAATATATAACCGTAAAGCTAAAAGTTCTGGACGTAAAACTAAAACTAGGAGATGCACAATTAAAAATTCTAGATCCAAAAAATCAAAAAAATCAAAAAAAAATCAAATCTATAGACACACATGTAAAAACGCCAGGCGCCATTTAAAAACTTCCTGATTGAAAACATAAAAATCCAGTCAGAAAAAATAAAACCTCTTCATGCAAGATTAAAATATTTAAAAGCAAGCTTCAAACGTGCTCCCTCAAGCGTGTTTCCTCAAACGTGCTCCATGTAAAACTTGTCCTGTTAAAAGGAAGAGTAAATCTCCTGGTGAAAAAAAATTCTTGACGCAAATGTAAAGCAAGATGTCGCAAATTTAAAACCTGTCCTCGCGAAGCAAGAAACTCAAAATTCATACTTCTATACATAAAACTAAAATTCTTAGAGGCTAGATGAATTTTTTGCGCAAACTTAAAACCTGCAGAATAATCAAAAACCACCAACCGAAAAATTTGTACGCAAGAATGAAAAGCTAAAAATCATAGAAGCGGTGTTAAAACATCCACTCGCTAAATTTAAAACTTCCAGGTGAAAAAGTAAAAACATCTAAACTCACATCTAAAATCTCTAGATGCAGAAATAAAACTTCTAGCCCAAAAAACTAAAATTTCCAGATGTAAAAACTAAAACCTCTAGATGTAAAACTAAAACATCTAGACGTAAAAACTAAAACACCCACACTGAAAACTATACAATTCTAACGCAAAATAAAAATTACCTGTAGCAAAAACATCCAAATGCAAAATCCTTACTTCTAGATATAAAACTCAAACCTACAAATCTAAAAATAAAACTCCAAGGAAAAAGCTATACTCTCTAAGCATATTATTAAAACCTCCAGAGGCAAAGCTAAAACCTTCAAACGTAAAACTAAAATCTGTAGACTAAAAACTGAAATCTCCGAACACAAAGCCTAAAACAAAAGGCGCAAAATCAAAATTTTTAAATATAAAACTGAAAGTTCTAAATGTAAAACTACGTAATAACTAGCACAACTAAATGCAAAATTAAAATTTTAAAGCTGAAAAATTAGAACCACCAGATGCAAAACTAAAATATATAGTGGCAAACTTAAAACCTGAAACCACAAAACCAAAACATCTAGACGGAAAATTTAAAAACCTCTAGAAGAAAACTTGAAACCTGCACCAGCAAAATTAAAATCTCTAAATGCGAAATAAAACTTCCATACCTAAAACTAATCGTCCTGGGTAAGACGATAAACTACATCCATCAGTAAGGTCTATGATCAAGAGGTTTTGACGAGCGTGGAACCACCTTTTAATTGATAGTGTTCCCCGGTCCACCCTGACCCAGGTTGGTAGCACCTGTTAGGGTCTCAGCTATGGGCAAATAGTTAACTATTACCAGCAATACTTTTTTGAAATAAATTATTACCAGCAATACAATTTTGAAGGAAAAATATTACCAGAAACAGATTTTTGCCAAAATAAAATATTACCAGCAATAAAAAATGTTGTCAGCATAAAAAAAAAAACATTGAGATTGATATGCCGTAAAACAAAATCAACCAAACCAATCTAAACCAAAGAATACATATTCTATTCATGCAAATCTATCCTAAAAATTTGTTGGCATTAAATAACCCATTGAGGTTAATATGCCGTAAAACAAAATAAGCCTAAACCAAACCTAAAACTAGCAACTCTGGGCACAAGGTACCTGTAGACGCAAAACTAATTACTCCTGCATGAATACCTAATAGATCAAGACGCTGAATTAAAACTTCCAAACTCCAAACTAAAACAACTAAAAAAATCCTTACAATCTAAACATTTTTTTTGTCTTTAAATAACTTGCAAGTGGTTGATAAGCCGTAAAAAATGAATCAATCAAGCATAAAAACTCTGAACGCAAACCTGAAACTGATAAATGCTAACTGAAAACCACTGCCCCTAAAATTAAAACCATACGGAAAAGTAAAACATCCCACCACAACACTAGAAACTTTAGGCCAGACTCAAAAATCAAAAAAGGAAAAAATGTCTAGATGCGAAATAACGTATCCAGGCATAAATCCACAAACACACGCACGCGCGCACGCGCACACGCGCACACAGAGAGAGAGAGAGAGAGAGAGAGAGAAAGGCATTACTTGTAAATCACTTACCTGATCTTGCAAGCCATAGGATCTTCGCCGAGTGCGCCTCGAATGCGCCTCGAATGCGCCTTTCGATGAAAAGTTGAATTTATACAAGGAATATCAGCCGACGCACCTGATTAGACGTTAACTAGCATCCAATTAACGGAATTTGGAATAACTTCGATGGGTTCGTTTCGCGCTATAGCTTGGTTGTTCACTCCGCAACTTTGCCTAATTGCTTTGTTTTAAAGTAATCAATGAAATTTGGGGCTTTCATTTATTTTTTAGTGCTTGCTTTTCTTTGCTTCGTAGGATTTCAAGGCGTCTAAATTATTATTATTATTTTCCTTTTTTTTACTCTGTTTGATTTGATTTAAAAAATAAAAACAAAAACAAAAAAAAAACACGGGCGGTGTTTCATTTTACATCTTGTTTAAATCGATTTCGTGTTAGGGAAAAACCGAATTTACATTTCTTTATCGTTTTTAATTATTTTATTTTTCGATCTCATATTTCCTTTATATTTTCCATGTTTGGTCAGACATTAATTCATTTTATTTTTCCTTTCCTCCTTTTGACAATCCTAATTTTTCTCTTTCCGAATTTTACCTCCTTTCTTTCTTTCTTTCTTTCTTTCTTTCTTTCTATTTTCATTTTCACCCTCTTCTTCCTTTCCTTCTTTTTCCTTCTTATCTAATGCCCCAGACGTTTCTTTATTTAACAGTTTTTTTTACTTCCTTTATTCAATTTCCTTCCTTTATTTAATAAGTAACATACATTTATTTCATTTAAGTTTCGCATTGCAATTTCCTGGGACGTGATGTCAATATAACACATAACAGTGTAGCAATTTTAAAACGCTATGAATATGTGAAAAACATACACGACCAAAGAACTCCAGGGTGTTGACAATGACCAGAAGTTTGGTTGAAACCTCTCAATGAGAAAATAATAACCACACAATATTTACCCGAGATGCTACTTATTTCCACAGAAAATATAACAGCTACAAGGAAAATAATAACAGCGTTGGACAGAGCAAGCTTTTAGCTACAGATACTATTTTCCACATAGTCACCATCATTATCTCTGCATCTTCAAGGCGGTCTTTTTTAGGAGGTGACAGTTATAAAGAAACGCCCATAATTAGGATTTTGTTACATTAATCAATATCCCTATTGATGAAACAATTTACTCTTGCTTTAACTGCGATCAGATCCACTGTCTGCCCTCCTTAACAGTTCAACAAGCGTCGATGAATGTCGGTGCAATTGTTAAATAATATTTTAGCAGACCATTATTTTTAGAGAATTTTATTTCTACTTTGACGTCTTCATTTTGAACTTTGAGGTCAGGTAGAGGAAAATAAAGGAAGTCGATTTTGATTGGCTAAAACTAGCGTGGGAATGATATATAAAGAAAGAGATTTCATTGAGTCGGATCTTACATGTCGAAGAGTTTGTGAAATGGTTAGCAAGCTTGTCTCGCGAGAACAATTACAACTGAGTAGTGAGTTCGTTCCTCATACTTTCGACCTTGTGCCACATCTAAGCTGCGCTTGGAAAATCACTGTCGTTTGACCGCGTGGCCTTATGAACAAGGCGTCTGACTTTAAATCAGAAGATTGCGAGTTCGAGTATCGTCTTGGTCGATTTTTTTTTGTGGCCTTGCTTTGGCAATTAGTTGGAGATTCGTCTCCAGCTAAGGTGGTCGAAATCTCTGTCCTCTGGCAGAAAGGAACCCAGACGAGGCTATGCCGAAGGGGCAGAGTCTCGGCTTTTACGGGGTCTACGGGGAATTTTTGCCCAAGCTTACGGGCTCGGTTTTAACCCCGCATTAAAACGGTGAAGTAAGGTAAATAACCTTAGGTGTCGAAGAATATAGACGTGTTTCTTCGTGTCTGGGAACCGGCTTCCCAGTGGGTTGGCTCGGCCAAAAATATTCCCTTAGAACCCGTATAAACGGTTTCAGGGCCTGTCTACCTCCCCGAGCGAAACTTTGCCTTTCGGCAAAGACTAGTCTGGTTTCCTCTCCGCTCAAGGCAGAGAGTTCGACAGCCATGAATTGCATCGATGAATAAGCAAAGTTTGAAGAGGGCAATTAACAGGAGAATACTGATTAATGACATCCATTAGACACGGCACGTGGAATTGCGACAAAGATGAGGACAATAGTCCGAATAATGTAAATAGTTACACACACACATATATATATATATATATATATATATATATATATATATATATATATATATATATTTAAATATATAAATGAATTTATATATATATATATATATTCATTTATATATTTAATTATATATATATTTAAATATATAAATGAATTTATATATATATATATATATATATATATATATATATATATATATATATATATATATATGGGATGTGATAGTACATAATTCATTTCCAATCCCACAAGGTGCACAGTATGACATTCTTTTGGATGAAGACCTGCTTTTGAGGTGGTTAAAGTTGGCTCATGTCGCCTTCCCCAGGATCTTTTTTGCTGAACATTGTTGCAAACGATCCATTTGTCCTCACCCGTCACAATTTGCTTCAAAAAGGGTTCATTTTCATTGCGTTTATGCAACAAATCACAGATGCAATGCGATCCAAATATTCTTTTCTCTCAGATTATGTGGTACCCAATCATCGTAGTATCCAAGCAAACCTAAGTGCTCAAAAATGGTAGATTTTGATAAATTTAGTGTTACTGCTAATTCCAGCTTAGTCCAATTCTTAAACAATATCTTGAAATGGTCGTCATCATTATTGCGGTTTGGGGAGGTGGGTGGCTAAGCGTTCTTTATCAATAAGGCTACAATTAATCACTCTAAACTTCGCGAACCACTTCCTACAGTTCTGTCAGCTAAAGCATCTTCACCGGACACAGAAAATATTTTTTAGTTGCTTTCGAGCCATTTTTGCCTTTACGGTAAAAAATCATCAAATATCTAAAATGGACTTTTATACTCTTCCATTTTTATAGGGATAAAATATTGACACGAATTAGGTAATTTGAAAGCTTCTTTCTCAAGAGATTAGTTTGAAGTGTCGCTAATCGATAAATTTGACGTAATGTGTTTGAACAACAGCTAAAAATAGGCATGAACATTCCGGACAACCCAATGTAAGAAAATAGTTTGTTACTACGTACCTTCTCTACTACTCGTGGTTTCATGCCTTTATGTAAATCTTCAGGTGGAAATTAATAATTAGAACTCATTTTAGTTGGTATAATTCATAAACTATAAACACTGAATATTTAAACGTTCAAATTTTACTTAGCTGCTGTTACACATAATGTGAGATTTTTATGTATTTTTTTCGCATTTACATTCTGCTACGAGCATTCACCTTTTATTTGACCAGTCCGTTTGGGTACCTCCGGGTCGTGTAATGGTTAGCAAGCTTTTCTCTCTAGAACAATTACGACTTAGTAGTGTGTTCGATTCTCACTGGTTGACCTATACTTTCGGCCTTGTGGCACACCTGAGCTAGGCTTAGAAAATCACTTTGGGTAACTTGAGGTGGTGTAATGGTTAGCAAGCTTGTCTCACTTGAACAATTACAACTTAGTAGTGAGTTCGGTCCTCACTGAGTGTCCCATACTTTCTGGCTTGTGCCGCATCTAAGCTACGCTTGGAAAATCTCTATTTGACCAGTCAGTGCTCATTTTTTGCGATATTATCAATTCTGCTAAGTACAGGTCATATTACACATTTGCTGTTATCTTTTAACATTTTGCATTATTTTTCTTTCTTGCAATTTTTATACTGTTCCAGAAAAATGAAATGAGAGAGAGGGAGAGAGAGAGAAGAGAGAGAGACCTCTATTCTAATAATTGTTATTGTTTCAGCTCAAAACTGTTTTTCGACTTGACCTCAGTCGGTCGTATGTCGTACTTGGATGGCATCTTCAAAAATATCGATAAATCAGTACAACGATGATTTTCTTCGAATCCAGCGAACGAAAAAGTATTTAAGAAACCTGCTACGAAAATATCAAAGTGGAAAGTAAGCAAAATGCTTGCATTAAATTTGAAAAAAAAATGAAAGGTGTTATGTGGCGAAAATGTTATTACATTAATTTAGAAAAACTTTTTAGATCGCCGCTGTTAGAAAAGCTGCTTAACATGAAAAAAATTATATATCAATTGCTGTTTCTACAATAGCGATTTTCCAAGCGTAGCTTGGATGTGACACAAGACCGAATGTATGGGGGTATACCAGTGAGGATCGAACACACTACTCAGTAGTAATTGTTCTGGCAAGACAAGCTTGCTACCCATTACACCAACTCGAGCTACCCAATCCGTTTCCGTAATAACCACCGATGAAGTTGGTAACCGATCACCATTATAACAATCTAGAAGGAAATAAACAGAAGATTACGAAAATATATAAATGCCGGGTAAATAATAATAAAACGATTTTTCAGATGAAGCAATTTTTCTAAAAGAATAATAGATTTTTATTAATCCGACAGATTTTTTTTATCATTTCAAACGTTATTTTTAGCGGATATTCGTGTTTCTGAAGACGATCCGTTTATATAAAATAAAATATACTTTTATGTCCTCGAGGATGATTGCTTGTATTTATTGTCATTTGCTCACACAGATGTATAAAATATCTATCCATTTTTACATGTAATATGCATTTTTTAATAAACCTGCCAGGGAATGCATATCTTTCTTTAATAAGAATTTCTCCAATATTCAGGCCAGTAGAGAAAAATAAATAGACTGTTTAAGAAATAAACTTAGTGTCTCCTCAAATATTGGTATCCACCAAAAATAATGTTTAAATAATAAAATCTGTCAGATTAATAGATAAAAGTCCATCATTTCTTTAGAAATTGCTTTGTTTACATTAGCATAAAAAACGGGGCAGATATGAATGTTTTGAGTCTAAGAAAGGTATGTTTTATAAGGCACTATTAAACTTTGCTTGGTCATCAATGCAATTCATGGCTGAGATGGTCGAAAGCCCGTCGGATATAACAACATTTTATTCCATTTATTAATAAATACCTTGATATGAATTCAAAGGTTTTTGAATATATTTATAAATTGATGTTATTTTTATTAACCCGACAGATTTAAACATTTAAACGTTTTTTTTGTGTTTTTTTAGCAGATACTTATGTTTTATTTTTTACACAAAGGAATCGGTTTTCATTTTTTGCTAGATTTGTTGTGATAGCAAAAATTAATTATTATCTTAATCTTTGCTGTTTTTAATTTCATAATATATATATATATATATATATATGCGTGTGTGTGTGTGCGCGCGCACGTGCGTGCATGCATGTGTGTCTGTGTGTGCGTGTGTGTGTAATATTTACCATGTAACCAAAAGTTTACTACAAAGAGAATGTGCGAATTGCATATTTCTCTGCTCGTGGGTCCTCATGACGATGCAATAGAAATAGAATATAGAATTTATATACAGTGTAGCTCGGATATAATAGACCCGGATATAAGAGAAATCCGGATATAAGATACCCGGATATAAGAGAAACCCGGATATAAGACCGATTTTCACTGATGCCAAATTAGAGCCATACTTACCTAAACAAAATAGACCAAACCCGGATATAAGAGAAACCCGGATAAAAGAGACTTCTCCGGTCCCGACAACTTCTTTACAAATTGCATTGTTTGGATACGAAACTAAGCATATATGTATATTTTGAGAGTCTGAGAAAGATTTGTGTTTATAAGGCATTATTCATCTTTGCTTGATAATTTATACACCTCGTGGCTGAGATGGTCTAAAGTACGTCGAATCTAACAACAGTTTTTTTTTCCATTTATTAATATGTAATTATCTTCATTTGAATTCAAAGGCTTTCAAATATATTTATGAAGTAATGCTATTTTTATTAATCTGACAGATTTTTTTTATCACATTAAACGTTATTTTTAGCGGATCATCATATTTGAACAGACGCCCCGCTTATTTATAAAACTGTATATTGATTTATTTTCATTTCCCGGCCTGAATGTCAGATAAATCTTATTAAAGAAAAATTTGCGTTCTTTTTTGACTTAATAAAAATCCATTACTTCCCTTAGAAACATTTGGATACGAAACTGTGGAGATA
>OZ010583.1:34577431-34614931 GCA_963932145.1 Acanthosepion lycidas | reverse complement strand
CCAAGAGGCGTATAGCCACCCGATGCATTGAAAATCATGAATAGTTGTTCGGGGAAAATAATTTTGCAGCCAAAAGCAAAAGATATGCCGATGGAAAAACTGTTTCCTCGGCGACGGCAAAATCGAATGAATCCGAAGTGACAATGATATAAATCGATCTACGCGTCGAAATGCATTTGGAACGATCCTAACAAGAGGAGATAAAACCTACCACGTGACGTATTATAAAAACGATTGACAAAAAAAGGCACGCATGCGCTTTAAGTAACAAATTTATTCCATTTCTTGTCTATTGATCTAGGTGGGCTGAGGATGGCAACAGAATAGTGGATTAATAATACGAGACTTACACTTTTTATATCAACATAGGGCCAACATTTAGTTAAAAAGAAAGAAAGACAGAAAAAAATCAGATTGACTGACTCGTTTTCTAGGGCTTATCAACCCGTTGCATGTTATTTAAGCTAGAAAATATTTTTAGATTATAACATTTTTGGGAGGGGAAATAATAATGCTTTAGTAATACAAGTCTCACTAATTAATCCATAGATGGGGAGAGAGATGAGGTTGGTTCATATATTCCCCCAAATTATTTGCGCGTAAGTAAACAAAGAATGCAACGTGAACTGGAACTCGGCTCTTCCATTAACAATTCCTAGCCATTACCCATTAAACCACCCGCACATCCAACCTTACAGCACCTGTATTCCCAAACGGTCACCCAACTATGTACTGACCAGGCTCGACTTTGATTAACTACGTTGATTGTGCGGGAACTGGTGTTTCAACGTGATATGGCCGTAAGACATATCACGTTGAAACACCAGCTTGATCATACTGATAAACAGCCAATAAGGGTAGCGTATACGTAAATGCCTTAGACGAGTTTCTAACGGAAAGCAAGAAGAAAGAACTAACTATTCACTTTCCAAATACATATTGAGTGGTCGTCAGAAAGAGACAACATGAAGTTTGATCTATGGACTGGGACGTCATATTCAATCAAGTACGGAAAGTCAACTGTCTGGACAGTCATAAGAGGGAACGGAAATCTGAATACAGTATAAGAATAAGGAAATATGTATTCCAGAAACTAAGCTGAGTACTAAGACATCGGAAAATATCGTAAGAAACTAAAATTGTAAAACTGTTGAACTGTTCTGCAATATTTACTCTCATATACGGCAGTGAACGCTGAAAAATTTCAACGCAGACGAAAAAGAGACTTACAACGTCACCGATTTGGTTCTACCGGAAGTGTAATTTAGAGAACATTTGCGAGATGAGAAGGTTTTAAGAAAAATAAGAACGGCAAGGACACTTATGTTAACAATCAGAAAGAGACAGCTAAAATCATGGACACCTAATGAGAAAAACGGATTAGAGAATATACTGTTCACAGGAATTACTCCTGCGAAGAGAGGCAACGGGAAATAGCGAGTAACCTACTTGCAATTTTTGCGAATGTATGACACAGAATGGACAAAGAGATGGTAAAAGATCAAAGCTGAGTTAGAGCAACAAAATACAGTAAATTATCGATAGAGTGTACTGAAAGGACATGACACAAATTTATAGGTATACACACATACATACATAAACACACATACACACACACACACACACACACACACACACATATATATATATATATATATATATATATGAGTATGTCGATAATAATAATAAGAATAGAGATAAAGAAAATAAAATTAATTCATAATTTAAGATTATAACCGATGTAGGCAAGAAAACCACATAAATGTTCATGTATAAAAAACGGGAATGCATGCAGGTATACATGTTAGTACCCATATAAACAAAGCCAACATTTCATGTATAAATTCACCAAAATGTTAGGGAATTTTAAATCGGTTTATTATTATTATTATTATTATTATTATTATTATTATTATTATTGTGATTTGTGTATGTTATGTTTCCTGCTTTGTATCCTGTAGACCCGGGTCCAAACTATAGTCCTTAGGCCCGATAGAATTGTCATTTAATTGATAGCATTTTTGATCCTAGGATGTTCCTAGTAGGGCGAACTTCTGGGCAATTTGTATGTCAATGTTACCTGGGATACTGTTATTAAAATTGTCCATTCCTTTGCTCACGATGCCCAGTGCTCTGTTTACTATTGGTACAGTCTCAGTCTTCATTCCTCACATACTGTTAATGTTGATCTCCAGGTCTTTGTATTCGGACAATTCCTCGATCAATTTTATGGATGTGTTTCTCTGAGATAGTACGGCTATGTTATTATTATTATTATTATTATTATTATTATTATTATTAATTTCATTATTATTAATATTAATTTGTAATAGTGATGGTTATAATGCGATGATGATGGTTTCGCTGCGTAAAATGACAAAACAATTCAATATTTATATTTTGAACATGATCACTGCCTTCTCCCACCCTGTTGTCAGGCCCGAAAAAAAATGTCTTTTCTTGGTCAACCTGACGACTATGCTTAATTCACTCTTTCATTTCTTTTCCTCTCTCAATATCTCTCATCCTCTCTCCCCTCCACATGTTCTATCTCTCTTTCTCTTTCCCACCACAAAAAATTATATTGAAATTTTTGTCTTTCCCGACTTTTTCTTTCTCCCTTCTCTTTTCTTTTTTCTTTTTTTCTTTTCCTTGTGTCGGAATAAATTGAACTCTAATTATTAATGGAAAAACTGGTCTGAAGAGATGGACGTGACATCCACGAAATAAATTTATAACCTGACCTGATGATGTATTTTTAAGGATTCTGTATTCATTATATATATATATATATATATATATATATATATATATATATATATATATATATGGGGGAGAGAGAAATACAAAGAAAAAAACAGTCATTATTCCATATTAATTATTATTTTTATTAGTCTCCTTGACATTTTCTAAAATATGTTTTCCAGAATGGTCCTGTGAAGTTGCAAAAATATTCCTTTTCATGTATCATGTGATTTTTATTTTTAATTTAACAGCCCACTTGTAGATTATTTTGATATCTTTGATTCATTCTGTGTAGAAGAAATAAAATGCAAAATTTTGTGAAATTAAAGCCGGAAAATACCATCCTCAAAGATATTCATAGAAGAAAAAAACCTTATTTCTTGGTGGAGTTACCTCAAGTTATACGTGAAATCTATAGTATGAAACCGAAAAAATAATTCTCCTGATTTGGTACAGTTTTATCTATCTCATACACACACTGTCTATCTATCTATCTATCTATCTATCTATCTATCTATCTATCTATCTATCTATCTCTATGCCCCTCTCTCTCTCATACACTATCTATCTATCTATCTATCTATCTATCTATCTATCTATCTATCTATCTATCTATCTATCTATCTATTTCTTTGTCTCTGTCTCTCATACACACACTATCTATCTATCTATCTATCTATCTATCTATCTATCTATCTATCTATCTATCTATCTATCTATCTATCTATCTCTATGCCTCTCTCTCTCTCATACACTATCTATCTATCTATCTATCTATCTATCTATCTATCTATCTATCTATCTATCTATCTATATCTTTGTCTCTGTCTTTCATACACATCCTATCTATCTATCTATCTATCTATCTATCTATCTATCTATCTATCTATCTATGTTGTGTAATTCTTAAAAGTGTTTCTCCTTTTGCTAAGGGTCCCTTCTTTCCGTTATCCATTCACTTATAAGTTTTTCTGAGGCCTCCTTCCGAATTATATGTCCATGGAAATTTCAGCTGCCTTTTTCTGATTCTGATTATGTGTTCATTCTGTTGCCATTTTCTTGAAGCCTTTCTTATTGCTTACTCGCTCCATACATGGAATTTTTAGTATCCCTCTGTGGAAACGCATTTCTTCAGACTCAGGATTTTTCCTCATTCGTCTGCCAGTGCGTATAAAGAACTAGAACTACTAAATATTTTAATGATCTTTGATAAAATTAAATTGTAGGGAAAAAAATATCTAAATGTCCAGTTTGATCGCGTAAATCTGATCACTAGAAGGATAGTTTGACAGTAAGTATGGATTGATTCATTTGTTTTTTATGACTTATCAAAATTCTGCTAGTTATTTAAAAACCAAAATTATTTTTTTTAGATTGTATAAATATTTCAGACATCATACCGATTTAATGATACAAATCCTACTATTTAACCCATAGCTCAGGGAAGCAGAAGTGACGTCATACCTTTCGTGAATATAACGAACTCGACTGACATTGGAACGCGTTGCACTTTTCACCATCCGTACATCCAAGCTTAAAACACCTAGTATTCCCAAACAGTCACCAGGATCGACGTTTCTTAACTTCGGTGATGTTACGAGAACCGGTCTTTCGACATGACATACTGCAAGACAGCGACTATGAAATATTTGAGTTACTAAATATATCGTGGGATATTAATGTCAAGTCAGTAAGTTCCAAGACATTCTCAGAATATTGGCAGCTGAGAATACTTTTTGTTAATAGTTTCATCCCAAGCAAGACATAAAGCTACCAAGCCACAAGGGATTACTGAGTTTGGAATAATATTTCGAATAAAACATTCGTAAGATGGAGCGAACAACAAAAGTACAGATTCGAGATGGGAAAATAGCAAAAGTACTGAACATTCAAAAAAAGTAAGAAGAGATGTAAATATTTATTTGGAATTATTGAAACAGTTTTCAGACCTTTCGTCTGACTAGTGAATTTTCCACCATGAGAGTTCTCTTGTCCATGATGTGTTCGGAGTCTAGGAGTTCCTGGGTAAGAAAACCAGTACACAAATGGACTATCCACGTCATTCACAGGATAGATCTCTGTCAATTTGGGCAATTTCTAAACTTAAAAGATGGCCTGGAATTAGAAAAAAATAACTGAGATCCGGCAACACGTGATTACATTAGTGGAAGGTATTCTAGAAAAATAGTTCCTAGGATACATCCAGTAATGGTACCACAGTCTCACCGGGAGTAATTTGAATTCAACAAAACCTTACTTGTTTTGAGGCAGGTAGTGTTTCTTATTGTCTTGCACACTTTTTTCTTTATTTTTACATTCAGAATGCTTTAAAAGTTCCATTTACAAGACAATTGTTTATAATAAAATTCTATTCAATCAGTAGACTCATAATGATTGAAAACAATGTTTTTGTTTGAGTTTGGGTTTGACCAAGTCGTAAAAAAAAAATTAATAAATAAAACTAATTAAGACATGCGTGTCCGTCAACCTTAAACAATAATCTTTGTCAATTTTATTTTTCAGTCTTTATGATGGTCGATACTTGATCTATCTCCTACTGTTACATCGCCGGGCAACGCCTGGCTCTACTGCTAGTTTTCTTTTAAATTATGCAAAAATGAAAATAACACTAACATCTCATTTTCACAAATATATTTACCAAAATTACGCAAAAATATCTTAAATTACTAAAGGGTAAATTTATTCAATATAATCGCCATTGGCTTCAATCACGCCCTCCAGACGACTTCGGAATCTCCTGCAACTCTTCTGGGCGGTCCCCTTGTTTAATTTGGCCAATGCTGCCATAATCCTTGACTTCAGTTCATCTTTGTTGTTAAAAGGAGTTTTTTTAGTCTTTCAACTGCACCCACACATAATAATCAAGAGGGTTGCACTCTAGGGAGTTAGATGGCCAGATGGAAGGGGTGATGTGGGTGCAGAAATTGTCTTACAAACATGACTCTTGGTTGTGTGGCACGATATAGAATCCTAATGCCAGACATAGGGTTTTCCAGCAGGCCCTCTCTTGACCCAGGGCAGCACTATCTTCTTAAAGTACATGAGGTAGGCCTCCGCATTGGGTTTGAGACCCTCACCAAAAAATTCAGGTGTTATTTTACTCATCCAACTCTTTCCGAATCCTCTGCACTGCACCAACAATTTCTTGAAATGTTCGTATTTGAGCACCCGTCGCGAATCATAAGCAGTACAGCATGCCGTTTCTAAATTTCTGGCGGAATGAATTGACTCATGGGGATCTTTTCTCACAGATGGTGCCCAACTATATGATCAGTCGACAAAGTCCATAATAAACAACGAAAAATAATAAAAAAAATGACGATAATTTAACCATTGCACACTTGGATTGAGTTCTCTAGGTCACTGGCGTGCTCATGAAAAATAAATATGCAAAATTTTGCCTTTCTCTCCGTCAGGAGGTCGATAGCCTATGGGTTAAATCTCCGACTGATGCCAAATCGGTCGGATTTCGGTCCCGGCTTGAAACGATCCGATGTCTATTCATACTGATGAGCTGTGATACAGCGAAACTGTCTGTGAATGACGATATTACCGAGAAAAGCGCGAATTTGTAAACAGCCACTATTACTGCTGATAATGCAAGACTCTCCAACTGAGTTCTTTAGGTTACTGGCGTGTTTATGAAAAAAACAAATACTCAAAAATCCGCCTTTCTCTCTGCCGATAGCACAGGGGGTACAATCTTCGAGGGATTTCTGTCGCGGCTTGAAGCGATCGGATGTCTAGCCACACTGGTGAGCTGTGATACAGCAAACAGTATGCCTGTGGATGACTATCTCCGAGACGCTGGCGTATTTCGTATAGAGAAAAACGTTAAAATTCCATTCCTTTTTCGCTGTACCACAATGGCCCAGGGGTAAGATATTTGACTAATATCAAGTCATTCGGATTTCGATCCCAGCTTAAATCACTCGGACATCTAGCCACACCGAGGATCTGTGATGCAGTGGAACGGTCTTTCTGTGGATGCCTATATATATATATACACTTACACGTGTGTGTGTTTTATGGCAAGCGATGCTTCTTTCATACATGCTACATTGAACAAAACTAACACGGTCCTTTTCTTTATTTTTTTAATTCTTGTAAAATTGTCCGAAGTTTTTGTTGGTTGCAAGCTATTATTTGATTTTGTTGTTTAAATGTTGTACATATTTTAATTTTTCCATTTTGTCGTATAAATGTTGTGTATCTTTATTTTTGCATTTCGTTGTACGAAAGCACTCGAAACCAACAAAAATTTGCACAATTTTTATATTCCTTACGTTCAGCAAATAAGACACGTGTACGTATACCAGAAAAATATATAACAATGAAAAAAAAACTTTTAAAAATTATCTTGCCAGTATTGTTCAACGGAGACACACACCACACACACGAGCGCGCGGACACACACACACACACACATACACGTGTGTGTGTGTGTAAATTTAAAATTGACGCTCGGGTCAACAGCGAGTGACGAAAGTCTGTTTTACGCATGAACATAGTCTTCATGTCATGTTGTGTTGTGGCTCAACTACTTAAATATGTTGTTGAATGGGACATTATGGATAGCAAGGCCATGTATATCCGGTTTATTGCATTATTATATTATAATGTATTTATATATTATAATTTAAAATTCCCTGAGGAATTTAATAGAGCGGCAAGCTATCATTGCAGTTTCTATAAAATTGTATTATATTGTTAACCTACTGCAAATCCCAAACCTGGAGGATCATTTTTGAGTTCAGAGTTGTCCTTTTAGACCAGTTACCACACAAGGCTATAGAACCCAGTTTGTCCTGCTATTTATCCATAGGAATGAGAAGAAGAAGAAGATTCATACCTTTCCCAAGGGTATTAGCATGTAAGTCAATCTAATGGATTTGACCAGTATTCGAACTCGGTTCTCTGATTCCTCAATCCGAGCCGCTATTCATTACTCCACAGTGCCTCCTTATTTTTATATTATTACATAACATTTATTGGGACGGAAGTAACGGTTATATTTCAAATAGTCCTAAACGCTGTTGCGGTTATTTGTAAATATTGTATAGTGTTGATTGATTTAATTTTTAACTCAATATTTATTATTGATTACTTAAGGTATCTATTTGTTTATTTATTATCATTATTATTATTACTACTATTATTATTATTATTATTATTATTATTATTATTAAATAGACTTATTTAGGGTTATACATTCGTATTGTCTTAATTTTTATTATCTCTTTACTTAATATGTATATTGCTCATTTTCTTTTAACAAAATTGGGGTTGGTTATCGTATTTATTTAATTTAAAGTATTGCCTTTGTCGAATGTACACAACGTTATCTATATTGCATAGAGTTTATATATTTGGATTTTCCGAAGTGTTCATCTTTGGTTATATTAGGTTGGTGCAAACATAATGACGTAATAATGTCGTTTTTCGACGTTAAAAATACGTAAAAAAACGACATTATTACGTCATTATTTTTGCACCAACCTAATATATATATATACATACAGGGTGCCATAAAGTTTGTGTGCAATTTAAAAAATTATAACTTTATTTGTATTTGCAATAGAAATAATCTGTAGAAAATGTCATAAAGTTTAATGTACCTCGTTTTAAGTATTGCTAAAATAACTAATGTGATTTCAGGCATTACTGCAAATCAGTTGCCAAATGATTTCCGTGAACTGCAAAATCGTATTACCCTTTTTATTTCTAAAGATCGAAGACTTGTGGAAACTTAAATAAAATTTCAATAAAACCTTAAAAGATGTAGATTTACTTCTTTCTAATCTTTTTTTTTACAAATTATATATATATATATATATATGTAGTTACCTGATGATCCGGAGTCCTTTAAAAGGATTTTGGCGAAATAAATTATTGTAATGGTACCTTAAAGTGGTCTGTTTTTCATTAAATATTAGCTCTGGATTCACATTGAGCTCTCAGGATTTCATCCTCCTTGGAATTACCCATACGGTTTACCAAGTTCTTCGTAACTTAAATATATATATATATATATATATATATATACTAGCAGTATAACCTGTCTTCGACCTGGTGTTTCATTGCTGGGAATTTTTGTCGTTAAATTAGAGCAGTTTAAGTCTAAAATCAGCCCACGCAAAAATCAATATTAGTCAGTGCAACTTGGGCAGATCTTCAAATGGTGGGGTGTTAACATTTTGGATGGGGGCCCTGAAAAGGGTCGTTTTCGCATTCTCAATCTTGCAAGGGAAGAATCTCTTCCATTGACCGTCATAATAATATGCGGTATGTTTTTCTTTATATGATTTTTTAGTAATTTTAATAATATTTTGCATTAGATTTCAACTCTCTAAATTCAGTGTACGCTGTTTTTTACAGACATTAAATTTTGATTTTGTTTTTTGCACAATGTGTAAAAAATCAGTTTTTTTCGATTTTTCATCTTCAAGTTTTTAATTTTTTCCAGGCAATTTGAATTCGAAACCGAAAACTGAATAATTATCTATGAAACAAAAGAAAATCATCGAAATCGGATGAAAACTATGGAAACGCATAAACAACATCCGATCACAAACACACATACATACACACACACACACACGCATTTTGAGAATTATATATATAAACCAAATGCACATTAATTACAAGCAAGACGAATCTTCCTTAAGGCATATTATAAAGAAATACACTACTACAATTGACCCGAATAAAAAAATCAAATTTATTATCTATTATAAACAATTTAAGACAGCCAACCTTATCCTCAAAAATAACAACACACCAGCTAAGTCAAAATTACAAAGAACTAACATTATCTATGAGTTCAAATGCCCCTTAAGGAACTGTGTTCCTGATCAAACCGGACTCATAGATTATTATATCGGCTACACAACCACATGCTTATCCAGGTGTCTTACGTTACACCTATCTGATCACAGCTCCATTAGAACCCATTTAAACACACACACAAATTTACCAGACCTCATTAGAAACAGACTAGTAGAAGACACAAATATATTAAATGCATCCACCTGCAAAAAAAAACAAAAAACAAAAAAAAAAAAACAACTCTTAACAATATTAACTACAAACAAAGCCACAATGTGCTAAGCGTATTCGGAAATTAAAAAATCCCTACTAGACACTAAAACATACACATAATGCACCCACTCAAGCTGAGAAATCGAATCATCCTTGATAATGGCTAAAGGTATAGACGAAAGCGGTCAGAAATATAAAATATTTGGACAGTTTTTACACGCTCTTTGTCCAGAAAAGAAAGCTCTCGTTCGAACACAATAAAAATTAAATAAAAAAGCTTAACCGTAGTACCTTGTCTGTCGTTTTTAATGAAACATGCATATATATATATATATATATATATATATATATATATATATATATATATATATATGTATATATATACACGCACAAATGAGAGAAAGAACAGATAAAGTAAAATTCCGCTGTTTCTAGCTTTTACTTTTAAAAAAGAGCAATAAAATGTAGGACAATATTATTATTATTATTATTATTATTATTATTATAAGATATACCAAAAACATTTTGAAATCGCTACACAATAGCTTTCGTGTTTCGGCACTGCGTTGAACCTCTTCAGGCGATGGTAAGTGACTCCATTCATTTACCATCTCCGGAAGAGGTACAACGTAGCGCCGAAACACGTAAGTTATTGTGTAGCGATTTCAACATGCTTTCGTTATATCTTATAATAAAATAATAATAGTAATAATTTATACATACATACATATATATGTGTGTGTGTGTGTGTGAGTATGTGTTTGTGTGTATGTATAATTTGCAAAAGATTTGCTTTCATATCTTTCGTCTATGAACCTGCGTTATCGGAAAAAAGAATTTTATTTCCCCAAACGTAAACTCAAGTATAACGTATTTGAAAGCTTGTTTTCCATTTTAACATTGCCTTTATAGGTTTACATATCTAATTTAGCTTCAGTTTTATTTCTATTTAATCTATTCCTTTATTTAACTTATTTATATTTTTATTTTCAAGAACTCAGCAAATCGAAATATTATCACATTTTCTGTTCTATGTACATCGATTCTAATAAAAAAATCTTTACATTTTGGTTATTCAGAAGATTAAATTATAACAGAAACTACATTTATGGGATAACATTCAAATAATTAACTCTACAAACCAATATTTGGTTATATTTTTATTATATCTGCAAATTCAGCTCAATAACCAATATTTCTTGATTTTTATACGCAACTTGAGCGTAAATCTAAATTTACATGCATTTGGTGATATTCGGAAATTCTTTCCAATAAATGAAAATACACATATATTTCATAATAACCGAAACTTCATTGAGAATCTATTTGCATTTGTTGATTTTTGGCAATAATTTTCCATAAATGAATATACACATATATTTCATGATAACCGTATCTTCATTAAGGATGTATATGCATTTGTTGATTTTTGGCTTGCCTTTTAAATAAATGAAAATACACATATATTTCATGATAACCGCAGCTTCATTGAGAATTTATATGCATTTGTTGATTTTTGACAATAGTTTTCAATAAATGAAAATGCACATATATTTCATGATAACCGTAGCTGAATCCAATAAATTTGACCATATTTCGTTGTATCCCCAGGTAGATTTCACGAAATTATCAATTGCATACATTTCATGAGTGCCATATATTGAGCTTAAGAAATCAAAATGATATTTCATTTGATGAATTTCACGTCTCTAGCAGATTATCAATTGCATATATTTCATGAGTATCATATATTGAGCTGAAGGAAACAAAATGTTCTATCATTTGGTGAATTTTACATCTCTAACTGATTATCAGTTGCATACATTCCATGAGTGTAATATACTGAGCTTAAGAAATCAAAATGTTCTTTCAATTGATGAATTCTACATCACCAACAGATTATCAATTGCATACATTCTATAAGTGTCTTATATTAAGCTTAAGAATATATAATGTTCTTTCATTTAGTGAATTTTACATCTCCAGCAGATTATAAATTGCATACATTTCATGTGTGTCATATATTGAGCTTAAGAAAACAAAACGTTCTTTCATTTGGTGAATTTTACATGTCCAACTGATTATCAATTTCATACATTTCATGAGTGTCATATATTAAGCTTAAGAAAATAAAATGTTTTTTCATTTAGTCAATTTTACATCTCCAGCAGATTATAAATTGCATACATTTCATGAGTGTCATATATTGAGCCTAAGAAAACAAAATGTTCTTTTATTTAGTGAATTTCCCGACTCCAGCAGATTAAATCCAAATTTCTTTTAATTTGAGTTCATTTGATTAATACTATTCGCATCATCAGTCGAAGAAATATATTTTGCTGATATTTGATAGTTGTCTCTTGCACACAACAAAACCAAATTTGCTGTAAGTTGCTATTTTCACAACCTAATTTATATGATTACTTTTTGTTCATATTCACACCTTGAACTCCACAAATGAAAACTTTCTTATTGTTGTGATGCGGGCTCTGGCAAGACAGCACTTAACTCAATCGGGTCAGTCGGGATAGGAGTATTCAATACTCAGCTAGACAATTCACTGAAATAGTATCATCATCTATTTTTTAGGCTATTTACTCAGAAGTAATCATCATGAATATATCAGTCCATTCATGATAATAAAGGGGGATAACTCCCTTTTACCACAGCACTGATGTTTAGTAATATTCGCAGCTTGAAACTCGACAAATCAAAATTTGCTGACAATTAAAAACTTTCCCAAAGTGGAATTAACCAGGGAAATTTTGTTGACATATTCGCGAATTGTTTCTTTTTATGTGTCCTGTATTTTCAGGACGTAGGCGATCATAGCTTTCCACCTCCTCTCTATCCCTGGCAGCTTTCAAGTTCCTTCCCTCTGCTTCCTCCCCCCAGACCACGTTCTGTCATCCAATTGCTTAAGTCCGCCAAGTATGTCACACGCTTCTTTCTCTTGTCTCTCTCTCTCTCCCTATTCGACCCGTGAGTATCAGATTCTCTAGCCCCTCCTTCCTCATTATGTGTCCCAGAAACTTCAGCTGCCTCTTCCTGATATTAATTATTAAGTATATTGAGTATAAGTATAAGCCTCTTTCGCAACTAAACAAATTAAAATCTACATGCATCAGTTGGAATTTACATAAGGTGCTTCATGTAAAATTCACTTACATTTGTTCAAATTAGAGTGCTATATATTCAAATTGGCTTTGATATGGGGATATAAAATTCACGCAAAACAAATTTTGAGAGCCTCTAAATATAGAGGGGTACCGATGAGATGGTTATGATTAATGAGACGTGATATGAATAAAAAGGCGGCGATAGGAAGCGAAGATTACTAGGATAGGAAGAATACGTCTGACCCTTGACGAACGTTGAAGGATTCAAGCTGAAATCATCCACAGAGTCGTTTTGTTTGGGGGAAAATAGGTGTGATTTAGACTTTTTTACATATCGAATACGGGTGAAAATGGGGCTGATTAGACTCTATGGAGATGACATGGAGGACCGTAGTAGTAAAGGTCTGAACTAGTAGAACTAACGAGTATAGCTTATCTGAATATTTGCCATAGAAATAGCGATAGTTTTTTTTTTTTTATGTTTTGGAGAGGAGGTTTCGGACTGGAGATTAATTCTTTCTCACATTTAAAACATGAGGTCAACAAGTAAAACATCCTTTCCACGGTTATAATTTCACGAATATTTGTATATTGAATTTTTGCATCATTTTGAAAAATCACAGTTAAACCTTTTTTTTCGGGTGTTTGTCAGAAGCGATGCCACGTGGAGACACATTTCTTTAATTATGCCCATCGTAATTAAAAATTTATTCGAATTAATTTCAAAAGTTCTCTTTTGTTCAGGCTGGGAAATTGTTTGTTCTAACAACTTTGGCCAACTGCATAATAAAGAAGCAAATTATGTTTTTTTTTTTATTAGTCCCCTTCAAAGAAACTATCGAGGAATATGATCAAAGATTCGCTGAGGTAAATTAGTTTGATTATCGTTTCAAAATCAATAATTGGATTTACTTTTGACTGTGGTCTTCTTCCTCTTCGGCTCTCTTTATGAATGCGCAGACTTCTATATCTTTTTGATCTTTCGACACGCACTTTGTCCTATTCTTACATTTTCATCTCTCCTCATCTGCTTTTGCCTCAAAGTCATAAATGTTTCTTTCTTTCTTCTGCTGTTGAAAGCGGAGACATAATTGATTCATCGCTTAATTATGTCTTACACTTTAAAGGAATAATTACTTTGCTAAATGAGTGAACAGATTACGCACGCACACACACACACAGATGTGAAGAAAATATAGCTTGAAGTATGTTATAGTTATGGGTTAAAGTGCTCAATATGAGGTATAGAGCGTATGTAAATCATATAACATTGAACATTGATGTCAAAAGCCAGTGGCGACAGTCTGTATAAAGTTTAAATGTCAAACAGTTTCAGGCCACACAGATACATATATCACATATATCTTCAGGCCATATATATATATATATATATATATATATATATATATATATATATATATATGATGAAAATATAGTTTTAAGGTATACTAAATTTAAGGGTCAAAGCGCTCAATATTAGTGATAGAACATATGTAAATATAAAAGTGGACATTAATTTCGACACTCAGCGGCGGCAATCTATTTCATGCTTAAGCGCAATCTTCAAGCAGTAAATTATATTTGGCAGGTAAAATAAACGTGGTTTATATATCTATGTAATGTTTTATTAACTTTTGAGTTATGAATATTCATGTTTTAATTAAAGCGAGATTACTTTTTCTCATTTAAAGAAGAGATAATATGTATATTTATTTGTATATATATATACTTTATAGTCCTTTTTTAAACACCAGCACTATATGTGCGATATATTTATATATATATATATATATATATATATATATATATATAATATAAAAGGCTAAAACACTAATATTCCATGGTTTTCGGGTGGAATTTGTAGGTCTGATGATTTGGATTGGATCGTGATTGCGATTCCAACGTAAAAAATTATAACCATGGAATATTAGTGTTTGAGCCTTTTATATTATATTCTTAATCTGTCCTGGACATTGAGTTCTACTTGGATTCTATCCTCTTGGTAATGGGTCTATATATATATATATATATATATATATATATATATATATTGACCACTATTATTTCATATATATATATATATATATATATATATATATATATATATATATATATATATATATATATATATATATACATATATACACCAGGTGTATCAGTACAATTGCCCAAGCGTTAGAAATGGTTAGCGATACCTTACTGGATGGCTTTTGAATGGACTTTGAAGACTGAAGCCTGAGTATGAATATTGGTGCAATTACTAATGGCCTTAATTTTTTTTGTCTCATCATTGCACAGCTGGGAAGACATAGTGTGACTTACACAAAACGATTTTAACTTGTTCTCTTTCTAGCTGAATAACTCAAACGGATTTTTAGTGATTCTTACGATAAGCGGTGTTAAAATGACTAAAATCTTATTTGAAAATCTGGAAAAACGACACCGAAATAGTTCAATTTTTTTTTCTTAGATATTAAACATTTTGTAGGCTGAACATGTGGGATGATCCCATGCTGTTACACGATTTGAACAAAATTGCTGTTCCACGGGGTATATATATATATATATATATATATATATATATATATATATATATATATATATATATATATATATATAGATAGATAGATAGATATACTACTAGTAGTATGTAGCAAATTAAAATTTATTTACAAAATTTGCAGTAAAATTCCTCTATATCAAACAAAAACGCTTATATAGAATACAAAATATAAAAAAGATTGTCAAGCGAAGTTAACATTTTTCTAGAATACATTTTTCTCAAAATATATTGGCTTAGCCTAACGATCCTTGTTTGTAGGTATCCCGAGTAACTGACGTAATATTTTTTTATTTTAAATTCATACATAGCACTATATTAACTTACACCCAGGAATTTTTTCAAAGATCTTTCTTAAAAGAAACATTCCTTTCTCAATGCAAACATATTTATTCATTAACATAAAAAAGAATTTAAAAGTTAAAAAAATGGTGTCCTTTAAAATGAATGAATTAATTAAAGAACAAAATAAAATAAAATTAAATAAAAATGAAAATAAATAATAATTTCATAAAAAAATCAATAACAACATTTACATAATAACGGTGTCAAGGGATAATCGTTTTTTGACAAATCGTTTTAAACATAGCCAAATATTAAATGTCGCAAGCGATTCCCTGGCAACACCACATACAGGGTGTAATAGCAAAATTGTCCAAATCGTGTAACAGCAAAATTGTCCAAATTGTGTAAAAGCAAAATTTTCCATTTGTTAGATTAAGCTTTGAATCTTGTATCACAGAAATCTCAGTGGAATTCTCAGAGTTTTGTTTTATATAACAATATTGGCCTCTACTTTGACAAATAAGAATGTATAATTACTGTCGAAGATTAACACATGAACCGTGACGAAATCGATGATAAACAAAAATTACCTGTTCATCATTAATTAATCATAGCTAAGGATCGAAAGCTCATGAAAGATTGAAATAAACTATATATATATATATATATATATATATATATATATAAGTTATGAAGAACTTGGTAATCCGTATGGCTAATCCCAAGGAGGATGAAATCCTTAGAGCTCAATGTAAATCCAGAGCTAATATTTAAAAGAAAAACAGACCACTTTAAGGTTCCATTATAATAATTTATTTCACCAGAGTCCTTTTAAAGGACGCCGGATCATCAGATAGCACTTCCAAAAATGAAATGAACCGAAAAATGAAATTAAATTTGATGGGTAGTGTAAGTTTTTGTAATTTAACAGAGAGTTTAAGAGTGATAGTTAAAGAGACATGGTAGAGTTTAGGGAGGGATTAATTTCATATCTCTCTCAAGTATACTTTATATTGTGGGAGGAGGAGTGACCAGACCTTGACCTATTTAGATGGCTAACTTAACGAAAGTGAAATATAGAAATGGGAGGGGAGTAGGGAGAAAAGAAAAAGGAAAAAGAAAGAAGAGGGAGAGGGAAGTAAAGAGAAAGAGGCTGTAATTGGGTTTTAGCAAATTATGTAAAGAATAGATTTTAATACTTGATAGAAATTTAGATGTCTCAAAAAATTCGATGTTTGCTATCAATTTAAATATATTTTTTTTAAAACAAATAGTTTAGGGATTTATTATAAGTTAAATACTATATTTATTAACACATTTATAGAGAACATATTAAAAAAATATTTTAAATTATAATAGTTTCTTTACCCGACCAATCGTACTTTTTTAATATTGTAAAAAAATAGTTACGGTAACATCTTTATTAGTTTTACTTTTAATCTAATTTATGAATGCAATTTGTCAGCATTTTTATATGGGTAATCTTACTTACTTAAAGTTTAGGTTTAATTATGGAATAAAATTTGAGGGTAATATTAAAGATTTTGCTTTCTTCTTAGATATATCACATACATATTCATGCAAATCCCATATATACATATGTTTAGTTACATGCGCAAATACACACATAAACACACATGTAGCGATATACACATGTACCTATCCATATTCATACATAAATTACATACACATACATTTATAAATAATTACATATATTTTAATATTTGAAATTTATTTAGATTTTTGTTTAATTTCATAGTTAAAGTTTAACGTTAGGTGACTTCTGAAGTGTTTAATTATTAAAAAAAGAATTAAGTTAATATTTTACTATCAATATTGATAGTTAAACAGTGGTATATTTAAATTTAAGTTAAATTATGAATTTAAAATGAAAATACCTCCAGATGATAAATATACACTCTTATAATTCTAATTACAGAACATTAAAGGAGAAAGTGAGATTAAATATTAATAAGAATAATTTTAAAACACATTTAAAATTACCTTATGTCTTTCCATTTAAATACATTCTATACACACACACACACACACACACACATATATATATATATATATATATATATATATATACATACACATACACACATATACATACACATACATATACATATACATACATATGCAAACATATACATATATATATATATACATATATACACATATACGTACACACACATACATCTACATACACACACACAATTATATACATAAACAAGCATATAAACGAACTATACCCATAAACATCCACACATGTATATGTATTTATATTACTTTTATACATATATTCACACATATTACAAATATTAACTTTAAAATATTTACATCTATATACACATACATACATAGATTACATGCAATTTCATATCCAAAACAATATATATATATATATATATATATATATATATATATACATATACATCCATACACACGCACATATACATACACATACATACATGCAAAATACATATACACATATATATACAAAAATACCTAGCCAAAAACTACGCTTGCACCTATACATACCACATACATATATATTCATACTCATATATATGCATATATATACATATATACATACACATACACATATACATATGCGCATGGAATTCATACAAGCATATAAATGCATATAAGGTCCCTAATACAAAATGCCCATACATATATATATATATATATATATATATATATATATATATATATATATAAATTCACATATAAATGTCCAGGTTCATCTACGTTTTTAGAGTACATACGGACAAGTACAGCATTCATGTGTTCATACATTCATTTAAAAAGCAAAGGTAATATTTTCCCTTTTTATATAGTTATTTCTAAATATATTTAGTTAAATTGAGGTGGTTTTTATGTCTACATTTAAAAACCAACTCATTATGTTTGTTCAGTAATATGTCCGGATCTTTATGCCTTATTATTAGGATTTTCTCTTTTATGCACAAGTTACATCAGTCTCTGAAGTTTATTGGAGTTCTAGCCCTCGAGACGATTCTCAATTTTACTTGTGGGGTTAAGTTGCTTTCCAACAAATCCCAATAATGTTTTGATAGAGCCGTTTGGTGCTTCTTGGATTTATTTGTGAAGGTTTGGCGATGGTTATAAAACCGTTGCTTCCAATTTCCTGCCGATATTCCTATGTATATCTTCTTCTGTTTAATATCTTCTTTGGGGAAAAATTGTAGCTTCGTATATTACGTTATTTTACGTTTTTCTGCATATTCCCTCTACTGGACAAACGGACCCTTCCCTGCAATGACAGGTCGATTTGTTCTTTTGGCTTGCATTAAGATCTTTTTGTAGTTGATTATTGTTATGGGGTCCACCCTTTTCTGATATAAATGGACTCGTCCTGCTACCATAAAATAGCCACAGTCAGTCAGAGATGAGAGGAGAGGAACGGGTAGAGGAACAGGGTGGAGAAACAGAGTGGAAAGTACAAAGACATTGTGATTGAGTTGGCGTTAGAAGTCAGTTACAAGGACGCCCGACTCTAAGGAAATTTACTTCGAGACTGTATATAGCGATCTTTGATTAATACTAACCGGCGTTCCTGGATTTTACTAACAGCATTACCTTTTGTATTTTGTGTAAATACATTTAATTTCTTAGCTTAAATACTTGCGTTTGTCATTTATTGGAGACCGATTTTTCATCTCGGAATCCACAACAACTTGGTGAACGAGGGTTCGAAACTCATACGGATAACTCACAACAACTTGACGAACGAGGATTCGAAACTCACGGAAAGAAAAACTTTTCGTACGTCTAACAACAAACAACTTGGCAAACACACGTGGAAAAACTAATCAACAGAAGAAAAATCCTTCCCTCTTCGTTCAAAAACAAATTAGCGACAAACAATTTCGAGGAGTAATAATACATAAAATTGAGTTATCATAGAAGATTTAAAAAAAATATGTTGGTAGAACTGATAGGAGACCAAAATGGGCAACAATTACAAATGCAAAAATACCAAAATGATCAACAGATACAGCTACAAGAAAAATGGCAAAAGCAAATATTACAAACGCAAAAGGAAAATCAAGATAGACAAATAGAGCTCCAGGAACTAATATTGAAAGTAGCGTGCAGCAAGCAATTAGATATTGAAAAAGAAGCAACATTTTCGCAAGACGCAGTGTGGAATACCATAGAGATTTTCAAATATTCTCTAGATAAGGACAAAAATTTTGGAGAATACTTCAGAAGACATGAAGACATCTTTAACATAGACTGTCAAAATTGGACAGAAGCAAAAAAGCTACGTCTATTGCTTAGAAAATTAGGAACTGAAGAATATACACAGTTCGTGGATTATATCTTGCCAAAAAAGACGAACGAATTAAAATTTGACGAAGCAGTGACATGTCTTAAAGAACTCTTCATCCCTAAAATATCACTCTTCCATAGGAGGTGGAAATGCCTTAACCTGGTAAAGGGCGATAATGAGGATTATTCCACGTTTGCCGCAATCGTAAATAAACATTGTGACGACTTCAAACTAGCGGAATTAACACCGGACAATTTCAAATGTCTCATTTTTGTTCAAGGACTAGTTTCTACAAAAGATAGCGAAATGCGTAGAAGAATGCTTGCAAAATTACAAAATAAACCGGGTCTAACATTACAGCAATTATCGGAACATTGCCAGAGATGTTTAAGCATAAAGAAAGATACAAAGGACATTGAAGAATCAGCTGTTTCTCATATACGTAAGTTAACCAAAGTCTACGTTCTTCACCCTCCCCGGAAAGAAAACTAAAATTTTACGACAATGAAAAAAGATTTTCACCCTCCCCAGAAAAAAAAAAAAATTATGATAAGAGAAAAAATACAACATACAGGACAAATTATGACGAATATCGAAACAAATATAAGCCCCCCTCCATCAGCATGTTATCGATGTGGAGGATTACATTGGAACAAGGATTGCCGCTTCAGATATAAAAACTGTCCTGAATGTGGAAAAAAGGCCACAAGGCATCCCAATGTAGAAATAGAAAAGATACTAATATAATAAGAGCTACAAGGATGAATAATAATGACAACACCAATGAAAGAAATTATGTAGAACTGGGAATTTTAAACAAAAAGATTAAATTACAACTAGATTCGGGCTCCGACCTCACGATAATCAACTTACAGACATGGAAAAAAACTCAACAGACCTACCATGTTACACACTCAAAAAATTGCCAAGTCGGTTACAGGCAAACGAATAAAATTTGAGGGAGAAATAATAGTGAATGTTAAATTTCACGGCAAAACAAAAAAAAAAAAAACGTTACAAGGACGCCCGACTCTAAGGAAGTTTACTTCGAGACTGTATATAGCGATCTTTGATTAATACTAACCGGCGTTCCTGGATTTTACTAAAAGCATTACCTTTTGTATTTTGTGTAAATACATTTAATTTCTTAGCTTAAATACTTGCGTTTGTCATTTATTGGAGACTGATTTTTCACGCGGAATCCACAATTATTATGAAATTCACTTAAAATTTTGCTATTATATATATATATATATATATATATATATATATATATATATATATATATATTATTCCAAGATCATTTCCCAATTTGTTCAAGATGATCTTCGCCATATCTAACCTTCTAACTTTCTGTCCTGAAGTAACAAGATGCCTCACAGGTTTCACAGACGATTTCATTTTCAAGTAATTATTTCACTGCTCTTTGGACAGCCATAGCTGAAACTCCTCCCTCGCGTGCTAAACGTCATATGGATTGAGTTGGATCTTTTCTAATAGATCTCTTTATCTCTAAGTTGGAATGATGATCCCTCTTCCTTTTGTGGTTTCCTGATGCTCTTGGACGGACTATAAAGATGGAAGCCAGAGTATGAAAATTAGTATGATTTCTGAATGAACTGTTTTTTGGCTAATTTGGGATGGCAGTGGGTCTAACTAACACAAAACGATTTTAGCCTGTTCTCTTTCTCGCTGAATAACTCAAAGTTATTTTGCCAGTGATTCCTGCAAGAAATGGTCCCAAGATGGCTAAGCGGCATATCTGAAAACGCGGAGAAAAGAAAATTAGTTAAGAGGTTGTTTAGATATTAAACATTTTGTGGGATGGACAATTATGCTGTTACACGATTCGAACAATTTTGCTGTTACACTCCGTTGGTGTGTCGCCAGTGGAAGTTCTGACAGACAGACACGCTCGCAAATTTACTGGCATTGTTGTCTTTACACTGCATTGATATTCTTCTGTAACTAACCGGGCATTCGCAAGTGAATCTACCGGTGTTAGGTTTCTTCATTGGACCAGTATTGCTGACTATAGTGCACAACAGACGAGGCAGGTTCAGCAATTTTCCAAATTGACCATTCAATTTGTCGAAGCTCCACCATCAAACCTCACACAAACGAACTTTCATTGAACAAAAAAAGAACAGGTTTCTTTCAGTACATGCGTCAGGGTCTAAAGCAGAATAGATCATTGCTATTACATTACATTTTTGAAAATTCTATTAAAATATCTACTATCTTCTAATGTGCACATGTAGTATCAGGTTAAAATTAACGTCCTCCCGCAAGATGAGCAATTTTATTCCCCCGTTAATGTATATCCGTATTCTGAAAAGACTGGATGTGCGGGCAGTGTAATGTATTGCGCCTCAGAAAAAGAAATCGAAATGCCGAGTTCGTTCATCCCCCTTGCCTGTAAATACTCTTGGTAAAGGTACAAATTCACCTCCTCATGGTTTAAATTGTAGGATTTGTATCTAGTAAAATCATAGTTATTCTCTATGGTAATAGTAGGTACCTCCACTTTTTCGCGGGAAAACAGCATAGCGTAATAAACAAATGCCACAAACTTACCGAAAATAAATTTTTATCGTCAAAACGCTTATGTTATTATTAAGATGAAAGACCAAAGTGTATTTTAATTATTTTTTGATATTTTTTAATATTTTTTAACACGTTCGAAATTTTGGTTAAAGTTTTCTTTTTTTTACGTCATCGCGGTGCTGTAAAAATAACATTGTTTTTTTTTTGCGCTTTTTTCCCGTTGAAAACCCATTGATTTGGAAATTCTTGTAAAATTAAAGTAATTGTCCGATTTTAATGAAATTTTCAGGACTTATTTCACCAATGAATGAAATTATTTTTGAAATATTTCTTTTTAGTAAATTTTAGTAAAAAATATTTTTTTTTTAATATGTTACACCCCACTTACTTATTTTCCCGAAATTTTTTTCAATTCTTTTTATTTCCTTACAATTTTTTTTTGTTTAAAGTAAGAGTCATTGGAGATGGTAAATCACCTACTTTTTTTTTTCTAATTTGTTCCAACTTTTGTAAAATGAGCTTTGAATAGAAAAATAATGAATCCAATAAAACTATGATATTACTTAATTAGAAAAGCTTTTAATTGCTTTTGTAAATAAGTAATATTAAGGTCATTATTGCCTGAAGAAATAAATTTTTTCTGATGAATAATTAAATTTTACAAGAATTTTTTATTTGTTTTACATTTTGATTATAATAATTTATAATAGTTTAAAAATCGTGCAAAACTCTGTATTAGCTTATTTCCTTTTGATAATTAGTAATTAAGTAGAAACAAAATTTACGAGTTCAAAATTGCCAAGTTTAATAAATTTAGTGATTCCACTTTTTTTTCAAATAATTTTTTATGTTGTATTTTTCTACTTAATACATTCCTTATTTCCATGTACGGTAGACTGAAATTGCCATTATTATAAAAAGAGTTTTGTCCCTTTATTCTAATAAATAGACATAACAGTAAAACTAAAAATAAAAGGGTTCACTCAGATTTCTAGTAATTTTCATTTATGGTCATCCGTCGTAGCTGTCATCACTTGTCAATCAACACGTGGATCAAGTATCGGGATCAAAATTACGGTACCAATCGTTAATAATTCGTTGTATATTTCTTTTTTATGCTATAATTAAGTAATATTTTTTTTAAATCAGATTAATTTAACATTAAATTTTCTAATTTTACTAAAATGACGTGTCAGAAATTTTTTTAAATATTTTTAAAATCGATAAATTTGTGTTTGTTTACAAATTTCTTAAAATTAAGAAAATGGCGGGTTTTTTGAAAATTTAAAAATTTAAAATTAAATTTGACATTCCAATGTATATAGTTTCTATCTGAAATATACCAGAATTGTTTACTTAATGGAAATAATAAATTTAATGATTCAACTTTCAAGTAAAACTAAAATGAAATATTCAAGCATATTTTTTCATTTTAAAAAATGCATTTTAAACTTAGGTATCGATAATTTATGCCGAAAAAGTGGAGGTACCTAGTAATAGTTTAAATTGTAGGATTTGTATCTGGTAAAATCATGATTCTCTATGGTAATAGTTTAAATTGTAGGATTTGTATCTGGTAAAAATAGATTGTTATTCTCTATGGTAAGGGTTTAAATTGAAGGATTTGTATCTGGTAAAATCATTATTATTCTCTATGGTAATTGTTTAAATTGTAGGATTTGAATTTGGTAAAATCATTTTTATTCTCTGTGTTAATAGATTAAATTGTAGGAGTTGAGTCTGGTAAAAATCATTGTTATCCTCTATGGTAATGGTTTAAATCGTAGGATTTGTATCTGGTAAAATCATTATTATTCGCTACGGTAAGGGTTTAAATTGTAGGATTTGTCTCTAGTAAAATCATTGTTATTCTCTATGGTAATAGTTTAACTTGTAGGATTTGAATCTAGTACAAAACATTGCTATTCTTTATGGTAAGGGCTTAAATGGTAGGATTTGTATCCGGTAAAAAATCATTGTTATTCTCTATGGTAATAGTTTAAATGGTAAGATTTGAATCTAGTGAAAAATCATTGCTATTCTATATGGTAATAGTTTAAATTGTAGGATTTGTATCTGGTAAAATCATTATTATTCTCTGTGGTAATTGTTTAAATTGTAAGATTTGAATTTGGTAAAATCATTGTTATTCTTTATGGTAATAGCTTAAATTGTAGGATTTGAATCTAGTGAAAAATCATTGCTATTCTCTATGGTAAGGGTTTAAATTGTAGGATTTGTATCTAATAAAATCATTATTATTCTCTACGGTAATTGTTTTAAATTGTAGGATTTGTATCTGATGATATCAGTGTTATCCTCAAGGAATTCCTAACACACTATTCACTCGCGAAAAACATATTCTTACAATTTCGGTTTTAAATAATACACAAAAGCGTTGATAAACCGTACAAAGTAAAGCAAACAAACAAGCAATCTGACCACCCTCCCCCCAACCAAAAAAAAAAAAACGATCCGATTCCTAAAATCTGGACAATGACAACACACACTGTTTTCTTTTTAATACCTTCTCCGTAGAACAGCTACATACGACATTTGATTGGGAGATTGGTGATTTTGAGAAGGTGAAACCACCTCTTAATTCCCAGGTCCACTTTGACCAGTGGTGGTAGCACTTGTAAGAATCCCAGATATGGGTAAATAGTGAACCACCAAACAAAAACAAAATACTAGAAAAGTATAAAAATACATTTTTATAGTAAAATAACAACAATGCATTTTTTATATATAAAACATTACCACTAATACTTATCTATTGTAAGATTACACTAATACCTATTTATAGCAAAATTACTAACAATAAATTATATAGTAGACAAACAATACATTTTATAGCAAAATGGCCATCAATACATTTTATCGGTATTTGAAGACATACAAGTGCGTTCAAAATTTATTTAATTGAAGCCATAAAATTGTGATCAAAATATTTAGATTTAGGCATTAAATAACTCAGAGAGGCTGATATGCCGTTAAATTAAATCAACTAACCAACCACCCAACCTACCGTAGAACAGAGATTTATCAACACCAACGTATATGTATGTATATGTGTATGTGTGTGTGTGTGTGTGTTCACCTGTGTACGTGAGTGTGCAGGCGTGCTTGCTTGTGTTTAACCAGGATTGATGAAGACCATTGTAAACATTTAGAAACGTAGCTCTTTAGACCGGTGTTATTTAAAAAACAAAAAAACAAAATCCGAATATATTCTTATACTTCACTGAAACTAATGGCGTCTTAGAAATTCAGCTCCGCAGACACGTCTTCCATTTCAACAATCCATTTTTTTTTATTTCATTATCAATTATACATTCATGTTTTTAGATAAACAGAAAAGAAGGTGAGATTAAAGAAAGAAAAAAATGAATTCGAAAAAAATAAATCATAGATATGAAATTGTAAACAAATTAATGCGCATATATAATGAGGCACGGTGGAGTAATGGATAGCGGCTTAGATTGAGGAAGTCGAATCCAGTTACATTCACTTACGTGCTAATACTCTTGAGAAAGGATTGAATCCCTACTTGTCCCTCCAGCTATGGGTAAATAAACAGACTGGATTCTATAGCCTTGGATGGCAACTGGTCAAGTAGAAGGACAATTCTGAATTCAAAACCTTTGGGGACGTTGTGGCATGTAGTGCACCAGTTCTCTATATTCGGTTGGTTCTGCACGAAATCTTCACCACTATGCTGTTGTCGGGCTGTCGGTTTCCTAGGAACGGATCTGCTTGACACACATACGTCAAGAACGGGAGAATCGATTATTTATATATATATATTGTGCGAGGATAAATTGTCTAAATTACGCAAAAATGAAAATAACACTGACATCTTATTTTAACAGATATATAAATCTACCAAAATTACTCCAGAATAAACGAATTTAATCAATAGAATCGCAATTCGCTTGAGCCACGAGTTATTCAGCTAGAAAGAGAACAGGTTAAATCATTTTATGCCAGCTCAGCTATGTCTTCCCAACTGAGCAATGATGTGACGAGAAAATTCATTCAGACCTTCAGTAATGGTACCAAAATTCATACTCAGGCTTCCATCTTCAATCCCATTCAAGAACCATCAAGAGAATACTGAATAATTTTCAAAGAGAGGGAACAATAGAGAGAAAAAATGGATCACGAGATCACAACAAGAGAGATCATCATATAGATACATTTTTATTGTTCAAAGTAAAGTCTAATAGTGTTATAAAAACCTTGGAGAATTCCAGTAAGATATATTTAATCATTTCTAAGATATATGGATTCAGAGCTTAATCTAACATTTCGACAATTTTGCTCTTACACCCGATATATTAGTTGAACCAGCACGCTAACGATCCAATATATTGATGTGGAGCTGTTAGTGTATTCTATGTTGGTAGAATAACAGCTATCGGCGCAATGAGTGGAATCCTCGGACCGAGTTCGAATTTCGTCCTAGTGTATTAATTCTAGTCTACTTTCGTACTATATCATTTCGGTAAGGCATGAATCCATCCCTTCTCTCATCAGCTAGGGTTTAGTTGCGGAGCAGACTGTATTTTCTCGCCTTGCGTGTCATCCAGTCTAGGATAACTATTACTTTAAATTACAAACCGTAGAGAAGGCAACAAGAAACCACACCACTACGATTCCCAAGATATCATGGTAGTTCACAGGTAATAATGATGTGGAGAGTCATTATCACCTATCTTTTGAAGATATAACATTAAAATAATGTTATTGTATTTTTTGATCATCTTCCACGGTATTTTGAACACTGAAGCATTGACAATATATCTTGTACAAATCTTAAGTGGATCACAAGTAAATGCTATTTCTGGAATTCAGTATGTTGGTTATATATAAGAAAAATGAAAAATATATAAGAAAATATATAAGAAAATATACAAATATCTAAGAAAATATATAAGAAAATATATGAATATATAAGAAAAATGAAATATATATAAGAAAATATATAAGAAAATATATAAATATATCAGAAAAATGAAATATATATAAGAAAATATATAAGAAAAATGAAAAATATATAAGAAAATATATAAGAAAATATACAAATATCTAAGAAAATATATAAGAAAATATATGAATATATAAGAAAAATGAAATATATATAAGAAAATATATAAGAAAATATATAAATATATAAGAAAAATGAAATATATATAAGAAAATATATAAGAAAATATATAAATATATCAGAAAAATGAAATATATATAAGAAAATATATAAGAAAAATGAAATATATATAAGAAAATATATAAATATATAAGAAAAATGAAATATATATAAGAAAATATATAAGAAAATATATAAATATATCAGAAAAATGAAATATATATAAGAAAATATATAAGAAAAATGAAATATATATAAGAAAATATATAAATATATAAGAAAAATGAAATATATATAAGAAAATATATAAGAAAATATATAAATATATCAGAAAAATGAAATATATATAAGAAAATATATAAGAAAAATGAAATATATATAAGAAAATATATAAATATATAAGAAAAATGAAATATATATAAGAAAATATATAAGAAAATATATAAATATATCAGAAAAATGAAATATATATAAGAAAATATATAAGAAAAATGAAATATATATAAGAAAATATATAAATATATAAGAAAAATGAAATATATATAAGAAAATATATAAGAAAATATATGAAAAATGAAAAATATGAGAAAAATGGGGGAATTTACCAAAGTATTGGCGAATCTGTGACAGAACATTGGCGATAAAGCTACACATTTCAGAAAAAAACAGATTTTGTGTGGTTTTAATTTATGCTTCAACAACGAAAGAATCTTAAGGAATTTAAGTTTCCTGCGACACAATATTTTGGTTAATATAGTCTGTATTATATACAAAAAACAACCTTGAGCTTTGATTTGAGAAATTTACTTGACATCTTTATGAATATGCGCATAAAGATTTTTGAATGACGTGTGAATGTTTTTTTTTGTTTTTTTTTCTGAGAAATCGAGCGAGGAAATTGCGAATGTGTTCGTACGTACCCCCGGGGCATTGAGAGCTAAGTTACGCAAATACCGACTCACGACGAATACATATTCGGTATTCGACTTCTTAAACGTAGACAATGACAACATTAGATGAAATGGATTAAATCGGGCAAATATTTTAATATTTTCTGATTATACATTATTTTACAAGTTAGGTTACGTTTCAGAGCAAAGATAATATGTCCAGAAAGATCGCCGAAGGTGTGTCTATAAGCAGTAATTTCAACTTTGCTAACCAGAAGTTCTCGGTGGTTGAATGGATAATAGCGCGTCAGTCTATATGACTACTTCTGTATGGGACACGAGTATGATTCCTGTCGGAGAACGTATATCTTCTACGAAATTTCCCGAACATTCAGGCCGGTGAATGTAATTGTTACTAATTAAAACACAGCATTTATTCAAATAACTTGTATACATAAATATATATATATATATATATATATATATATATATATATATATATATATATATATATATATATATATATATATATATATATATATATATCACTTTAAACCTTATTAGCGGATACGAAACTGCGTGCAGATATGAAAAACTTCAAAAGTTTATTGACTGGAGAAAGTTGAAAGAATAAAACAGGCCTTGCATGACAATTTGTATCTTCGTGTCCAAAGCGATATACGCGCACCAAACTAAATGGTGTCTCTCTCTATCCTGTAGGATACAGGTTCGATTCCTGCAAATTCTTCTTTATTAAGTTTTCTCAGTGGGTGAATAAAAGAAAATATAATGTTTAATATAGAATTGGATCGTCTACTCAAATACGAGTATCCACTAATACTAACGTTTAAAGGGATAAAAATCTGTCAGATTAATAAGTCCATTCTGCCACATATATATATATATATATATATATATATATATATATATATATATATATATATATATATATATATATATATATATATATATATATATATATAGTATGAAGTAATCAAAAAGCATACAGACGCTTACAATCCAAGTAGTGAGTTTAAAAGTTTGGTTAGTGAAAGAATTATAATTCTTCTTCTTGGTACAATTGGCTCCTCACATATATTGGGTTGGTGCATAATTATCAGGCGTTTTTAAATAATAATTATTATAGAAAAGAAAAATAACAATTCAACAGTAACATTTTTTAAATCAGTATGATTATCGAAACGCATTTTTATAACCTGAAAATAAGATAATCTTTTTTATTAAAAAAAAAAAGTAAACCAAACAGCAATTTTTATTCATAGATAACTCGCCAACAAAATCGCCCGATAATTATGCACCAACCCAATATTAAAAAATATCTTGTGATTTTTTAAAAAATAAAACATCTTAAACTTCAAAATAAAATATATGATTAATTTTGATATGAAATCTTTATGCACAAATGTTACAGTAAGCAAATAGGCAAATAAAGTGTATAAAACCCACTTAACTAAAACAAAAATAAAATTACCTACTCCTACACATAATATCATAAAACATGTGACATTTAATCACTAATCAATGTTTTGAAATTTTGTGCATGTGTGTGTCCAAGCAACTCCTCCGTTCCTACTGGTCTAATTTCAATGATTCATAGGTCATTCAAAAGCCCTAGAAAAGTTTCGTTAAGTTCAGATTCAGGGTTGCAAGATTATGCGTGGTTAATAAATATATATGAATATATTATACTAACCATTATCGTTGCTTTCATGGTTCAAGGGAAGTAACTCTTATTTCTTTTTTTATCTAAAATTGCAGTGCATCTTTTATTATAAACTAGCTTAAAAGCTTCCCTATCAAGCTGCCACTTAATTTAAAGACGATTTGATGTACGTAGATTCTTATTTTTCGTAAAAAAAACAATTATTTCTATTTAAATGTGTGACAGAAAATGGGACAATTTATGAGATAAAATTAATATAGTGTAAAGATGGGAAAACAGAAATTAGAATTAGTTATATATTCAACATTTGATCAGTTAAAGAGACATAATAACTAATTAGGTAAAACCTAAATTATGGAATCTATACGAAGAAATGCGAAATTGGAGCTCAATTCTCCCACGAATTCGGAAATTAAAAAAAAAAACAGTTCTACTTTGTAGTAATTTGTCTCACAGGTTTTACGTACGATTTCATTTTCAGGTCTTTGTTCACTGCTCTTTGTACTGGCATAGCTGAAACGTTTCTCTTTTCTAATTAATCTCTTTAGCTAAGTTGAAATGACGACCCTCTCTTGATCCAGTCTTCTGCTCTACTGTTTCATCTTTTTAAAACTTATTCACTTTTTTCTTGATGGTTCTTGAATGAACTTTGAAGATAGAAGCCAGAGTGTAAATGTTGATACAATTACTGAAGGCTTCAATAATCTTTTCCCTCTCAGCATTGCTCATGTGGGAAGCAAAACGATTTTAACCTGTTCTCTTTTTAGCTGAATAATTCAAAGTAGTTTTCAGTGATTCTTACGACAAATGGTGGCTGAACGTCTTATCTGAAAATCTGGAAAAAGAAACTCAATTAGTTTAGTGTTTTTTTTTAGATATTAAAAATTTGTGGGATGGATATCTATGCTGTAACAAAATTTGGATAATTTTGACGTTATACTAGGTATATAGATATAGGTGTGTGTATGCACGATGGTTTGCTGTAAGGTTCACAACCCTATCATTATTCCCAAAACGTGACAAGATCTTCTAAATGATAGAACATGGCTCTTCACAACGTTTTTGTTGATGAAAGAACCGGTGGCTCTTTCTACCCCTCATCCTTATTGTGCCACCCGTTCATTCAGAATGATCAACTATCTTTATTTATTATCTGTCTATATTTCCGAGATGAGGTATTTTATATATATATATATATATATATATATATATATATATATATATATATATATATATATATATATATATATATATATATATATATATATATATATATATATATGTCTTTATTTCTGTGATGAGGTATTATATACACTATTTACATTATTCGGACTATTGTCCTCTTTTTTGTTGCCATATTTATTACAACGTTTCGGCCATTGTATGCTCCAGCCTTCTTCAGGTGGTTGGAATGTCGAACTGAAACCCTTTATTTCGCTCACCTGTGCGTCCTGTTTATTTTAGCCATTTCCTATTTATACTATCACCTATTCCGATTTTCGCTCTCTCTCTGATGGAGCGGAAGTGAAGTCAAAAGTCTTCCTCAACCGATATTCAACACTTGAATTCGAACTCGGCTCTCAGATTTCTCTTCCGTACCGCTATCCATTACACCATCCCCACCTTATCCTATATCCCAGAAATTCTAGCTGTCTCTGGTTGTTAAAAGCATATTATTAGATCTTATTCTCTTTCAAACTTCCTCGCGGGTTCAGTTGATGGTATTATCAGCATCTCTTTGTAGAATTACATCTCTTAGACTTAAAGTTACATCTTTATTTATTCATTTTTTTGTGAAGATTTTCATATTTCTTGACTGTTTGTATATTTTCCTACCTGTTGATACGTTGCTTATTTTCACTGCGTCATCGTATTTCCAGGTTACATTTTCTGTCGTCTGTTAAGAACCACATTGCTTCTGATGTCCTTAGCTTGCTTCTGATATTCCCAATAGGAAGCTTATAACTTTGGATATTTCTTTTTTCTTAAAAACTTTGCATTTCATCTTCCACGGGAAATAACGAACGCAAGTGAGAGAAAGCTACACAATGAAAAAAAAAAGGTAATGGCGGAAGTGTGACCAATTCAACAAACAGTGAGCTACTGATAAAGCCCATGTTGTCGGCTACTAGTTCTCGCGAGAGTGTCCCATTTGACAAAGTATATTTTAGTTATCAACAGAAAGAATTTATCTTCAGTTTTTCGCACTTGTGAATTGACTTTTTTTTTCTCTTTTTATCCTCCTAATATTTGAACGAGTTTTTTTTACCATCTGAAAGCTTACTGCAATGCGCATGAAACGAGAGGCGCTGTTCGTTTCAAAATTTTTGAAAGAATACTTTTTTTCAAATTAACTTATCTGTATTCTTTTTCTTTTCCTTTATCTCTCCGTTACTTTTATCCATGACTATCCCACATAGTGACAACAGAATATCTACCAATATGGCGACATCTTGTAAGAGCCTGGACGCAACATTATCGTGGTTGAATTAGCGATCAAGGCACTTTCCAGACAAAACGGACCACAATTTTGGCATAGGGGATGCTATTTTGATTAAAAGACAAAATAATCCATTGAAACGAAAATGTCTGGAATGTGCCTTGATCGCTAGTTCAGCCACAATAAATTTTCGTCAATATATCAGAATTTATCACAACAGATATCTGTTGTCACAAAGGTGATGAAAAGAAAAAGAATACAGATGAGTATAGCAAGACTGAAAAAGTGTTATTTCAAAAATTTTGAAACTACCAAAATCTAACATTTCGTGCGCATATGTAACGTGGCAACATCAACAGAGGCTAGTCAGATGAAATCCTAACGGATGAAACGCGTCACAAAAAACTTTTTTTCAAATTTCTCATATCAAATATATATATATATATATATATATACCGATGTGGCCCAAAATGGAGGACTGTCATTGTATTCTATGTTGGTAGAATAACAGCTGTCGGCCCAGAGCTCAATCCCCAACCGTAATATCGTTCAAAAGCATCTCTGAGCCCTTGTGTGTGACGAATTATTCTCCACCCTCTCCCATCCCGACTGACAGGCGGGATGTGGTAAGCCTCTCGCTGCATTATTGCTAAATACACAAAAAGTGTTCAGACTAACTACAGTCCCTCATCCTGCCAAATCAAACCTTCACAGTATGGATACGCCATGCCACTTACAGAGTAGCAAACTACCCACATTCTCTCTGTATTCCATCGATGAGAAGTAAGTTCCACTCGAACAGGTTCTTCCCGTGAACCACTGCTCAAGATGCCCCCCCACCCCCATACACACTTAACCTGTTTAAAGCTAGGGTTAACAGCCATATATATATATATATATATATATATATATATATATATATATATATATATATATATTGACAAGAATGTAGAGGAGTAAAATCATCTTTCAAAAAAGTACAGACTCTACAAATCGCTGGTAGTCTCCATTCTCCTATATGAATGTGAAACGTGGACAATGTCGGCAGATACATAGAGAAAGATCCAAGCGTTTGAGAACAAATGCATGAAAAAACACCAAAAGAATTTTAATTATATAGATACAAGGATGAAAAGGATTAACGGAAAGAGAGTTAGGGAGATATTCACCTAGGGGTAAGCTTATAAATTATAATTAATATAGTATAAAAGAGTGGGAAAATCAATATGGAAATTAGAATTAGTTTTTATTTTTTTATGTCAACATTTGAAGATTTAGAGGGGGAGTAATTTGGGGTAGCTAATTAAACTAAAACTATATGATGAAAATATGGTAGCTTTACATATATATATATATATATATATATATATATATATATATATATATATATATATATATATATATATATATATATATATATATATCGAATCACCAAAGTTAAGCAAAGTAGAGCTTGTTAATATGTAGATGAGTGAATGCTCGGCGATACCAGATGTTGTAACTTTTGATATGGGGATAGTTTATGTATAAAGTCTCGCAATAACAAATCGGAGAGACGTGTTCGAATCTTAGTTGGCTTTGATACAGTGACTTACGCGTGCACATACCCTTGAAATAACTATGAATCTAACTCTCCACCCCCATCTGTAATCTAAATAGATTGATTTGACCTCTGAAAATCATTATCTCCGAAATGAAATTGTTAATACAGTATTCAAAAAATGAATAATTGTTCTTACAATGCAAGAATATATTGCCGCTTTAAATAACTTAGAAAGGGTTGATAAACCGCTAAAAATAAATTAAAACATCTGATCCTTTGCTGCCAATGTACTTCATTCTTCCATATCTATACTGAAAATATATAAATTACTGATATAAATTCAGTATAGACTATATTTGATGATATACATAACGTTCTTCCTTTTTTTTTTTTTAAATAACTTCCTAAAATATATCGTCTGTTTTTCATGCGAAGTTGAAATTCAAATAATCTTCAGTTTACACCGAAAAACATCAGCATTTGTACTTTGCCTAACTTTGTAATATTAACTGCAAACTGTGAGGATTTCATGATAATATATGCAGTACTTAATAGGGGGAAAGAGCTAACCATGTTAATTGCTTTTGAATCTATTCTGTGGTAACTATCATTCATACGTCTTTAACAAAAGCATGAGAAGCGATATATCTGGGTAATTAAATTAAGCCGTGGCTGGCAGTTAATTCAAAGTAATTATGCACACAGGCAGTATCTAGCGTCAGGAACGATCGTCAGCCACAATACGTCACCGAAAACTAAGACATAATATTGGTTAAGGACTGTCACGCTGAAAAAGTCGTCCTGACATGTCTCCCAACTTGTCCGAAAAAATTAAAAATGAATTAAAATAACGGAACTATTACGGTCAGGTCATATAAAGCAATAAGTTGGTAACACAGCAAGAAATCTGTAAATTCAATTAATTGGTTTGCTAGATTATTGGATCATTCGCTTATCTGAACCAAGTATGTAAGACACAAAGAGACTTTGTCGCTCTAAGAAATAAAGGGTGTTTCATTAAGACGGATTATATATAAGAGTGTTCCATTAAGACGGATTAAAGTCAGCCGTAAATAAATCACTGTTATTTGTGAAAATTTATTAATTTCTCTATTGGATCATTTTATTTAAGTCATGGCAATTATGTGTGAAAAATAATATCGCCCAAATGTCCGCCAAATCTGAAAGAAAAAGAAAAAAAAATTAGACTTTTAACCTTAATTTACGTTAAAATCGCTCCAAGTTATTGGAACATCCTTTATTTGTTTCTCTTAATATCCTTTCTGCGTCCTCTTCAGCCATTCATTTACACAAGTTCATTCGTTCAGGTGTTTTGGATTTATTTTAATCGAGATAACCCCAGGCAAGACAGTAAAGACACAAGTGGTTAATAGGCGTGAAAAAATTAGAAAACAGAAACATTACTAATGAGCGAGAACAACAGAAGTGTAATCAGTAAGTCAGTCGTTAATGATTGACATTGCATCTAAATTTTTGAAGATCAAATTTGGCTGCAAAGCCTAGAGCCAGAAGATAGTTCCACAAGGAAGAAGTACGAGAAAAGAAATTGTTAGCATAGAATAAGTTCGATGCTAACAATTTTTTTTCGTATGTTTGCATCTAGGCAATTCAACTGTAAACTGATGAGACCTTGCTGCCATTCTAGTACTGCGCTTAAATTCATAGAGTTTAGGTACCATAGCGAAGAACATTGTTTATTCTGTTTTAAAAATACAGAATTTGGCACAAAGCCAAAATGGAAAAAAGGACTTAGCTAGCCACAATCACTGACACAAACATACCACAATGTTCCTGTCACCAAAATCTCGCAATCTTACTATTCTTACCACAGACACCATAATACCTCAGTGTCTCTATGAAAATCCTTGCCAGTTCGTACATGTAAAATTCAGATTAAATAAAACAAAAAGTTAAACTAGAAAATATAATAGATAAGTCTTAGGACGAAAAACTATTTACTTAGAACGACAAAAAATTTAAAAAAATATAAACAATGAACGAAGTAACACTTCGAAAGATAAAGATTAACAAAAATTACGCAAAAAAGAATGAAATTGATGTTCGACGGGGATTACAAAAATAAAAAAATAAATTCAGGATAACATAAAAAACATAAAATAAATCAAAGGCCTAAAAAATAATTGAAAAAAGATTTTTATAAACTGGGGGAGGGCGAAAACTGAAAAAGAAAATTCAATTTTTTTTTCAAAATCAGCCAACAAAAGAACGTAAGTAAAAAGTAAAACTTAAACTTAACGTATGATATACGGTTTGTCCAACAAAAAAATTCCAAAGATTGGAGTGGCAAAATGACGTCAGCTGCTAGGCACTGATTGTAACTGGACTGAAAAGAAAGAACTCCTTCTACAAAGGTACGATAGTGAAGAGAATTATTTATTATTCTGTCTTCTGTCTTAACATTAATCTTAGATAGCCACAATCACTGACACAAACATGCCACAATATTCCTTACACCAAAATAACGCATTCTTACCACATCGACCATAATACCTTAATATCTATATGAAGTCCTTACTAGTCTCCATATGTACAATTCTTGTCTGTGCGGGGTGAGGGGTGGAGAATATAGCAATTTAATAATCTAATACCCAGTGGGTATTAACAATATGAAATAATATATGTACAAGAAACAAAATAAAATATTGTTAGTAATAAAACCTCCCACAATCCTTAATTGTGGAAGAAAATTCAGTCAACGGTACAAAATTAATGCAGGACTTTAATAATATAATACAGTTATTCTTGCAAACACTCACTCAAACACATACTCATTTAAATACAAAAACAAATACGAAACTCACACCCGAAAAAACGAAAGGCGCCCAGCATCTACCAAAGAAATGATATAGAAAAGGCAGAGAGTATCTATGTTACTAAGTTTAAGTCAAGACGACATTCTTTAATAACTGAGGGCAATTTTTGAACCGTTTTTTATGAGAGAAAAGTTGCGACTTACATGTCATCAAATACGGTATTTGATGAAATTTTCGCTCGTCTTAATTGTTTGAGATTCACCGGCAAAGCAGCTTTACGGTGAATGGAAAGTGACTGAAGATAAGATGTCATGTCATGACGATAATCGTGCTAACTATTCTTTTGATTTCAAGAATCTCTAAATGTACAGCAAG
>OZ010583.1:34539931-34572431 GCA_963932145.1 Acanthosepion lycidas | reverse complement strand
GCTGTAAATTTCCAGATTACTTGACAGTGTCACTATAGTTTTATTTATTAAACTTTTATCAGTTATTCTTGCAGATTGTTTATTAAAGAAAAAAAGTTTCAAAATTATTTGGCAAACTTGTTGCTAAGATATTTTTTCTTCTTTTCGTAATTTTATATTTAAGTAATACACGCCAGATAGTCTTTTCGCCGAAAAAAAAGATCGATCGATTTGATAAATTGTCAACAGTTCATAAATTTCCCCTTGAATCGAAGACTCCGTTCCCCAGAAACCAGATGGCTATTTGAACTAAAAGACGAAGATGCCTGCGCCCAGGGCGAGGAACTCGGCTACTTTCCTTGCAAAAGTCTATCGTAATAAGTTAAATGCATTCATATTTCGCAGTAAGGCTATCGATAAATCAATAAGTTCTTAACCTAAGAATGAATTATGCGTTTATGTTACCGGATGAACATTTAGTTTCCGAGATAATCCAGTTTTCTTTTTTTCAATGCATTTAATTCCTTTATGAACATCCATCACAAAGATTGAGCATTATACAGTGAAATTTACAGATCAAAATTCAGCTCACAAGTACGGATGAGGCTGCAGATTTATTGATCTATCTATGTATTCGTGCGTGTCTTTCTAAATAGGAGTAATAAATGTCGATTCGAAAGAAGAAGGGGGGAGGAGGAGTAGAAGAAGAAGAAATAAGAAGAATCTTAAAAATAAAACAAAATGAGCGGCAAAGAAAGAAAGAAAGAAAGAAAGAAAGAAAGAAAGAAAGAAAAAAGAAAGAAAGAAAGAAAGAAAGAAGGAAAGAAAAAAGAAAGAAAGAAAGAAGGAAAGAAGAAAAAAGAAAGAAAAAAGAAAGAAAGAAACAAGCAAACAAATAAACAAACAATGAAAGAAGTAATGGCTGAAAAAAAGAAAGATAGACAGAAAGAAAGAAAAAAGACAGAAAGAAAGAAAGAAACAAGCAAACAAACAAACAATGAAAGAAGTAATGGCTGAAAAAAAAGAAAGAAATAAAGAAAGAAAGAAGGAAGGAAAGAAAAAAAGAAAGAAAGAAAGAAGGAAAGAAGAAAAAAGAAAGAAAAAGAAAGAAAGAAACAAGCAAACAAATAAACAAACAATGAAAGAAGTAATGGCTGAAAAAAAGAAAGATAGACAGAAAGAAAGAAAAAAGACAGAAAGAAAGAAAGAAAGAAGCAAACAAACAAACAATGAAAGAAGTAATGGCTGAAAAAAAAGAAAGAATGAAAGAAAAAGAAAAAAAGAAAAAAGAAAGAAAAAAGAAAGAAAGAAACAAAAAATTAGAATTTGAAAAGAGGACACTTAATGAATTAAGGAAAAGAAAAAAAACAAGAACAGAAAAAAAGAATTCAAAGAATCGATGAAACTAGAATAATAAAATAATATAAATGAAATAATGATAACAAAAAAATAACAGAATTAAGACGAAAACTAAATTAGACAATTGATGAAAATAAGAAGAAATCATGGGGCAAATAGATGAGACGGATTGTATAAGTTGGGAAGAAAAAAAATGTGAAAATGTAGAAGATTTCTGGTATAAAGAAAATAGTTTCTAAGCAATGAGAAATCAAGGAATAAAAAGGAGCGAAAAAAAGCGTAATCGTACTGGAAAGAAACTGGGATATGGAAGGGAATCTGTCACGTCGTCGAGAATTAGAGCCGAAAGCAGGTAGACACCATTCATTTCCGTTTGCGCGCGACTTGATTTAAAAGTAGCTGATGCGAAAAGATCTAGGAATTCTAAAGAAAAAGATTCCTTACAAATTCACACACACACACACATATATATATATATATATGAGACATGTTTCATTGAAAAATTTAGACAAGATTAGTCCACTTATTTTCAATTGGATCCTTTCATATTCACAGACAAGCTTTTTAGTGTCATTATTAAAGGAAGAGAGAAAATTACCGCGTTGATACTTATTAGTTGAGTACTTTCCACATTAGCACAATGCCATCATCAGGGTGTTGTTTGTTTGTTTTTTTCAAAACAAATATTGTAATGTTCATCACCATCAAAGGCAAAGTTACTGTGTCCACCAGAAGGTTAATTATTTTACTAGTTAAGTGAAGAACGCTGATTTTAGTACAATTAGCTTAATCTTTTCTCTTCCTTAAATAATGACACCCAAAAAGTTTGTCAGGGAATCTGAAAGGATCCAATTTAAGATGTATAAAAGTGCAAAGTCAACACCGAGGGGCCATAGTCTATTTCATGCCTGGACGTAACATTGGACTGAAGATTGCGTTCAAACTTGAAACAGACTGTCACCGCTCGGTGTTGACCTCAGTATCCAATTTTATATTTCATATTTACGTATTCTCTATCCCTGATATTAAGCACTTTTATCCATGCATATATCATTCCTTAAAACTATATTTTTATCATATATATATATATATATATATATATATATATATATATATATAATGCGAAAAGATCGAATGAAAGATACTGTAAAAAATACACTCACACACAGACACAAACATCATAGAGTATATGACGGTTCCTGCGTAGGATAGAGATTCGATTCCAATCGGAGGACACATATTTTCGATTAAATTTCTCGGACATTAAGGCCGGTAAATATTGTTAATATTGTTTATCATAAAGAAAGCAATTATTTAAATACTTGTATCTGTAAAAATCACGTATAATCAGAAAATATATTAAATAATTGTCGGAATTAGTCCATTTCATAATACACACACACACATATATATATATATATATATTAGGTTGGTGCAAAAATAATGTCGTTTTCTCATATAAAGCTGGACGTCAAAAGCCAACATTATTTTTGCACCAACCTAATATATATATATATATATATATATATATATATATATATATATATATATATATATATGAGATGTTTGCGCGTGTGTTATATATACTGAGATACAGAGGGAAGATATTCAGGTAGTATAGCGGTAAGCTGCACAGTAAAAAGGAATCAGTGGCTGAGTTCATATTCTGGCCGATTCTGTTTGTAATAACACCCTTTGAGAAGTCATGAATCAATTTTCCTGTCGTTATGGGCTAAATAACTGAACATTCTAGACTCTTACCTCGAGTGGCAGCCGGTTATAAAGGAAGTGAATGTCCGAATTCTAACTTGATTAGAACTGTTTGGTGATTCCCGGCAAATTGTGTACCATTTCTACTTCGTCATTTCTTCCGAAAGTGTTTTGAATAAGGCGCGAATCGGAAGCCATAGCAAGTGCTTTTGTCACTACTCTTTATCGGTTTGTAAGATCTTCTGGACATTCATAAATGAGAAGGAATTTCCGAAGTAGAGATAGGGAATTAGTTATTATATATATATATATATATATATATATATATATATATATATATATATATATACAGATAGATACTTCATAAAACTAGATACATTTCTTACTATATGAAATGATTTATTTAAAAAATATACTTTTCCTAAGACTCTCTGGCATCTTGTTTTGTTGAGGTCTTCAATAATTAATACATACATACATACATACATATATATATATATATATATATATATATATATATATATATAGATATATATATATATGGTGTTTGCAGAAGTTTCCAGCGTATCTTACATTTACAGACGGAAACTGAATAAAGTTTGATGTGATTAAAATGTGCTGAAAAAGCTTACATAGTTATTATACTCATACACACACAGACATATATATATATATATATATATATATATATATATATATATATATATATATATATATATATTCACACAGATGATTTGAGAGAGAATGAGTGAGAGAAATATTGTGGTTGATATCGGTGAATGTATAACTTTGTAGAAGTTCACCATTTTTCAGTATCAACTACACTCGGAATATTTGTACTTATTAGACTATCGGTCACTTTCAGTGAAAGATTCTTTTGGTGAATATACAAGTATGTATTAAGAGATGGTTGACAATATTTAGAAATGGAGACACCGACCTCAAAGAACACGTTGACAAATTTGAAAACGTAACGATTAACTGAAAACATTTGATAGACGCAGTTGCACAAACCACACATGACATTACGAGATTTCCTGTGATAAGCTTGTTAACCATAAATTAATGGTAGGTGGCCACATCTTATCTCTTTTTTATATCCTAAAAGGCAATGAACAGGAGCCACTCAAGGTAGAGGGTTACTGTTTCACAAACTGGATGTTCTGTGTAAACAAGCACAGTGGAACGAAAATTTCGATCACACAAAATGACGTTGATTAACGTGTAGTATTGTCATAACGTGTCCTAACATTTAAAAAAATCATAACTGCTGAAAATTAGAGCTTTTGCCATGAAGATAACGATAAGATGACCATAATCTTGTAATGTTGGATCTTTGTGGAATAAGGCCGAAGACTGAAGAGGTTTTTAACCCCTCAAACCGACGTAAATAATTTTGAACTCCGTCAAGTCTAGACAGTGACGATTGAGAAGCTCCAGCCAAATTCTAAACATAAAGATTGGCAAAAGGAATCAGATATTTATTGAATCAATAAGAATGAACCAACCATGGTTCGAGCTTCTTTAGTAATGGTTTAAATATAGGAGTTCTACTTAATGTCTGGAGTGAAGTTGGGTCCTATCAGATATTCATTGTGTCATTGATAGTGAAACCATTCATCGTGAACAGATAACACTCAGAGTGTGAACGCTGATGTTGAAACGATTCAAACTTTCTGGCATAACAGAATGAGCAGGCCATCATCCATATTTTATCTAGGATAAATGTAGACTCATATTTCGCAAAATGTTGCCGCTTCTGACTTGATATCTTGGCTTCAGTCACTTTCCCGCTAACGTAACGTGACTTCCCTCTGTCTTTTCTATAAATATGTTCAAGACAATTGCTCTTGAAGAACTCCTTGGTTCGATTCATGTGGTATTATAGTAAAAATGATTACGTAAGAATGAGTTGTTTTGGTGAAAGGAATATTGCAGGGTTTTTTGTGGGGTGGGGGTCAGTGATTGTGGCTAGCTAAGTTTAATTTAAGACAGATTGAAAAACAGACATTCCCATTCCTCTTTTTGGCATGTACCACATTTCCTGGAAATAACGAGGAATAAATATCTCTCCTCCTTGGTATCTCAACAGCATGAACTTAAATGTAGTACTAGACTGGCAACTAGGTCTCATTGTTTTACTGTTGAAATAGACAGATGCATCGTAAGTTCTATGCTAATAGTTTCTTTACTCGCATGTCTTGACTGTGGGACACTCTTCCAATTTCTCGCTTCGCTGTCGCCTACAATCTTCCAAAATCTAAGTGCCACATTAGTTAACATCTGTCTTTCTGAAACTGGTTCTTTTATTGTCCTTTGTCCTCACTAATGTCTTTTTCATTTTCTCTTACCCCCAGTAACCACTCGCGTCTTAGTGGCATTATCGCCTTGCTTGGAGTAAAACGAGTAAAATAGAATCAAAGGAAGGAAAAAAAAAGATTTATTCTTATGTTTCAGAAAACGTAGACTCGTTTTGAAAATGATCTTATGAAGATAAATATAATATCTTCAGCCGGGATATTCTAAAAGATTACGCCGAAAAAATAAAAAAAACACACCGTTGAAATGAAAGAAAACACTTGAAACAAAAAGAGAAATAAACGCAAATAATCACGTCGGTTGAAAACAAACAACAGGTTCCAACATGTCCGTGCTGTACAGGTTTGTTGGTCAGTATAAACATGAATTAATTTAATTTTATGTGAGCTGAAAACGCTATGTTAATTCTTGACATCACTGGAGGAAAAAATTTATTTTAGACCGTCTTGAAATAATGGCGGTTTTATATGAAAACATGTTCGAAACGAAATGTAAGGAGTTCTGCAAAAGGTATGTTTTTATGGCATTGACAACATGGGTAATAACATTTTATTTATTTGTTTATTTATTTACGCTTACCCAATACAAGGTCCAAGAACCACTCAAGGTAGAGGGTTGCTATGTTGAGTTGTTTTAGTGCAAGAAAGCGTAATATAGAAGGAAAAATAGACAGTTAACGTGAAGAGCACAAGGTTTAGTGAATAATATTACAGATTTCAAGTGGAGACGTTGAAATTATTGCGTTGAAGATGACTTTGGAAGGAACCGGAAACGAAATTCTAAACAGGAAACAAGGAATGAACGTTTACTCTTATTCAAATGACAGGGGAGGAGTTGGAACTGGGGATGAAGGCAAACCTTTCTAATACCACACACAAACTGCATAAAAATATTTTCTTTAAGGAGTCACATAGCATCAAGAATCTCTTTAACACTTACTTGGTTTTTAAAGTGTTTCTTAAAATAAAAACAACGATTCGTAGAGATGCCTAAAACCAAAGCTTTCACGAAAGATAGACAGCTAAGTTGGATATCACATAAATACAGTAGCAAATACTGTATGTTGGTCTGCAGTCGGAGATTCTTCTCCAGCTGTGCTGGTCAAACTCTCTAACTCCGGGTAGAGAGGATCCCTAAACGAGGCTATGTCGAAGGGCAGAGTCTTGTCTCGAGAAACAGCTATCCGATCTCGTTTTATACTAGGTCTACGGGGAATTTTGGGCTGAGTCTACGGGCTCGGATACCCCACATTAAATTCGGCTGTGTGCCACATCTGACCGCGTGGGGCGGTTAGTAGATATTCTGCAGTTGGAGATTCATCTCCAGTTGTGCTGGTCAAACTCTCTGCCTTCGGGCAGACAGGATCTTCAGACGAGAGTATGTCGAAGGGCAAAGTCTTGTCTCAGGAAACAGTTACCAGACCCCGTTTTATACGGGGTCTATGGGGATTCTTTGGCTGAGCCTACGGACTCGTATAATCCACATTAAATTCGGCCTTGTGCCATATCTGACCGCCTGGGGAGGTTGGCAGATATCATGCAGTCGGAGATTCATTACTTCTAGCAGTTGACTACTTCTTTTACGCGCCACTATCAAATCATATATATGTTGTTCGTGTCCTAAGTATTATCGTTCATTACCAACCTTTGTTTGGTTATTCCCTAGGTTACAACAATTTCATAGTTCAGGTGGAGACTTTGGAAGTATTGAGTTGAAGAAGACTTTCGAAGGATCCGGTAACGTAATCCTAAGCAGGAAAAAAGGCATGAACCTCTACTCATATTCAAAAGACAGAGGAGGAGTGTGAACCGAGTAAATAGGCAAACGTATCTTACCGCACATAAACTGCATAAAATATTTTGATAAAGGAGTCAAATAACATCAGGAAGCTCTTCAACATTTGCTTCGGTTTGAAACTGTTTCTTAAAATAAAAAAGCGAATTGAAGAGAGTCCTTAAACCAAAATTGAAGTGTACGATAAAAAAGCAACTTTGGTCCAAATTAATTGGTTAAAGCTATGCGCTGTTTCCGTCTAAATTACAGAATAGCCCAATGGTTTAAATCATTGGTTCATAAATTTGGTGGTATAGTAATTGTACATTCAACTTTAACATTAATGTGTAATATTAGAAGAATGATATTTTCTGTCTGAATTTCTGGGATGATGAGTTATCATTATTTACACTATTTATATTCCGACTATTGTGAGTTCAATCCCTGGGCTGGGCAATGCTTACTTGAACTCAGTGAAAACGGCCGAGCAATATCTGAGGAATACTAAAAATAGGAACCAGATGAGATATCTCTAGAGATAGGCAGAATGAGAATAGTCTAGACATATAGATTAAATAAAGTGTTTAGTTCAGAATTCTTTGTAGGTTACCTAGTTCGATTTACACCTTCGAAAGCCCGTAGGGCACAAGTGCCGAAAGTTTGCGATAACAACAACAAAGATGAGGACAATAGTCCGAATGTAAATAAGGAATTGCATTTTCCCGCATTCATCAGTCAAGTTTTGAATTCATAAATAAAAACCATACGAAAGTCTATATTGTTTATAACTTAATATCTCCAATCTTTGAAGATGGAAGAATTAGAAAATATTTGAAAAATAAAACAATTTATAAATGAAGAACGGCTCTTTAACATGATATTAGGCATCTGTCACTTTCAGCCTCAGTGTCCTTTGTGGTCTGAAACGGCTATTCGACAATGACAGTTCACCGATACTATAATATGTTTGATGCTGATCTCTTTGTCGAACTTGGATCTTTCTTTCTTTGCCGTTTCGACTTTGTTGGGCAGATGTCACTTCGAACTTGAAAGAGACAGTCTTCAATGTCTCCCTAGTGGATCAATCAAGTTTTAATTTATAAAGAAAAATTATAAGAAAGCCTCTCTTCGCTTATGACTGAATAAATTTAAACCTAAGAATAAAAGAGAATTAGAAAATAGAAAAAATGGTCTAGGTGTGCCGTCAAAAACGTCATCAATTGTTAGAATGGTTTAATATTGAGATGCAACGAAACAATGGTTTTGAAACAATGTATTAGAAATCAATAAAGCGGAAATCCAGAAATCACCAGTTATTAAAGTGTTTATAATATACTGCGTTCGCTATATGATGCAACAGGCCTAAAAATTTAAAGACAGTATCATTGCTACACCATTTGATCTCCCTTAATTTAAAATAGTTTCCATATTATATTAGTGAAGAAATCATGAACTTTTATTTGTTTTTCAATTTAATTACATAAAGCGCGACACAAAAGATATAAACAATTAAATACACAACGGTAATTACTACAAGGCTGAAAATGAAATTTAATTGAAATCTACTCTATAAAACTAATATTCGCCCTTACTTACCAAAGAAGATGTTTATCTTATCTAATTACATAGGCGATTTAAATGAAATATATAAATAAATAGATACACTACGGTAAATAATATATAGATAAATAGATACACAACGGTAAATAATATATATTGTTGGCGAAGAATAGTAAATAAGGAATTGCTCTATAATATCATATTAATCCTTCATCACAAAAATTCTATTGTTTATTTATGTATGAATGTCATTGTTAAAATGGGTAAAAAATAATATATGTGTAGCCAATGTTTATTGTACCTTAGCGGTTATCAGCACGCAAATTGGAATTGGCTTATCAAATTCAAATTCCAGCCGAAGTCGTTGCCTTAGCTTTCAATCAAATGCCTGTTATTGTCTGTCGATGGTATAGCAGTAGAAGCTGAACGTTCAAGACAATGATTTATAGTTTTGTTTTGTTTTATTTATTTGTTTTTTTGTCTTGTTGCAAATACCAATATAAAGCGTGAATGAGAAAATGATATCTGTTATGGAAGTGTCTAACTACAGATGTGTCGTTTTACTTCTTTCTAAGAGAGAAAAATCACCCAGTGGAAATTCATCGACATTTACTGAATGTTTACTGAAAGCAAAAGTGGATGTAAGCCAATTTATGCAGAGAACAGTGTGTTTCAGCAGCGTCGACAGTATGATGTATGACAAGCAACGATCCGAATAGCCATACATAACTGTTAATCCAATAAATCGACTCGATCAGTTTGTCTGGGTGAATTATTACAAAACAAAGGTGTGCTGAGTTGAATATCAAACAAATTAGAAATGGGGACATTCCACTAATTCACATACAGGGAGTGAAAGGCTACTGAATGCAATTCACTCAGGACCTGTTAATCAACGACAAAGATAAAACGTGACAGTTTTTATTTTTTATTTTATTTTTATTTTTTTTTTTTCGGCATAAAGTTTTAATCACCTAGGAAGTCAACAATAAAAGCTGGATTTAAAATAACAGTCCATAGAATGACGAAATGCAACTCTCCATCACTTGTTCTTCATGGGAGGTAACTATTTGCAAAAATGTCCTCAATGACACTTCGTATAAAGAGTACTGTAAAGATCTCCGATCTGGTCGCTGCAATATTGATTTTGATGCCCGCGGAGGGGGGAATATTTAAGAATTATTTTATTTTGCATTTTTAAAAATTATATACTGCGTGTAACAGCAAAATTGTCCAAATTGTGTAACAGCAGTGGCCAATTGTCCATCCCACAACATTTTTAATGTCTAAAAAATAAACACTAAACTAATTGAGTTTCTTTTTACAGGTTTTCAGATAAGACGTTTAGCCACCGTAACACCATTAAAAAACGCTTTGAATTATTTAGCTAGAAAATGAACAGGTCAAAATAGTTTTGTGTCAGCCTCACTGACTTCTTAACTGAGCAATGGTGGGAGGAAAAAGATCATCCAGGCATTCATTAATGGTTACCATTATTCATAAACTGCATTACATCTTCACACTCCATTCAAGAACCATCACGAAAACGGTGAATAAGTTTAAAAAAGAGGGAAAAATCGAGAAGAAAACTGGATCAAGAGCTCGCAACAGCAAGAGGTTTTATCATTTCAACTTAGAGCTAAATACATTCTCATTCAAGCCTTCATTAATGGTTCGAATATTCATACTCTGGCTTCCATCTTCAAAGTCCTCTCAAGAGCCATCAAGAGAACGGTGAATAAGTTTAAAAAAGAAGGGAACAGTAGAGAGGAACACTGTATCAGGAGGTTAAAACAGCAAGGGGGATCATTATTTCAGCTTAGAACTAAATACATTCTTATTATTCAAAGTCCAATAGTGTTATAAAAACCTCGGAGAATTCCAGTAAGATATCTTTAATCATTTCTAAAATACAACGGTTGAAAGCTTAATCTAACAATTAGACAATTTTGCTGTTACATGATTCGGATAATTTTACTATTACACCCGGTATATACATGTGTGCGTGTTTGTCTACCTGCGTATTTGTGTATTTGTGTGTGTGTGTGTGCGTGTGTGTATTTGTGTGTGGGTGTCTGTGCGCGCCCGCGCGTTTGCGCGCACGTGATTCGTCTACTGATGCCAAACCTACGGGATTCATTATCAGCCGCTTTACAGTCTTTCTAGATTGTCTACTAATGTGATAATCATTCTTCTATTTAGACTATTTGTAATTTGGACTATTGTCTTCATCTTTATTGTCATCACAACGTTTCGGTCATTGTGCCCTCCGCCATTCCTCAGGTGCATATCTATCTAGGTATTGGAATATCACGTTTAGTTTTTATTTTTATTTACTAACCTTCAGTCCTTGCTCGTCCATTTCCACTGAGTGCAAGTTCAAACTGCCCGACCCAAGGATTGAACTCATAACTCACAATAGTCTGAATATAAATAGTGTAAATAATGATAACACCTCAACCCAGAAATACAAACTGAAAATATAATTCTTCTAATGTTAAACGCATGCGACTTTTGTTATTTGGAATAAATCTATAAATCAACCATTCGACCTTGCATGGAATACTGCTGCAATATATGGCCTGGAGCCCCTGCTGTTCGCCTCAAGATAACCGCCAAAATCCAGAGACAAATATGCAATGGGATTAGTCTTGATCTGGCATCTCGTCTACGGTCACTTTCTCACAGACGTGTCGTCGCTTCCCTCTGTCCTTTCTACAGATACTTTCACGGAAACTGCTCCGACGAGCTACTTTCGTTGGTTTCCCAAACTGCATGAATTTAAGCCTGCTGCTAGGTTGGCATCTCAGTCCAACCTTTCACTGTCGAAACGGTTAAATTTAGCCGTCTCTTCTACTCCAATAGCTTCATGCCTCGCACTTCCCGTGTGTGGAACTCCCTTCCTCTTACTTGTTTTCCCTGATAATAATAATCTTCAATTATTCAAATGCAACGTCAATCAACATCTTCAGATGCCTTGATATAATTCCTCGTTCTTTTCTTCATCCTTTCCTCTATCACGCCTCGTTACTAACGCTCCCATTCGGTAACACCTTGCGTGCTAATGGAACTCCCGCCTTGCTTGGGGTGAAATGCTTATTTTTTTTTTAATGTACAAATTTTTATTTTAATCTTGCTTAGAGAAGGTGTAGCACTAACTAGTGATGCTCGAATTTCGCACACCACTAGCGATCTTTGAACCAGCTTGCCCGACTAACAGCACAAATATCTAACTCAGCTTGTCTTCGTCTAGTATAATATGACAAATTTTACGATCCCACATTAATTCTTTTGCTGCAGTAGATTTCCCAAATATTTAGTAAGCCAATCTTTGCCGTCCGGGCTGCCCCAATAATGAAATATCCATTAAGGATCTAACTCACTGACAACGGTCTTCCAGTAGAGCTTTCGTTGAAAGACGTTTCAGGTGTTACGTTTATTTATTTTTAGGTGGTACATTGTCAAGCATTATTCATTTTCCATTTTGATTCGTAATTTCGCTTTCGCCTTCATTTTTTTGTTTTTATCGCAACTTGACTCGGGCTGTCAATCTACGCCAGAGAACAAAGGCGAATCAGAAATGATGAATGAAGGACGATTTTTCGGTGAATCTCAAAAAATTAAGACGAAGGAAAATTATATCAATTACCGTATTTGATGACATACAAGATGTACATTTTTCCCCCCCACAAAGAAAACAACTCAAAAATTACCCACCGATATTTATAGAAAGTCGTCTTGACTTAAACTTACTAACATAGCTTCTCTGTGCCTTTTCTATAAATACTTTCATGGTAATTGTACTCATAAACTTTCTGGTATGCTATTAGGTTTGTGAAAAAATAATATCGTTTTTTGACGTATTTTTTAACGTCAAAAAACGATATTATTTTTGCACCAACCTAATATCTAGAGTTTATGAATTTTAGCTCAGTAATCGATTCTCATCGTTTTACAGTTGAAATTGCTTGAAGCTCTATCCTAACAGTAGAACTATTTCGGCTTCTGGCTCCCCAGTCAAATATAATCCTCAAACATTTTAATTCAATATCAATCTTTGTCTTCTTAATTTTTGCTATTTCATTGTCCGCTCTCCTTAACAGTAGTTTTGCTCATATTCTCCGTCAATCAATAACCCCGTTGCGTCTTAGTAACTTTATTGCTTTACTTGGGGTTAAATGATTAAAATATAGCCAGTTAACATACGATACAAATCACTGGTAGCCTCATTCTTTTATATGGATGTTAAACGTGGACACTGTTGGCAGAAACAGAGAGAAGGATTCATGTATTTGAGAACAAATGCACGAGAAAACGCTTTAGAATCTTCTATTGGGAACATAAAACCAATGAGTTTGTGCGGGAAAGAGTTGTGAACCACAAGGTACTTATTCCCGCCACTGTCAAACGTAGAAAAATGGCGTGGTTTGGACACGTTACAAGGCACAGTTGCCTGTGCAAGACAATCATACAAGGCACCGTTGAAGGTGGACGTAGGAGAGGAGGCCAACGCAAAAAACTGCTCGGACAATGTCAAACAATGGACAGGTATGACTGTACCAGAATTGCTGATGGCTGCTGTGGATAGAACATTGTGGAGGAGATTCAATGTGGCTTTTGCATTCGGATCCCCCCCCCCAAGGCAAGGGATGATGATGATGATGATGATGATGTCAATTCGAACTAACTCGTCTCCATACCAATATTATTTACTCAAACAAGTTCATTATTATTTTTGTAATTATTTCTTACCTGCATTTGTTTTTATAATTCTATGCCAGGCCATAGCCAATTAACTCTGGCGACTGAATACGCCGACTGCACGCCGACTGCACCTCTGCAGAGGGGTGAGACCCCCACCAATGAGGCGTCTTGGGTAAGATGATAAACTACGTCCAACAGCAGGATGTTTTGAGGAGCATGGAACCACATCTAAATTGCAAGTGTTTCCAGGTCCAACCTGATACCGGGTGGTAGGAACTGTTAGGGTCCCAACTATGAGCAAATAGTTAACCCCCAAACTGGGGTCAAAACACTATGAAAGTGTAAAAGTAGGTTTTAATACCAGAAGTACTTTTTAAAAGAAAGAAATTATTACGAGCAATACATTTTTTTAAAAAGAAAAAAAAAATCCTGCAATATATTTTTAGAAAAAAATGATATTAACAGCAATACATTTTTGAAAAAAAACAAAAAACAAAAACATTACCAGCTATACATTTTGTACAAAAATATTACCGATGAAGGAAAATTATTATCAGAAATAGATTTTTGAAAGAAGAATATTACCAGAAATAGATTTTTGGGAAAAAAATATTATAACAATGAAAATTTTGTCGGTATTAAATAACCTATTGAGGTGTTGATATACCGTAAAACAAACCAAACCAAACCAATCTCTAACGCTCTGTAATTCCTTCCGTCTTAGTGGCTTTATTGGCGTAGGTTGAACTGATTAAAAATAAAACTGAGCAGGACTAAATAATAACGAGACAAAATATTCGAGCGGAATGAAAACGCTCTATCTCCGTAGATTAAATAAAGGGTTCAGTTCAAAATTTCTTGAAGCTTACTCGTACTGACATTCATTTGCTGAAGTTCAGAGGGTACAGCAGCCGAAACGTTATGAAAATTACAACAACGATGACGATAATAGTGCTAGTGTAAATAAATTAGTTTCTATTTTTGCCTAGAACTGGAATTTCAGAAATACATTTTTGGAAAAAAATTATTACCAACAATAAAAATTTTGTCGGCATTAAATAACCCATTGAGGTTGATATACCGTAAATAAACCAAACCGAACCAAACATAGCAACTGACCTTGTGCAAGCCGAGGATGTGATTCTCTGTTTTTTCCACTTAAATAAATGACAAATTTTAACAAAAAAAGGTTGAATTGTTAAAGATCTTCGCAGAATATAGGCTATGTTTGTTTGAACAATTTTTTTTGAATTTCCTGGAAACATGATGCATAAGGGACTTAGTTGATTTATTGTTGAGTTTCATTCTTTATCAGACCCAAAGCTCCAACCGAAACCGAAATAGTTTTTTTTTTGTTTTTAAATGCCAAATTTTTCTGTTTCCTTATCCATGTATGTGTTTATGTTTTTAAAACACTTCACAGAGATGTTTTTTTGAATTTGGTAAGCTTATGTCAATCAGTGTACAAACGTTTTATTTTGCGTCTTTGATAATAATGTCTGGGCGGTTTGCTTGTATTGTTCGATCTGTGTTGAGAAAAAATCCTAGAGGATGCTAACATCTGCTCCCTGAACTACAGATTCAAAATGGCGTTCATACCAGTTGGTAGCTGTTTTTATTCCGTAGTGATGATAAATCTTGCAAGGCAGATATTAATCTATCCTGTTATGACAATTTTTCTAGTTACTGGATGCAAGCATTGAGCATCTTGAGATAAGGCAATCAATCGTTACAATATATTGCTCACAAGATACAAATTTTGGATCCATGCTATTATGCAAGATATTAGCTTGGTAGTTGCGTAGAAATTTGTATTTAATCCTGGAAAGAAAGAATAAATCTAAATATTATTATTACTAGTGTACTCGTTCCGTTGGAAATGACGGCAATTGTTAGAATGTTTTAATAGTAAGATGCAAGAAACCAAAATTCTTGAAACAATGAATTCAGATTCAAATTTTTTTAAGCGATTCACCCCAAGGAAAGCGGAAGCCACTAGCACGCAAGGGGTTACAGAGAGTTGGAGCGAGAGCAAAGAGGAGTGATAGAAGAAATGATGAAGAGAAGGATAGGGGATAGATCAAGGCATCTGGAGACGTCGATTGACATTGGATTTGAATAGTTGGAGATTATAGCTATCAGGGAAACAAGAAAAGGGGAGGGAGTTCCACAAGCGAGAAGTGCGAGACATGAAGCTATTCGAGTAGAAGAGACGGCGACACTTAACAGTTTCGACAGTGAAAGGGTGAGAGCGAGATGCTAGCCTAGTTGAACGCTTAAATTCATGAAGTCTGGGAACCAGCGCAAGCAGCTCATCGGAACAGTTACCGAGAAAGTATTTGTAAAAAAGACAGAGGGAGCCGACGGCACGTCTGAGAGAGAGTGACTGCAGACGAGATGCCAGATCAGGGCCAATTACACTGCAAATCCGTCTATGGATTTTATCAAGGACCTTGAGACAAACAAAAGGGGCTCCAGACCATATATGGAAGTAGTACTCCATGCAAGGGCGAATGATTGATTTGTAGATTTGAAGGATCGTCTCCAGCGAGAAAAATTTCCTGGTGCAACACAAGGAGCCAACTTTCCTTGCGGTGTACGAAGTTATGAATACACTACTAAAATAGATACCAATGAACCGTTTAATTCAATGATTCCCAACGTGTGGCGCATTCCCCACCGGTGGGGCATGATAGTATTTTGGTGGGGCATACGTAGCATGTGCACCCTTCGGCATACTATACCAACAAAATAAGGGGGCAATAGGAGAATGAGTTATTAACAGTGTATTGCTTTCTAGTGAGCTCAAAGTTCATTTTGCATTATTATTTTATAATTAAAAGGATCAAAGTATATTACAGAATAAGCTTTCATTCAAATATTTCTGCCTTTCATTTCTGTTTTGAGACTATATATATTTAACTCTCTTATTGATTTAAAAAAAAATTCTCTCTCATGGACGCCAATGTTTTTGGAATCTTGCTTAGAGACCAAGTTAGTGATCTTTTAAGCTTCCTTCACGTGAATTGCAGTAAAAAGTTTGAATATGGAAGAATTAAATGTAACAGTGGGTACCAGAATTTTAGAAATAACTAAGTGGGGCAAGGCCCCAAAATCGTTTGGGAACCACTGGTTTAATTAATCCGTTCCCTTTATATGTTTTAGACGTTCAATGATATCTATGATTCATTGATTATTATGCAAATCGCTTTTTGCTTAATATATTTTAATGTTAAAATTTGCATGTGCTTAATAAAACTGTGAAATGAAAATATCTCTGGGAAGAAGAAGATTGGTAACAGAATGAGTGGGACGGCCACGACAAATCCTATTTCAAGACCAAGTTGAAGCAAGACTTATCTGATTGCCTCACATGAATAGCTTGAAAAATAATCTAAAATACGTAAGAGTAAAGGAAACTCATTAATTAAACCATTAATTACCATTTTTTTATGTGGATTTTTAGCCCAGACAGGTATGTTAGGAGTTTATTTATTCCTTATGTTTAATTTCAGTAGTTACCATTGTCGTTTTTATAGAAATTAGAACATCAAATATATATGTGTATAAAACATCAAAAATTCATATTGATTAGAAATAATAAAAAAAAAAAATTCAAAATAGTTATTATTTTTCTACTCGTGAAATTTAAAATTACGACAGAAAGTGTAATAATAAAAATATACCTCTGCAAATGCAGTGTATGTAAATACAATGAATAACATGTAGTGAGTTTAATTTTAACAGATCCCCAAATAGGGTTTGATGGCAGTTAATGGGTTAAACGGTTCATTTCGCTCGGGAATTAATTTTGTCATAAGAAGGTAATTATTATATTAGTATAGATTAGAAAACGACAAAAAGGAAATAATCACGCCAAAACTTAATAACTTAAGTTGATTTACCTTTGTTCCCACTACAGATATGACAGGAAATATATAAATAAACACACATTGATAATTATTACATGTTTCTATTATTATTATTATTATTATTATTATTATTATTATTATTATTATTATTATTATTTCTGGTATTATCAAAGTAATTACAGTAATAAAGTACCAGCGACCATCATCGGTACCAGCCGACATTTATATTCAAATGTATCATTCCTATCATTAAATAATTGCAAATAACAACGGGAAATACTGATAATAAACAGTGTTTGGGATTAAGTCCAACCTAAGAAGTTTCTTCCATCTAAGAAAATGTTTTCTGCTTTTTCTATTGCAATGTCTCATTATTGTAATAATCTATTATTGCAATACATGTTGACAATCCTATGTCTGAACATTTGAAAACCAAAAACCTCATAAAACTAAATATTTTCAGTGTGGAGTTTGGCGCGCAAAAAAGCTTACCTACTTGACTTACTTCACTTAGGTATGACATGGCAACAGGTTTCATGATAGGCCCGACTCTGCCCACCACTCTGGCTGTGTGAACTGGGTCCGCCAAACATCAGTTGTTGCCAAGCGCTCGCATTGGGCCTTTCGTTGATTTTTTTTATCTTCGTAATTTTTGTGACGCTATACAGTGAAAATGTCACAAAAAAAAACAAAAAACAAACTGCTGATAGCCGTATGTGTAACAGTGAAAAAAAGAAACGGAAACATCTCTCGTTATCAATAATACAAAAAGTAGAGCTTTTGCAGAAGCTTGATCGCAGTGTTCCTGTGAAGCTTCTGACTGAGGAATATGGTGTCGGAACAATCACTATGCGTAATTTAAAGAAACAGAAAGACAAATTACTTAAATTTTATAGTGAAAGTAATGACCATATACAATTGAACAGTAAGAAAACACTACATACGGCAAAATAAACTACAATACCCAGGATACCCCACTCTTTCGCAACTGTATCCATATTGAACAACAGAGTGGCAGGCGCGACACGTATACTTTAAGTGAGTGAGGAGAGAGGTCTGAGAGCACAACACATTTTTACTTTATCGTTTGATGTTGTTTATTTTTAAGTTATATAAGGCATTTTTTTTGTATGAAATAAATACAATTTATTCATTACTTGTGATCTTAATTATCCCTCTGTTTGTTTTTATCCGTGTATTACTCTATAAATGAACTGTGATAATATTTGTAATAATTTTTATTCCTCGTATTGTAAGTATTCATACGTTTTTTATGTAATATTATTTGAATTTCTGAAGAAAAAAATCGGAAAATCGAACCATAACTATACCCAATGATTTCGGATAAAGGATTACGTACCTTTAATATTTTCACTATTTTGATTTCTATCTTTATGTTCAGCTTTAAGGCTCGCTTGCTTTTTATATACAGTGATGTGTTTTATTATAGCGAAAGTAGTTTTTAAGGTTTGTAATGCAGTGGTAGCTTGAAATAGGTGGGTGAGTTGTCTGATATATATTTTATATCTTTTATTCCATCAAATACGTGTTATATATATATATATATATATATATATATATATATATATATATATATATATATAGATAGATAGATAGATAGATAGATAGATAACTAGACTCGTTTCCTTTCGTTTCTTCATATCTGAATCTGGAGAATTAAAGGACTTATTTTTAATACAACATTTTCATTACTTCAAATGTTATTATGATAGATACTCGTGTTTGAAACAGACGTACCATTTTTATCTTTACTTTAAACAGTGTGTATTACGTAGGCTGATAAGCGTACTGTGTATACGTAAGCTGATAGACATTGTTTAATGTAAAAATAGGGCGTCTTTTTAAATACATGTATCCACCATAATGACGTTTGAAGTAATAAAAATATTTGAGTCTATAAGAATTTATTAGGAAGTTGGTTGGGTAGGTAAAAATTAGTCGTGCATGTCCGAATCTGCAAGTTTTTAGTTCGAGGTTCCAGCCTATGTAAATACAGATTGTTTATATTTGAGTTTCTGAACATTTAGTACAGTTTTCTGTGATAGACAATTCTGGTTCGTTTATATTTGAGTCTATATGCATTTATTTCGAGGTTGAGGGATAGATAAAGATTAGACGTTTATATTTGAAGCTTTAAGCTGTTATTTCGAGATTCGGGGATATATAAATATTTACTTCGTGTTTTGGGGATATATAAATATTGGTCATTTATATTTCAGTCTCTAAGCATTTAAGGGTAAATTAGTATCTTTGGATAGCGTATTACTCGACTCCGAGGAACAATCGGCGTATACTCTGGCATCGCTTAAAGGTCCCTATTTTATTTGGAGTGTTCATGTCCTGTGATTTTCGACCGTTAAATATTTCTTTTTGCTTTGTGACATACCAAGTTCTAGTCGAGTGGACACCAATAAGAAAAGCCAGCACTTATCGGAGAAATATTAGTGACTGATTAGCATATTTTCCAGTTGAATGTTATTTCTTAACTGATTCGATCTTGCGTCATTGATGAATTTTGATCCCAGCCAAATCGAATAAAAAGTAACTAAATGTCGGACAAGGTTTTTTAGGGTCAAGCAGACATTTTCTTCCGCTGGACATTTTCGTAGTACGAAATATCATTTTTTCCCCAGGATCTATTTTACATATCTATAAGTCTACCCTTCATCTATGCTTAGAATAATACAGCTACATATGGTCCAGTGCCCCTGCTATTTACTTAGAATTCTTTGATAAGACCAAAGAAGAATCAGTAATATTATTGGTCCCGTAAGTTTACCTCTCTGTGACTTTTCTATAAATACTTTCATGGTAATAGTTCATATGCTCTCTTCCCTATGATGTGGTTTTGTATTCATATTTGTGAATACTCATTGAGGCTTCTTTTTAGAATTGTAAAATTGTTGTTTTATTCACCTCACCCCATAGACAATGAATTGTAAATATGGGGACTAGTTAGTATTCTCATAGAGACAATGAGGTATTATGGTGGTTGTAGTAAGAAAGGTATGTATGAATGTGTTGTTTTGGTGTAAGGAATATTGTTCGTACGATTGGGTCAGTGTTTGCGGCTAGCTAAGTTATAGTTAAGACAGAAGAAGACAGTCCTTTCCCTAATCCCCTTTTCGGCCATGTGCCACATTTCTGTATTAAACAGAATAAATATCGCTCTTTGCTATGAGGCGTACACCTAACGAATTTAAGCGCAGTAATAAAGTGGCGTCAAGATCTCATTATTTTACTGCTAAATGTAGCCGCAGGTTCTATGCTAACAGTTTCTTCTCTTGTACTAGCTTGTGGAACTCTTTTCCGGCTCCATACTTTCCAGCGAATTTTGATCTGTAAAAATTTAAATGCAATGTCAATCGCGATCTACTTCCCTCCTGATTACTCTTTTTTCTTTCCATTCATTAATAATGTTTCTGTTCGTAATCTTTCCACAGTCTGTAACCCCCTTTTGTCTTAGTGGATTTATTGCCTTGCATGAGATGATACCAATTGCAGAAATGTAAACGAGAATTCTTCTTCTCTAGAGTACAGGAGACAAAAACAACTAAATATAAATTGCGGAAGATATAAAGTTTATTTCTGTGGAATGCTTTTAAATATCTATTACTGCCTGCTTAAAGAAAAGAGAACACAGCTACTTGACAGCAATAGCAAAGCTCATTTATACGTGTTATCTAAATTAGAAAGCAATACGCTGACGCTACTCAACACGTTTCGGGTAAAGGAGAAACTTTGTCAGTTTTTTTTTTTTTTTTCTTTTAATCAATTTACTCCAAGCAAACACATAATGTCATTAAAATGCAAGGAGCTACTGGGAGTAAAAGAGAAGAAGAATTCTTCTAGAAGGAAATAGAAAACCAATTCCAAACAGGAAAGAAAACATAAACTACTACTCATGTTCAAAAGACCTAGAGGAGTGTGAACCGGACGATAGGCAAACATATCTACTCCTAATGCAGAGAAGTAAATAGTAAACAAAATTTCCGACTTCACGCAGAGACGTTAAAAGTACAGAGTTGAAGTTGACTTCAGAAGGAATCTGAAACCTAATCCTAAAAAAAGGAAAGAAGAGAAAAACCTCTACTTCCGTTCGAAAGACCGGCTTAGATTGTGAACCGGTCGACAGGTGAACCTGTCTCCCCTACTGAGGAAAAATAAATAAGTAAATAAAATAGAAATATAGAATTCAAGTAGAATTTAGAATGATCAGGAAACCCAGTCCTAAACAGGGAACAAGTAATAAACCTCTAATCCTGTTGAAAAGACCTGGGAAGAGTATAGGCAAACCTATCTACTTCTTTTGAGGAGAAATAGGTCAATAAACGGTAAACAAAATTTCAGACTTTACGCGACGTTAAAAGTATAGTGTTGAAGTTGACTTCTAAAGGAACCGGAAACCCAATCCTAAAAACAAGAAACAAGAGATATACATCTACTTCTGTTCGAAAGACGGGGGAGCATTGTGAACCGGTCGATAGGTAAACCTGTCTCTCCCTATTCAGGAAGAATATATAAGTAAATAAAATATCAGTGTTTAGTCGGAGACGTTAGAAATATACAATTCAAGCAGAATTTAGAAGGGACCGGAAACCCAATCCCAAAAACAGCAAACAAGGGATAAATCTCTACTTCTGTTCAAAATTCAGAGGAGGATTGGACCGGACGCATTTTTTCTTTAGCGTTACGGAAAATAAATTTTACCATTTTTTTTTCCGCCGTTTTCTCCCATCTTTCGACTAACTTCATAAAACCTTCTTCTCATAAATTTTTATTTTGATCAGCAACGAACTACTCTTCACCAAACTTTGTGAAAGTTGATTTTGTTTTTAATTAAGAGAAAACTACAAAGCTACAAATAAATTTCAACCTAAATGTACATTATCTATTGATAGATCGCGGTATCTATCATAGAGATGAAATTAAAATTTTTATTATTGCATTATTCCAAAATTTTAACTTATCATCAGATAGCTATTAATGTCAACAACTGAACACAAATAGTTATTTATTAAAAAATAGTATGTACAATATATCTATAACTACATGTGCAAGAATGTCGTTTTTAATAAAAGTTAAAAAAAATAACCTTAAATCCGTAAAAAATGCGTAAATTGTCGAAAATTCTTTTTTCCACAATATAGCTATTTGCGCTAAGTTATAATGCTTATTACCTAAACAATAATAATAGTATTATTTTAAAAAATTCATGTATATTTAATCCCATCTCCCTAATAGCTGTTGCCATCTGTAAATACGACGAAAGAGTTAAAAATTCTCAATTTTACCCAATTCGCAAAACATACGTGGTAACAGAGTCTTCAAACAATTAAAAAATAAAACTTAGAAGAGGTGGCAAGCAAATTTTTGTTGCATATTAATATGTTCTTTTAATTTTGTTAATACTTTTATGAATGTTAAGTTTTTATGTTTCAGACCGTAATTATTGTTGCTTTTGTCATTCAGACTCCAATTAAGCATTAGCAGAATTAAAGAAACAAATCTAGTGTCGGTGACAAAACTAACCTGGCCGCTCATCTTCAAATGGACCTCCAATCGGTTGTTAACTGGGGCAAGAACTGGCTGGTCAACTTTAACGCCTCAAAAACTAAACTACTCTCTATTAATCACCATAGAGATCCTTCCCTGCCCCCCCCCCATTAGAATGTCTGATAGTCAGCTTCTTGAGAGTAACTCTCTGCGTCGACTCGGTCTCACGTTGACTGCTGACCTGAGATGGAACAAATACATTGAGTCAATTGCATCGTCCACCGCGAGGAAAGTTGGCTTTCTGTGCCGCGCCAGGAAATTTTTCTCCCCGGAATCGATACTTGAAATATACAAATCAACCATTCGCCCTTGCATGGAGTATTGCTGCCATATATGGTCTGGGGCACCTTCTGTTTACCTCGTAGTTCTTGACAAGATTCAGAGACGGATATGTAATATAATTGTCCCTGATCTGGCATCTCGTCTACAGTCACTCTCTCACAGACACGCCGTCGCCTCTCTCTGTCTTTTCTACAAATAATTTCATGGTAATTGCTCCGCTGAGCTGCTTTCACTGGTTCCCAGATTTCATGAATTCAAGCGTCCTACGAGGCTGGCATCCCGCTCTCACACTTTCACTGTAGAAACTTTTAAATGTAGCCGTCTCTTCTACTCCAATAGCTTCATACCTCGCACCTCTCGCCTGTGGAACACCCTTCCCTATTACTGTTTCCCTGAGAGCTATAATCTCCAACTATCAAATGTAATGTCAATCGACATCTCCAGTTATCTTGATCTATCGACTATCCTTCTCCTCATCCTTTCTTCTATCACTCCTATCTGCTCTCGCTCCAAATCTTCTGCAACCCCCTGCATCCTAGTGGCTTCACGCCTTGCTCGGGGCGTAATGCTTAAAAAATAAATAAATAAATAAATAAATATCCCTTCGTGCAAGGAATGCGTCCCATATAGACTTTTATTAACTATTTTTACATAAACTTCCTTACTTACTTCATATTATGTAAACATTTCAACATTATCCAGCTTCCGTTGTAATTTTAATAACTTTCTGTTGGCGTAATGACTCTGTGTATAGCCTGTATACAAGAAAATGTTTTCTCTATTATATATATATATGATGCCTTTTTCTGCTGTCGTATTCCGGACGTTTTTCGCTAATTGCTACTGTAAACTGATTGAATGAAAGCATTACTTGTTCGAATCAATCTTTTCGTTCCATGAAAGGAGCTTCTAATGGAAGGCTCTTTTCAAATACTGTTATTTACAAAACATACCTTCTTAATTCGGTAGATATATTTTTTTAATTTTTTATTCATGATAAAATCCAATGAATAATCGACAATCTTATTGGTGGTCACCTGGCATCTAGACTTCAGTCCCTTTCCCACAGCCGTGTAGCTTTCCTCTGCCTTTTCTATAAATACTTTCATGGCAATTGTTCTGATCAATTTTCCACTATGTTACCTAGACTTTATGAATTTAAGCTTAGTACTAGATTGACAACAAGATCTCATAATTTTACAGTTGGATTGGCTAAATGTAACCGTTTTTCTTTTCTCGAACTTCTCGCTTTCACGCTTCTTAATTTCCAGCCAAATTTGATCTTCAACAATTTAAATACAATTCTTAACTGTTATCTACTGTCTACTGAATTCATCTTTTATTGTTCTCGATCCTTAATGTTTTTCCTTTTCTTATTATTTCACACTCAGTAACCGCCTTTGTGTCTTTGTGGTTTTGTTGTCTTGCTTGGTGTGAAATGATTAAAATAAATATTGCTCCGGTTTTTGCTGATTTTTTTCTGTACGTATGAGTTTCTCATTTTTAATGGTTCCGTCAAATTTATTTTGTATTTGGATATTGTGTGTTTTATATATTTTAATTTTTAATTTGTTTTTGATCTCCCTGAGTTCTTTTTTTATTGAGTTCGATTTTTATTATTGCAATTTTTCTTTCAATGAGGTTTTTTATTTTTTTTTTTACTCAGCGTTTTATCTTGTTTTCTGGTAGCTGCTTGATCGCGTATTTTAAACTGAGAAGCAGTTTTTAATTGACAAAAGTGACCAACGAAAGTTCATTGTTAAGGATTTTTATTTATTTATTTTTATTCTATACTTCGCACTATTTTCCTGTTTTGCAGTGAAACTTTAAACATAAATTGTCCAATGTCTGAGTACTTGCAACTTGCATAAGTCATACTCAATTCAAACTACTCGACCCGCAAAGGAGCTGGAAAAAGCCTCAACAAGAACACCATAAGCATCCGAAATAAAATCATTGAAAGGCAGATTGCAATAACAAAAAGATGAACTGAGATAACTTTACGAAGGACTCAGCGAGACCGAGGACAAACCAAAAAACATAATTTTCTGTGGGTAAAAACAGAATTTTGATATACCACGCTGTGGTTCTTCTTTGACCCATGAGCTCTTGCCTTTCATCGTGTTACCAATTATCTCCACATTGTCGCCCGTCAATTTTTGTTTCAAAAAAATATAATATCTTCCCACTTAACTTGTATATAAGCGACATATCCAGGCAACTAACATAAGCAAATCATTTTCAACGAGCTGTATGTTCGGTATATCTCAGTCGTATAACCTTGCTTGCTTTGTTTTGATTTAATAATATTAGTTTGGTGCAAAAATAATGACGTAAAAATGTCGTTTTTTGACATTAAAAAATACGTCAAAAAACGACATTATTACGTCATTATTTTTGCACCAACCTAATATTTTAACTCTAACTTGTCCTACCCAACTGTGGAATATCGGTCGATCAGATTATGTCACACAATATAAAGCCACTCAAGGTAGAGGGTTACTGAATGAAGTGGTTTTATGAGCGTAAGAGTGCAAATTTTGAGGATATACCGGGTTTATAGTGATCGGGGAGTCATCGTCTTGGGAGTCTGTTCCACAAAGTAATGAGTCTTGAAAAGAGTCTCTTCGAATGGAACTTCTTCCTTACCAATGGTATAAGAATTTGAATGAAGATGGTTCACCCTGTGTACGTGACATGGCAAGTCGTAGATATGAATGTGAACAGATGGGGGTCACCAATTTGATAAGTTTAGTTATTGTCAACTCCTTCTCTATAAATGTTTGTATATGAGTAAATTATTATTATTATTATTATTATTATTATTATTATTATTATTATTATAAGTATTATTATTATTATTTAGTGTCCTTTTGGGACGTGGACAATCATGGCTCTCTCCAAATTCCTGAACTAACTTGTAACTTTTTACTATCCTTTTACGTCCTTGTCCTTCAACCCACTCGCGTTTACCACAGTGTTCCCCCCCTCAAGATCCCCGCGTCCTGGGTATGACGGTAAACTACATCTGCGTCCTGGATACGGCGATAAACTGCATCCAACAGCAAGGTCTCAGATAATGTTTTCAGAAAAATAATGTTGCCAGCTCTAAGTTTTTTTGTAAAAAAGTAATGTTGCTAGCTATACGTTTTTTTTGTAAAAAAGTAATCTTACCAGCTATACGCTGCCAGCTTATACGTTTTTTTGTAAAAAAGTAGTGTTGCCAGCTATACGTTTTATTTTGTAAAAAACTAATGTTGCCAGCTATATGTTGCTAGCTATACGTTTTTTTGTAAAGGAATAATGTGGCCAGCTATACGTTTTTTTGTAAAGGAATAATGTTGCCAGCTATACGTCTTTTCTTAAACAATAATGTTGCTAGCTATACACTTTTTATTCCATACAAAATAGGCATTTAAAATTCATATAAACTGGATTTGGCATTAAATAACCCACAGTGGCTGATATGCCATAAAACCCAAACAAACAAACAAACAAAATCAAGATACCCCTCCACTCTTTACTCGAAATAAGGCCCAGAAATTACGATTGTTTCATTTTGATTGTAAGTATCAGGGGCCTTGTAGTTATGATTCTTTGTTAAAAGTGTCTCCTTTACTTATTTCATGAATAGAAAAGAAAAAAACTCATGTTGAAAATATTAATTTTCTTCCATCTTCACTATTATAATCAATTAACATAAAAGACGCCTATATAACAATTTTATATCAATACTTTATATGGCAGTTTCTACAGTGTAATAAAAGGCGATCTTTTCCATGAAGTTAGTTAAAACTAAACACTCCTAATGTCATCTAGCAACAAACTTATAGTGGTCTTTTTGCTGCAACAAGTATTTACAGTATATATATATATATTTATTCAGTTGCTAAGAAGAAATTAAAAAAAAGCTACTAGTCGTCTGCCAACAGAGAATCACAAAAGAGAATTAGGGTATATCCGTACACGACGGGTAAGAGACAGCCTTGAACTTTAAGTCTGAAAAATAGTTACATGTTACAATTCAAAAATTGTTTTGAAATATGAGATTCTAAAATCTTCTATCCTAATTGGTATAAATAAACGTTGAATATGTATAAGAATATATATGTATATGTATATGCAAAAGAATATAGTTACCTCTGTGTAGTCTGTCTTACCTCATTTATATAACTTCAAGATTTGAGTGAACATGGCTCTCCACAACTTCTCTTTTATTTCTAGGTAAATTATGATTCTTTACCATTCTCGTTTGTCGCAACTCTGTCATCCATTCATCGAAAATTGCTAGGAAGGTTACGTGCTGATTTTTTCTGTCTTTAAGCCCTCTTTATAATATACGTTGTGACTGGTCAGGACCTAGATGGGTAACCGTTGGGAGTAACTGGTGATGTAAGCTTGGATGGGCGGGTGGTGTAATGGATAACGGATTGGAATTAGAAATCGGAGAGCCGAGTTTCAATTGCAGCCGTGTTCGGTATGTCTACGTACGCGCAAATACCCTTGGAAAATCCAACCCTCTAGCTATGGGCTAAATAGTAGGTCTTATATCAGTAAATCGTTATTGTCAACAAAAAATTCTTACAATCTGCAAAGTGTTGGAAATTCTTAAAAAAATCAGTCACTCAACTTATCTAGCAAGCATGAGCCTCATGGGAATGTCGTGGCAGTCTAATGATGAGACATTTCGTCAAGCTCACTGGCGATGGAATAATGTGCAGGGATTTATGGATTCGTGCCTTTCACTGAGCAAAGTTTGAATATAAACAGTCTCCCGCTGAAATTCGAACTAAGTTCTCCTGCTCTGTTTTCTACATCAAACACAATTGCACTAGTCAGAAAAGAAAAAGAAAAGGTGTATGATATTGAAATAACCCTATTATCTTTCTGTATAAAACTGTCAGGCATGATCAAGGAATAAAAACAATCTGTCTATATTTCTAAGATCAGGTACATTATTTACATTATTCGGACTATTGTCCTCATCTTTGTCGCCATATTTATCACAACGTTTCGGTCGTTGTACGCTCCCGCCTTCTTCAGGTGGGTGGAAGTTTGAACTGAACCCTTTATTTCGCTCACTTGGGGACACATGACACAGTAGATAAAGGCGTTGGTTAGATCCAGTGACAGGATCCAAAAGAGTGTGAGTTCAATACCCGGTTAAAGCAGTGGAGAACTTTCAGAAGGAAATTAGTAGGAGATAACTGATAACTGACATCCATCAAACATGGCACGTGGAACTAGAACAGTCTAACCCAGTGAGCAAAATAAAGGGTTCAGTTCGAAATTCCAACCACCTGAAGAAGGCCGGAGCGTACAACGGCCGAAACCTTGTGATAAATATGGCGACAAAGATTAGGACAATAGTCCGAATAATGTAAATAATGAATAAAAACAAATCAATCCATTTTCCTGTTGTTGCGATTTTTTTTGTCGGAATTCTGAGATGAGTGATTATCATTATTATACGCTTTGGTAGAAAATGAATTAAGCAAAGTACACAAAAAAGGAGAGTAAGACAAGTGTTGGTCTTCTTACCGGACTTACTCAACGTATAGAGAGAGGCGGACTTAAAAGACTTAGAAGTCCTACTAGGATTTATTATTGGTATACAATCTTTTCAGAAGAAAATGCATGATCTCCTTGACAAAGTAATAAAGAAAGCAAGAAGAAAGGACTAAGCCTAGTTTTTGTATGTTATCAAGAAGAACAACACAAAATGCGAGTTACAATTTGTATATTTCAGGATCAAGAAAGTACAGAAATTTAATTGGGAATTGATTTAACAGACCATAGAAAAATTGACACAAAAACCCGAAAGTTCATCGGAATATTAAAAAAACAAAACAAAAAAACAAAACACAAGAAGACACAGGACAATTTCGTTAGAAAAAAAAGTGTATGCTGACCTTCTATGTAATATTATCCTCACATGACTGTGAATGCTGTAGAATCTTCTCAAACAGGAAGAGGAGACAACAGTCATGTGGCTTTACAGAATGATGCTAAGAATACCATTTACTGAACATGTGAGTAACGAGGAAGTTTTGGAAAAAATAGGAACAAAACGAGAGATAACTGAAACGTACAGAAAACAAAACGAGGAAAGATGATTAGGAGAATTAAAACTCATAAGGAAGAAACACTGAGAAATCTATGTAAGGAGTTTGTGTAAATCGACGTCAGAACATAGATCTGAAGGAGTAGTAAGCCAACAAACATTGCTTAGAGCTACAAATGATCAGAAGGTTTTGGGGATTTTGATTACCCACATAATGAAGGGATAAAGTGCAAAAAAATAAAGAATATTTAAAAACCGTTATTAACATTGTAATAATTTCTGAAGTGGCATTTTGCCGTCAATTAGAACATGTTATCATTTGCAGCCTTCCACCCCCCAAATTTAGCTTAAGTTCAAATTTCAAGTGAACAGACCAGTCATCTGGTGAGTCAGACGTTTGATCGCTTTGAGGATATCTAAATTGATTATGTGAGTTTAATAAAAGGTTTGCACACGAAAGGGGATAGTTAATTTTATTTGCAGAAATTACTGTGAGGAATTATTTCAGGGAAGTCCGGCCGGATTATTAATGTTATAAAGCAGTCTCTTCTTCGTCAGGCGACCTGCACATTTGCCAGTAAATATCTGTCTTGTAGTTGCCGAACGGATTTATTAGGAGACACGTTGATTACGGGGGTCAGACATGGCAGGTGAGAGTTGACATGTTTAGAGACAGAAGAAAAAATGTAAAAGAACATATCAAACAAATGATATACTAGTGTACCGGAAAATTGGAGATCTGGTGTCAACGATGATAGACCCTTTCGATTATAAGTACAAATTGATAAAATAAGCATTTCTATCAATTGCGACATAAGCTAGACAATGAGATTTACACCGTTATTACTCACCAAGGGCACTTTATACTGGCAATGATCTGAGTGAGTGGTTTATAAAACATCGATTGGCAAGAGGTATGCCTATGATATATAAAAATATATATAAATATATATATATATATATATATATATATATATATATATATATATATATATATATATATGTGTGTGTGTGTGTGTGTGTGTGTGAAAAATATATAGAAAATAGGAAAGAACACGTTAGGTAAATGTTGTGGTAGGGTCCACCTAATTTGCATAGTGGAGTACCGACCATATAAATATGGTTGGTACCGGGAAGAGAGGGAAGGAATCAAGAGATTCCTCGGCGACTGTCGAACTCTCTGCATTAGCAGAGGGGAACCCGGACGAGGCTTTGCCGAAGGGCAAGGTTTCGTCCGGGGAGGTTGACAGGGCCTAAACCCGTCTAGGCGGGTTCAGAAAGGCCATATATCGGGGATATCCACATTAAAACGGCCTTGTGCCACATTCGATCCTCGTGGGTGGATTGATAAATACAGGAATCAAGAGATTCAACCAGAGACTCTGCTCGACTGCGACTCAGTCAACACATTCTCCAGGAACGGTCTTCCCATGAATATACAAAAGACTATATGTAAATATTGTGTACACTTTCTTGTTTCAATACATTTTGTTCTAAGTACATTTTGTGTTGCATTATTATTCCATGCATTAGCCAAGTTTCAACAGTAAATAATCCAAAGTCCTTTAGTATTTTTGTTATTATTTTTAAAAAATAGTGGTCAATACAAAAGTAGAGTATAAATATAATTATTAATTTAAATCATATTTTTAAATAAATAATTATATATATATATATATATATATATATATATATATATAGTCCACCAAGAAAATGTATACACACTTCAGAATAGGAAAAACTTGTCTTTCGTATTTTTATCAAATTGCAATAACACTTTTTACTGTAGTACAATATTTTCTCTGGCAGATGGCTTTACATTAGCAGCTCTTGGCCAAGAAATTGAAATGCTACAATCCCACTGGACACTTTTCCCAAAGTTACCCAAGCAGTTGTTTGCCGAACTAATAAATGTCTGCAAGCTAAAGGCCAATATTTTAGCATCTCTTGTGATTTTAGAGTTCAAGTGTAACTTGTATTAATCGCGTGAGGCCTGAATGAAATTAATATTACAATATCTATAGAAGTTTTACCTTGCTTGATGTGTGAATACATTTTTGGCAGACACACTCTATCTCTTTCTCTCTCACTTTTATATATATATATATATATATATATATATATATATATATATATACCGTGCCCATCCCACAAAATGTTTAATATAAAAAAACACTAAACTAATTGAGTTTCTTTTGCCAGGTTTTCGGATAAGACGGTTAGCCATCTATTGTTGTAAGAATCACTGAAAGACAACAGTTTAAATCTTTTTTGTGTCAGCGCAACTGTCTTCCGAAATGGTGAGACGAAAAAAAGATCAATCAGGCTTTCACTAATGGTACTAAAGTTCACACCTTGTCTTTCATCTTTCAAATTCTATTCAAGAATTGTCAAGAAAATGAAGAATATGTTTTAAAAAGAGGGGGCAGTAGAAAGGAAAACTGGATTAGGTGCTTCACGTCATTGAGCAACTTATTCTCAAGTCTCTCACAGGATATCCTAATAGCATTGGCTAAATGATTCATAGTCAATCACTTGTCATCTATCACCATGTGGTGAATAAGATCAATGTTTTCCTCGATGGGGGCAGTTGCCAGATGTCCAAACCTTGGGCTATCTTCAGGATGTTACCTCCCCGTCCGATATTCAGTTGCCCACTTTTGCAATGTTAGTTAAGCTGAGGCGTCTTTCAGTAATGTAGCAACCATATCAGCATGAATTCCCTTGGGGGCTAAATTCTTTCTCTGTAGGTAACTGATAACACACCGATGCCAAATTTTGTTCATTTTATTCGCTACTACCTACTTATGAAATCTTCTTTGAACAGTCAAATGCCAGATCATCTGAACATGAACAATACAGCTATTTATAAGAACTGAAATTAATGCATGCAAAATTTCAGCCTTTATAGTCAGCCAATGAATATTCCAGCTTACGCTAGTATTTCGACAAAATATCCCGTCATTATAATGCCAAAATAGTTAGCGATGGATGAAAATGAAAACATGCACAAACCAATAAGACTCTTTCATGAATATTTAATTTTCTACATCCATTGTCAAATTTGGCAGAAACCAAAAATACACACGAAACGAGTGAGATAGGTATGGATAGACATATATATATATATATATATATATATATATATATATATATATATATATATATATATACAGAGAGAGAGAGATATAGATAGATAGATAGATATGGATAGACTGATAAATTTAAACCATATTGTAATCCTGGTCTGATGAGGAAAGTATTAAAGACTTACCTGTCGAAATAAATTTATCATGGGATC